>ML682251.1:1760217-2008630 GCA_007922195.1 Podocnemis expansa
TTTTTTTGTTTCGAAACAACGAGGTTGTTTCGAAACAAAAGTGCCGTGTGAACACAGCCATGGGAGCGTCCCCAATCTCAGGCAGCAATGACCTGTGTCCGTGGCCTGTCTGGCCTGCGGCTTTTGGGACATCAGGTCACCGTGGTGGCTTGGAGCCCAGCACTCCTCTCACTGCCACTAGCCATAGCAATTACTGCCTGTAGTGGCAGGTGTGTGTGCCTCAGGTGTGCACATGTGGCTGTGCTGCTGGCGACCCCTCATGTCTGTAACACAGCAGGGGGACTCTGGGCCCAGGATAGGTGCCCAGCAGTCTCAAAGGTAACAAAGCATCTCCACTTGCTGCTGTGTACCAGTGTTCAGGACAAGTGCAGTTTCTTCCTTGATTCAGTCCATTGATCTTCAGATATTTTGTCAGCTTGGCTTTTTGAATGGAACAAAATTTTGGGCTTTCCCTGCTCTTTGTTTTACCAGTGCCAGTAAGAAACAGGAAAGTGTTCCCATGTACTCTCTCTCATCCTAATTTCAGTGTCTCAGGTAACTAAGTGAGAGTAAATATACCAGTCTTGATCATGTTCTTATATGTTCTCAATAAGACTGAGAGATTTGTTCAGGGGTTTGGATTAGCTGGACTCAGTGGAAATGAATGAAATAATGTTTTAACACCTGCGACTTAGCAAACTGCAGGGGGTAGGTAGCAACAAGATTATTTTACAAAGTGTGATAAATCATAAAAGAATTGGTGGAAACTGAAAGCATACCATTTGTTTAATCTAGCAGTTATTCAGCATTATACAAATACATTCCTCTCGCAGCCTTGCTTTGTTCCACTGGAGCACTGAGAGCATGTTGTGTACCTCTTTGGTTGCTGCTCGTAGCCTTTACAAACAATGATTCCACGTATGTTTATTTTGGAGTAGGGGCAGCGGAAAGAAATAAGATCGTGTGTGCTTAGGTATCTGTTATCGGGTTCTGAAAACATGAGGTGTTTTCTATTTGTTGTCCATAGGGCATTGAGAGCCAGACAGCGAAATGGAGAACAAGTGCTGCAGCCAGTCTCATTGGTGCTCCACATCAGCCTTGTACACCTTCCTGCTAGGAGGAGCATTTGTAACCTTGGGCTCAAGTCGTATTCTTCTGATGAAGTATTCAGCCAATGAAGGTAAGTTTGGATGTTTAATATATAATGTATTGAGTGGAGAAAGTAGAGTTTTCCACTTGTGATGAAACAATATAGATACTGAAATTAAACTTCTCCATTGCAAATATATTTACTATGTTTGATTTCCCATTAGTGCAGTATGTCGTTGCCTTTCACTTGCAGGTTTATTAGGAGCATATAGTACATAACCTGATCCAGGGTAAGGCTGTAGACTAGTGGATAGAGCGCTGACTGGATGCTGCTCCTTATTCTACCACCAACCTGGAGGGTAACCTTGAGCAAATTTGTGTCTTTGTTTTCCCATCTGTATAATGGGAGTGATGAGATCCCTTTTATTGAAGCTCTTTCATATCTACTGCTGACAAGTATGGTATGAGAGTTAGTTATTATTATTCTGTATTGGAATCTGCCAGAGAGAGTGCGTTCTGTGCTGAAAGCCTTCTGGATAGCCATTAGCTCTAATGATAACAGTGATCCTGATGTTGGAAGGTGCTATTCACTCAAATCCTAATGAAGGCAGTTTTTCAGGATCAGGTTTTTTGCTACTATATAGCATTGTTGCTTCCAGCTGTAGCAAAAACTGACAAGGAGTATGTGTGAAAGTGATGTTAAATATTTACAATAACTTTGGCTAACAGTGGAAGGACCTAATCCTTGACGAAGGGTTAGGCACATTAAAACTTCAAACATGAAAAAAGGTTTGTTTTGTATGGGGGAGGGGAGTCAAAATTACTTAAACTGGGGAAGTGTGTTTTTTATCTTTCAGTAACACTGTATAATGGCTCAACAAATTGTACTCAGATTTCCTAAAGAATTCACTGGTGAGCTTGAGTCCAAGCATGGAAAACTTCAGCCTGGAAAGTGACATGATTAAGAAGTTGTATGCTATTGAAAATCTGTAGTATTGATAATTAAGGTCCTGAACATACTCTTACCCTATGAAGTGTGCTTTGTTCTTGGGCCCTGTTCAAAACTTTTAAGTGGGTATGCTTAAGTGATTTCTATGAATGTGTGCTCTTTCTATTGGTCTAAATGTTGCTAGAAAAGTTGGAGGAGTACGACTGTTTGTTTAGTGTAATAATTGTGCTGACTTTCACAGACAACAAATACGATTACCTTCCTGCAACTGTGAACGTGTGCTCTGAGCTAGTTAAATTGGTGCTATGCATGGCAATGGCGCTTTGGATAACAGCAAAAAGTAAGTTCATGCAACTATGACTCTGATAGGAACTGTTCACCCCATGCTTTACATACCTCTTCTCTTGTACGACGGGTTCAAATGTACAGTAATTTTGCCATATGCATAGTGTACTGTGGTAGATCCTATTTGTTGTGCTAACTGAGAGAGTGTTTTCACTGAGAGTTAACTTGTTACACTGTACGCTGTAACTCCTCTTGAGTTAAAGTAGCTAAGTGTTTCTCAACCTTTAGTGGAGTGGGGAACACCTAAAGGTATTAATTACTTTATATGGAGTACCTGATGAAAACCTTCTTGAAAAAGCTGGTGACAGTGGCAGGAGATTTAAAATGCCTCAGTTCCAGCAAAGTTTCCAGGTGTGCGTCAACATCTGCTACCCCGTGCTTGGAAGCTTTGCTGTAGCTGGGGCATTAAATTGCTCCTTTCCCTCCCTCCTGACAGGGAGGGATTGGAGTGGGTCATGGAACACCCACACTATGTCTGAGGAGCAGCACACAGTGATGGTATGATTAGCACAGACTCTTTGTGTTAGCAGCTTACAAACTCAAGCTGTAGGCTTGGTCAGCATCTGGAATTTATATCAGGATAGCCACGTTGGTCAGGGGTGTGAATAAAATATGCTCCTGCCCCACATAGCTCTGCCGACATACTCCTTACCGTACGCTCAGCTCTGTCAACAGTACTTCCATCAATGTAGCTGTCAGTATTTGGGGAGGTGGTATTTGTATACTAACAGAAGAACCCTTTGTGTCAGTGTAGATTGCATTTACACTATGGAACTATGCTGGCATCTTCTTCTCTGTAGTGTAGTCATATCCATAGCCTATAAACCTTGATAGGCAGCCAGTTCAAGTTAAAAGCACCATCTTGCTGTAGTGTAGGGTTTTATGTATGGATGGGGTATGAATTGGGGCCCACATTCAACTAATAACTTGATTTAACTCTTAAATGACGACAAGCCCGGGGCTGTGCTCTCCTCAGATTTTAGCAGCTAAGTTGGGTCAGGTTTGGGTACCTAATGCTGTAAAATGTGCTGATGGCTATTGTTACAGTTCTTGGGATACCCAAGGACTGTGTGTCACCTTATTACCCCTTGCCTTCAGCGTGAGAGAGTCTTGCCTGTGCCTAGATAGGCATCAACACCCTTAAATCAGCCTGTCACAATTCCTCTGTGATATCCAGCCCCTGACATGGGCTACTCACAGAAATCCCAAATCCTCTGCCACCAAAGGTACAGTGTAGTGCAGTTTGCTAATTTTATATTTAATAATCTCTCCTTTATATCACATAGAACACTAAGGAGCACATAAAAGGTTTATTTAAGAACTAGTGATTCCTTTAGAACTGAGAGAGTGGTGGAAACAAATGTTGTGCAAAAATCCTGTGAATTTCAATCTACACTCTTTCTTAGCTAATAAAATAGGACCTCTCCCTCCCCTCCCCAAGAAGGAGAGGAAGAGTAGTAGTCTGCTGGACATCTGGCTGATGTCACAGGAACCAGGGTCCTATTTTTTTCCTGCTCCCCAAGATGTCTCCTTAGTTATATATGTATACAGAGTACCACCCCCACTCTCAGTTATACTGAAACAGTCTTTTGTCTCTGTTCATAATTCCTGTCTGTTGTAGTGTTCGATTTTTGCCTCCAAGTGGTTTAGATTGTTTGTTTGCTGTTGCCTCCAGTGGTTTTCATTGAAAGTCTTGGGATGGAGCAAGGCTAGATGGTTAAGCCTTCATCACTGACTAACAATGGCAGGGGAAGACAATTCCCTCATGTTTGAATGGACCATCACTGAGACATGTTCTCCTCTATGTGACTAACTTTTATTCCAAGTCTGTGAAATTTTACTTTCAGTATAACTACATTATTCCTTAAATATTACAATACATGCATCTCACAATGATTGTGAATCTTAACAAATTACCATTTTTCTGTAGTTACTTTGCATGTTGTTTTGCAGAATAATTATCCATAAATAACCTGTCAATCCAGTGAGTTTATCAGGTCTGTGGTGAGAGTTTGCAAAGGACAGGGAATCCATCGCCAAACATCCTCTGTGTCACAATGAGTCTGAGTTTTACTCTTTCTCCTGAATCAGTGTTGATTTTATGGCCCAGCATAGTGTATGCTGTTTGTCAGGCATGTTTTTCAGCGGAGGCATCAAAGTGATTACTTGTGGTCATTAAAGTTTTTATGGTCATCTGCCTGAATTTTATGTAACTATGTTCCATCTAGCAAAACTCATCCTGTAATTCATTAGATACAATATCCTTCAGCATTTGAAGGAAGTAAGTGGTCCTACAGTTCAAGTGGGAAACTGGAAATGAAAATTTCTTGTTCTGTTTCTGGCTCCCTTACTCTGACTTTAAGCAAATCTCTTAACTACTGTGTTCTCCAGTATAAGTTTTGTAAGGTTTGTTTAATCTTTATAAAACACTTTGAGAGATTCCTAGGAAAGGCGCTGGAGAATAGTAAATTATTGTTGATTGTGGTTCTTTGTCTTCCACCCAGCCGTCTCTGTAGATTCCTCATACAGTGGAAAAAATTAGTGGTCAACCTCATCATTTCATAACCCAAATGAGCAGAAGACTGATACTTCTGTACAAGAGAGAAAGACAGCCTTGTGGGACTTCAACTATTTTGTACTAGAGACTGAAGCGAAAGTTGAATGAGATATTGGTTTCCACAGATGTTAATGAAAAAGCCAGATTCAGGCAGATCCTAAATACAGTGCACAGCCCTTGTTTTAAAAAGTAAACCAAACTGGATATTTTTTTTCACAAGAGACTGTAACACCCAACAAGCTATTGTTTGAAAGGGGTAGATAAAAAAGTGGCCTGTCTGACAAAATTGATTGATTTCCTAACTGTAGATTGGCTTGACGTTTTTCCTTCCACTCAACTGTATATCAAAATATATGCGAAAATCAATACATTTGAACCAGAAGCCGAGGACATGCTTGCTAGATGCATTCACTTGAAGGTTCACACATGAAACAGTTAGGCTATCAACCTGGACAGTTTAGTTGGTATATCACCACCAGTTGGTGTCAGATAAGTAGAAGTTCCAGCTTCCCTGCACAGAAGATAAGGATGACAAATGCCAGTGCCATGTGCATGTGTGTTCTCTGCCACCTGTGCTCAGCAAATAAATGTTGTTTTTAAAGTTCATATTCAAAGGAGTAAAGCCTTCATGGGCAAGTGTCCACAGTGGTGATAACTTGCAGAATCTAGAACTGGAAAGACTTATTAATTAGATCATCCACTCTACCACCCTGCCACTGAAGGTTCTCTCCCTGCTGTATATTTGATGTTGCTGTTTTGCCCCTTTAGTGTATTTTCTGGACAGAGCACTTGTCATTCCAAAGTACAAACTTTTATTAAGCAATTTATTCTTTGACTTTGGAATAAAGTGTAGTCAGGTGGTGGGGGAAACCACACGGTCCTACATTCCAAAAGATTATTTATTGAGAATGCTTAAGATAGGCTTACCTTCCCAACTTTCTTCCTCAAATCTAGTAAAGAGGGAGAAGATGAATATAGTCAACTTATTCTTGCTTAGATTTCCCCTATGCACATCTTCCCATTTCCTTACCCTTTTGAGCCTTTAAACTCATCTGTTTCCTCCTCCTCTGCCTCTCATTCCCATCTTCCAATGCTATTAATTTTAAAATGAACACTATGTTTTAAGACACACATCCCCTGAACATTTAAGCACATGACAATTCTTACCTTTTTTTATTTATATTATCATAGCATGTGGATACTACCTGCATGAAGGAGGGTCCTAGCATTCTTGGCACTGTACGAACTCAGAACCAAAAGGGATCCCTGCCCTAAAGATCTTACAAATGAAGTATAACCTTGCAGCCTCTCTCCTCCTCACTTTCTCTTTTGTCTTGTAATGTCTCTGCACTATTTGTTTGTGAAGTCCTGCTGTATTTTGGATGCTATATAAACAGGTCTCTTACATCTAAGTTATTGTTTCAAATCTCAGCATCCTAAGTAATCAGCAGAAGTCATTTCTATCCGACTTCCATTCTTTGAGCATCAATAACGATGGGTATTCTCATTGCCTAATGTCATGTGACAGAAACAGTAGCCTTATTGATGATCTCTTTGAGACAGAAGCCTAAATGACTGTGGAGACTGAACTTCTTTGCATACAAGTTGTTTTAAGTGCACTGTCGTGGCAGATTGATAAGATAGTAGGGAGGAAACTAGTCCTCGTTGGGGGCCTGTGTTGTGTAATCCTGCAGAATCCCTTGGATGGTGTCTGTAGCTCCTGTGCTTTAATTCATCAAATGCCAAATTTGCTTTGAAAGAAAGAAACAAACAAACAAAAAAAAGGCAATTACTGTCTTGTCAGTTGGGCATTCATATACACTTCCATTAATGTGGAAGGTCTTTTACACAGATTTTTCATCATTCTAACCAATTTCTTTTTATTGACTGACTTCTTTCCTTTTCTTTTAGGTGGACGTTCATACAGTGACTTTGTATGCACTTCATGGAGGGAGTTTTGTAGCTACATGAAGTGGTCGGTTCCTGCCTTTCTGTATTTTTTGGATAACCTGGTTGTTTTCTACATATTGTCCTACCTCCAACCAGTAAGTATACACAGACCAAATAAAATAGCAATGAAATGTTACATTGAAAAGTCTCTGTCTTGTTGGAGGTTTGTTAGTTGGGTTTGTCTTTTTCTGTAACTTGCCACTGATAAGGAATCTTTCTGTATTATCTCCTTCATGACTGATTTAGAAATAGTGCTGAAAGGCTTCAGAGTGATGCAAGACTTGGTCTTTTCTCCTCCTTTTCTGAACTCAGCATGTCTGTTTGCTTAGAAGGTGATTTTTGAGTTCTGTCACCCATACAGCTCTTACCATTAATATCTATATGTGTGACTTCATTCAGTGACTTCTTGCATTTTGCTTTCTTCCATTCTGCATTGATACTGTTACAATGAAACCCCAAAGTGGGAGGAAAAGGAGAAGGAAAGAATGTCAAACATTATTTTGCATTTAATTGCCCCCAAGATGTAACCCAAATACCCAGTGTTACAGACATTTGCTGCTTTTATTCCCAGGACTTGGATTCAATCTACAGATATTCAGAAATATTGGGATATTCATTTTAGGAATTTTTTTTGGTTCCAGTTTCGTTAGTGTTGACTAGAAACAAATAGTTAGTGTTGACTATAAAATAACAGGGAATTCCTATATATTTAGCATGACACTAGAGAAACTAATTAAATTTAATCTAAACCTTTTATTTTCACTAATCTATAGGCTTTCTCCAAAAATTGCCCT
Organism: Podocnemis expansa; assembly: GCA_007922195.1. Lineage (NCBI taxonomy): Eukaryota > Metazoa > Chordata > Testudines > Podocnemididae > Podocnemis > Podocnemis expansa. The sequence continues at coordinate 1,767,881 of ML682251.1, forward strand.
GAATATTTGCAGGATCTGATGTTTGAAAGGTTACAGCGACGTGCAGTTTTTTCTTACATGAGCAATTTGGTTGAAGGGATCTTGCATAGAGATCATAGCAAGCTTGGAAGTAATTTGCATCTTTTCCTTCAGAGCCAGCATTGTCTGTAACTCTCCCTTTCCTTTATATAACTCTTTTGTCTTTAATTTTGGCATGTTTCATAGAAGTTTATTAAAACTGTAATGCTATGGTGGCAAAATAAGTATGAATAATAATTCAGATGTTTAAGTGCATTCTGAGCCAAATGTATTGTGGCAGGCCTGGTAAACTTCAGTTGAAAGAACAATAGTTCCTCGCATGAAAGAAGATGCAGTGCCGTACCTGAGTAAGCCTTGCCTCATGTGATTTTTAAGAACTAAGTACCTATGGGTCTAATTAATATATGAATGAGTGACTGTCTGAAATACCATGGATTCTGTGCTTGGAACAATGGCTGTTCTTAATTATTAATGTCTTTATAAATAAGATTTTATTATATGTGATATATCTCATGTGCTGCTTGATAGTCTGTCTAGACTTGACTCTGCTTCCAACCTTCTTATCTTGCTCCTTGAGGCATCAGTGAATAAGAACTGGAAAACAATGCCTGAAAGATACTGCACCATATGCTGTTATCATGTCTTGTCTCCATAAAGTTTGGTTTGTACTTTGATTAATGATAACAAAGCAAAACCAAAATGTGAATAGAGCACAGTTTTATTCTGCACCAGTATTGTGTATGCTAGTCAGTCTCCTGAAGAATCTCCTCTGTTTACCTATTTAGTCAAATATTTTTCTCACTCCTAAAAGCAGAACTGAAGAAATGCTCACTGATCAAGTAAGGGTTTTAATTTCAAAAGTCAGGAAAATCAGAGGAAACCTTAATTCTGAACTCTTGTATGTAGTTGTTGCATGGGAAGAATACTGGAAAATGTGACCTGCTAGTTGGTAAATAATACCCTAGCATACAATGGAGAGAAGCTGCCCTTTTTACTGGTTCACACACAGCAACATTAAAGCAAAGTTAGGGCTGCGCAGTGGATGTCCCAGATGTAACAGAGTTGAAGGGAGATACGCAAGTTATTTTTTTGCCAGTTATTTTAAGTAACTTGCATATCTCCCTACCACTGCCGTCAAAAACATTGAGCGGTGTAGACCTGCCCTCAGAAAACAGGCCTCTGGATTAGGAAGGAGACATTTTTGCACAGTCACTTTCCAGAGTTAGAGCTGTGCTTTAAACACCAGTCTTCATGAGCACTCTTGAGATTGTAATAAGACTCAAACTTTGAAGTACAAACAGCAAAAAATTAGCCAAGCACTGCTAAATATTTAAATGATTAAATATTCTATTAATTAAAAACTACCTGATGTCTTGTAAAAAGAAGTTAATTGTCCAGAGTGCTCAATCCAATGCTCACTGGAGTCAGTGGAAAATTTCACAACTCAGTTTTGCCTTGTGTGAAATCTGCCCCATTGCAGGGACTGCTAGCAAGGTTCTGTGCACTCAAGTCATTACTGTGACACTTGCAGGTCTGTTAGGATCTTGTGTGGTTCCTCCTCACAGGAGTGAATTTCTTCCCAAGAGAAAGGTCAGTCTGAATTTTATCACTTTTTGTTGTGAGAACTTCTGAGAGGTGAACACTCTCTGAGTTGGTGATTTTTGTTTATTGGTTGGATTCTGTCTTGGTTACAACTTTATTCCCTGTCCTTTTTTTCTAGGCCATGGCTGTCTTATTCTCAAATTTTATCATTATAACAACAGCTCTACTGTTCAGGATAGTGCTAAAGTAAGTAGCTACAAAAGCAAATAAAATGTTGGGGGAAGTTGTGCTGGATTCTTTTTTTCCACGAGGGATATAGTATTTTTAATGCTCTGTATTTTTTACATCTTTGGCATACAAGCCAGAAGGATGGTTTAGTGCAGTGGTTTTCAAACTTTTTTCTTAGGACCCAGTTGAAAAAAATCATTTACGCCCGCAACCCAACACTTACATCTTTGAGCAATGCATTCTAGTCTTTTGATGGCAGGAATAGAGGGTGCCACAACCAAACCACTGATGTAGTGTTTTAAATGTTGTTATGGGTTTGAAATACTTAATTTAATTGGAAGCACAAGTTTAATCTCAGCAAATTTGTCTGTCCTTCATTTTTCTGTAATACATAAATAGAATCATAATTGCATTGTGCTGTAACTGCATTGCATGGCACCACTAAAAGATAGAGTTAAGGCTGTTTGGTTGCTTTAACTATTCATTTTCATACTTTAATGTTTTTAGATTTTTTTTAAATGTCAAACCTTAATTCTAAAATTCCTGGGTTAGTAATATTTCTTTTGGGGATAACTGCACCATTCTTATGTATTTTACCCTTAAATTACTGATACATACTCCAAACATAACTCCATCTTAACATGGCTTTTTTTTTTGGTCTATGAAGGAACATAATGTCACAGTTGTGTTCCATTTTAGGCAAAATAAAATAAGGCACTTCCTGAGGTTTTTATGATTAAACTAAATATTACTAGAGCAGTTAAGAATTTTCACGAATTTTGTTACCAGAATTTTGAGTATTGATGAAAAAGGTCATTTGAAAATTTTTGCAAAATTCTTTCCCTTTATTACCAGTTGTAAATATTACATAACAAGAGAAAACAAACAAATGAGAGATGGAGAATCCAGTACAGAGTAGTAACAGAGAGGTGTGCTCAGTTTTGTAATTGCTCCAGTTTTGATGGACCTTTAGTTTGGTCTGCTAAGGCAAGTGTATTGCAAAGTTTATTTAAAAAGCAGACTTACATCTTTCATAAAATCCTTTATGGTGTATTTAAAGAGGAACAGATACTTTTTACTCCTGCATTATTTTCTCCTTGAAATATCCAGTATGTCAGTCATCATGTTACCTGCTTTGCAGAAGACTTGGGTCAGGAGGAAGTCTTAGGGAATGTGTTATGAGCTTTGATGCTTATGTGATGAATCAGCAGAATCGAGTCTTCAACAAAGACATTTTTCATCAAGCATTAATGGGCACTGGAGTTAAATAGGTGTTAACCAAAAATAGTTTTTGACAATCTGACTAAATTCCTTTTTTCTTGGTTGTCCAACTTTCAGTCTTTTGTGGTGTCATACATTTTCCTGTTGCCATAAAGTCTTCCACAGTAAACAACAGGAGGAGAAATTTCTAAAGTGAAAAACAAGCCACAATAATCAGTCTTTCAGGCTGCCTTTATAACTCCATAAACTAGCAAAAGAGGGCACAGACCTAATTAAAAAGAAATTTGTTTGCCTTTAAGTGAACATTTGCAACACAGGATGTATTTGAATGCAGTTGCTTTGTGTGCACCCATTTGACCTGTTTCCATGCAACCAACAGCTTCATTAATTGTCCATTTTAGCTGCTAGCTGCTAACCACCTTCTCGAAAGTGTCCTTATATGTGCCATGTGTGCAGAGTTCCTCCTCTTGGTTTTTGTGTCTTCAGTATGAGCCAGTCAGGAACTCCCTAGCTCCTGGTAGGCAGCTGGGAGAGGCCATTGAGCAAATGGCTTCAGTGGTGTCCAGGAAGAAGCTCTATGTGAAATCTTTGCCTTGTTGCAATTAATGGAAGTTTTATCATCTGGTCAGTGGAGCTGAGATTTCACCCTCTCTCCAGGGTTGCCTGTGGTGTGGAGTCTTCTTGTGCCGTGCATCATTTGTTTCCAAGATGCTTGACACCTGTCAGTACCCTCTAAAAAACAGCAGTTCTGAATTTTTTTGTCTACACACAGACGTCAGCTCTCCTGGGTGCAGTGGGCATCTCTGCTCATTTTGTTCCTGTCCATCATAGCCCTGACTGCAGGAACTGGAAGCAGTCAGCACAGCCTGGGTGCACACAGGTTTCATCATGACATGTTTTTCAGTTCATCTAATCACTGCCTTCAGTACACCAGGCCTGAGGAGGAATGCTGGGGAAGGGACAACTGTACGATAACAGGGTTTTTTCCCTGGTTCAAGTGGAATGTCACAGCACCTACTGCGGAAGCATTGAAACCTCTCCGTCTCGGGTTGGGCCACCTGCTCATAATAACACAATGTTTCATTTCCGCGCTGGCTAATATTTATAATGAAAAGATTCTGAAGGAAGGGGACCAGCTCAATGAAAGCATCTTTGTGCAGAACAGCAAGTTGTACGTCTTTGGGGTGCTGTTCAATGGGCTGATGCTGGGCCTGCACTCTGAGAATCGCTGGCAGATAGAGTACTGTGGTTTCTTTTATGGCCACAATGTGTTCTCTGTAGCCCTCATTTTCGTCACTGCCTTCCTGGGGCTGTCTGTGGCCTTCATCCTGAAGTTCCGAGACAACATGTTCCACGTCCTGACTGCTCAGGTCACTACCGTGATCATCACCACTGTGTCCATCATCATCTTTAACTTCAAGCCTTCTTTGGACTTCTTCTTGGAAGCACCTGTAGTGCTTCTCTCCATATTTATCTACAATGCCAGCAAACCGCAAGGCCTGGAATACGCTACTCAGCGGGAGAGGAGTAAGATGTTTGGTGAGATGCGGGAGCGATCCAGTGGGGTAAGGCTTTTAAAATACTTGTATTTCTGGTGGATTCCCTCTCACATAGACTGTTTACCAAGTTCAGCATTTGTGACACATGTGGCTGGATTTGGGATTCAACTAAATTGTCATATTCATGTAAATTACACAAATCAATCTCCATTTTGAAAATAAGTCCTAGTTTTAACTCCAAACTGCTATGTGGTTCCTGAGGCGTGGCTGAAACCCTGCTTTTCTGCCCTAACCTCAGAAGATCTTGCAGCCATCTCAGCTTGATATAACATTTTCTTTTAGCATTTGTAACTTAATACCTTAATCAAACCCAAACATCCAAGTTTTATGCTGGGAAACTGATTATAAAGAAGGGAAACTGAGTAGGGTCTTTTCACAATCCACATTTACCTGAATGTAGAATGTAAATATACATGTATTTGGGAGGAAAATAAATTTAGGGATTAAAATTCCTTAGTTTTAATAATCTAAGATGCTTTAAGACATCCAGATAAGGTTATTTCTTTATTAAGAAACCCAAGTAAGGCTATTTAATATAAAATTTTAAATATGGCGGTTGTCCCTTCCTCACAAATCTCTTCCTCCTGCTGTAATTTCTGCTCTTCTCCGGATGATGATCTGGATGCTTAGAATCTGGGAAGAATCTTTGTGAGAAGGGCTTGCTCCCAGACTTCACATTCAGGTGAACTGAGAAACAAGTATGCAGTAAATATAGTATATTTATTGTCCATGAGCAGCAGAGGGCACTGTCTGCATTTAGTTCTGGGAAACTTCATTTATTGCAGAAAGAGAAGGGTAAATGTTTCCTTGGAATTCTGCAGAGTGCGACTGCAGAATGACCTTTAACAATAAATAACATGTATACAGTAGTCACATGTTTTGTAAAATCAGTCATGCATGTTTCAGCAGATGTAACTAAATAGCTACAGTACAAGTTATATAGCACATATGTATTTTCCAACATATGAAAGGACACATCTATTCACTTAATTGAGTGCAGTGCACTTGGGAAGAATTCAGGAAGTACACCATGGGGAAAATGGTAAATAGTTAGCTATAAAAATAGGGACTGACCTTCAAGAATAGCTATATGCTGTATTTTACACAAGGATCTTAGTATCCCAGTACAGAAACTTTAAATACAGGTCCTTGATTATACAATTATCACTGGACTGCTTCAAGGAAAGTATTTTTGCATTACTAACAAGAACGTTTTCTAATGCTGTTGCTATCTTCCTTCTTTTTTGACTCTTCTAGGATGGAGAGGAGCTTGAGAGACTGACCAAAGCAAACAGTGACAATGATACAGATGAAGACGCCTTTTAGCATGAGCCTGTGCCACTGAGTGGTGGATATTCTCCAGAAGAACAGTGTTGATATTTTCTAAAATACAGAATAGTGTCTTTTTCCAAGTGCAATAGTTGAAACTGTTTGGAGGGTTTTGTGATTCCGGAGGATTTTTATTGTGTTTTTAAGTTGTGCAAATAAAAAACAACTCCAAGATCAAAACTGTGTGTGTCCAAGTTTGGGGGTGGGATTCCAGACCAGGGGGAAAAAGATGAGCAGAGCCCATTGGATTTCAAAAGTTGCCAAGGAAAACTAGAGAATTATCCATATGTTGAGCCTTTTTCTCTTTTCACACTAGTATAAATCAGAAGTTAAATCCAGTGCAGTCAGTGTTAATACAAGTGACATGAGAGGAGAATTTGGCCCAACCTAATGATCTGGGTCATGTGGGTGCTGTGTGATGCATAGTAATCCAGAACGCTCAAGTGCCCTCACTCATGTGTTTATTTACCATACACTAGGGCTGTATGGGGATGATAATATCTCAGTGGTGGAGGCTCTGTTTCTGTAAATCTTACCACAGTGATCCTGAATCAGCTGAGTAGACCTACTGAACGGACTCCTAAGATTTGTAAAGTGCTTTAAAGATGCAAGGTGTGGTGTAAGTGCTAGGTATTCATATTTCCAGGACTTCGTGTTTAGTGGTATCATGTACTCTTCTTCAGTTTGATTGAGGGATGACTCCAGCAGTGAAGAATGAGTGTTGATCTGCAGGAACTACTGCTCCTATGTGTCCTGTGGAACATTATACCCAATTATAAATTCTTGTTTGTTTGTTTGCTAATTCGATTAGTGCTGCATAGTGGAAGGACCACTTTCCTGGTATTCTAAAATACAAGCTTTTAAATAAATAGAGGATTCATATACTCTTCTTTGGTAAAGTAATTTCATTCTTACTCTACCTGGAACTTGCAGTTCGTCCATCACAGACCTCAGGACTTTTCATTCTATTTGACTATAGAAGTAGTTACCTTGTGTATAAATTCACTGTAAGTTCATTTCACCATGTCCATAAATACAGAGTTTTAAATTAAAAGGTAAACTTATCTTAAAATTTAGATTTTTGTAAACTCAAACATTTTTTAAGAAAGAAAAAAATCAGATGAATAAGTTCTCTTTGGCCAACATTTTTCTGTAGTGTTTACAGTCCAGATGTTACAGATTTGAGGTAGTACTTAGGGTCTAGATAATACTAAATCATGATGCAATGTAGGGCACTGGATTAGGTAATGTGTCAAGATCCCTTCCAGTCCTATATTTCTAAGATTCTATGACCCTGACTGGTAAAATTGATTAGAAACTCTATGGTAATTTGGAAGGTCTCATTGTCAGAATTGAAAGAAATGGTATAAACAAATTGTACAAATGCTGAAAAGTATATTCAGTCTTTAAAATGATCTGTTTTATTCATATAGCATGGATTCAGCAACTCCTGCGTTTAATCCCTTTTCTTCCATTGCTTCAGGTACTCACCTAGCCCCAGTCATTTCAGCTTCCTGCCTGAGTTTTCCCCTTTGTAATGTAGAGATAATACTGTTACCTACCTCACAAGTATGTTCTGAGGATTAATTATTAAATGTTTGAGCAGCACTTTGAGCAGTAAAATGTGTTTTCATATTCAGAGCTATTATTAATAAGATAACATTTGTGGTTTGGTTTTTAAATATAGGCACAGATTTACTGGTATGTTTCAGCTACTTTTTGGCACTGGCCTTACAAAGCACCTTTAAACAGCTTAATCAGAGAGCCTCTTTGAATCTAGCTCATGGTTTTTAAGCTAACAGTGATCTTTTGAACATCTGATTTGGGCTACTGTTCTGTACTTTCCTATTGCAGGTGCAGCTCTGCAGTGTGAATAAAGAATGTGGTTTGACCAGGAGTCAGATTCTGACTAAACCCATTTTATGCCTGTGTAACTGTTAGCTTCAGTGGAATTCCCCCCTATGGAATGCATGTGTGTCTGAGAGCAGAATAATACCTGTTGATTTTCAGCAATTCACCATTCTGTTGAATTCTGAGAGTGTGTGTGTGTGTGTGTGTGTGTAATCTACTGGTACCTATGGTATATGATCACTTTATAAATAGTTGTTGAGTTTTCTGTGTAATTTATTATGCTTAACTGTGAAACAAACCTGAATAAAGTCCATTATGAAATCATTGCTTTGCAAGTTCTTTTTGGTGTGGGGTATTCATGGTTTCATAGAGAGAGTAGAAAACTAGAGATGCAATATTCCTGTTCTCTCAGCTGCCACCAGAGCTATTAAATAAAAGCAGAAACATGGTGTCTTGTCAATAACCTTAGTTCATTTGACAGCTGCAGCATGAGAGACAGGGTGGAATACATAAATGGTATTTGGTTGTTTCTGTAAGGTAAGCAGCTTAAATATAAGCTGTAGAGTTTCTCTGCACTGGTACATAATATGTAAGATGCAGGGTAGAGGGTTGAAAGTGGCTTCTGGGTAATGAAATGTAGATGAAAGAACATCTGGTACTGGGAAATGGGGTCCAAATAATTCGGATAAACTTAAAGAGGAAGAAACATTTAAAAAAAAATATAGTCAATGGGGAAAAGAAGCTATAACTTTCTCCCTCAAGGAAAAAAAATTTTCATAGGGGAAACATTCACTGTATAATTCTTCCCAAAACTGTTTCTTAAATGGTTATTTAATGAGCCATGCTCCATCACTAGGCTATGTGAGAGCATGCAAGTAGCTCTTGATATCTTTCTGAGTGGGCTGAACTTGTGCTTCAAAATGCACTCGAGACAATGTGTTCTATCATGTATTAATGCACACCCTCTGCCATATCTGATCACTTCATTGGTTCATCTCTTGTAATATCCAACCTCCAGCTGTGCTAGTATCCGTGAAGTTGTATATGTTGTTTCCCTATGCTGCAACAGTCAGCTCCTGAATGACATGTATAATTGACTTCCCTATAAAATGCGTGATTTTGCAGCTAAAGCTGGGAGCAATTCACAGTTAGGACTCCCTTGTGATGCTTTATTCTAGCCCCTGTTATTTATAGGGTATTATAACCATACCATATATGGCACTTTACAGATATGTGAAAGATGCTGCAAGAAATTGTGAAGTAAAGCAGGAAAAATGATCAGGGAGACCAATCGGGGGAGGTTTTTGGAGAAGGAAAGGCTATTGATTTGGCATGCAAATGAGAGCATGTCCTAACCCTAAAAGAAACAGCAAAACTGAAGAAAGAGAAGACAGACAAAAGAAGCAAAGGATGGCATGGGTAAATGAGTGCCGAAGGGGTAGCCAGGTTAGTCGAGTTCTGCAAAACAAGGAATCCTGTAGTACTTCTAAAGACTAACAAATTCTTTTATTGAATGAGCTTTCTTGGGAGAAAATCCCACTGTCAGGTGCTCTAAGAATATGGGTAAATGGGAACTGATAGATGGGACAGAGTAAGGAACCATCTTGAAGGTCAAGACAAAGGCCCTTGAGTGGTCTGTACAACTAAAATTAAGCCAAACGTAGCTTGCTTGAACTCACTGCTTCTATTTTCTACACAGATTCTTGTGCATAAACATAGTGTGTTCTCATACATGAACCAGCTCAGGTAAGTCCACTGAAGTCAATTTAAACTCTTTGTATGCAAAACATGAAGTGCTTGGAGGGATCTGAGGAGGGGAGTGAGGGATTCAGAGCAGGTTTTGGAAGACAATACTAAAGAAGGATTTACAATTTATAAGGATATGGAACCATCACATCGCAATTTGGGAGATGAACCTGTTACAAACAGCCAAGATCCCCTAACACCACACTCTTGCCCTAAGCTACTGTCACCGTGCTGGTTTCTGAGGGCTGCCATAGATTCTTCTCCAGTTCTTGTACAGCAAGATCAGCAAGTCAAAGTAAACATTTGGTTTTGTCATGTTAGTTGTCTCATTAGATGTCTCAGAATAAGGTTTGATTTCCTCCCTTCCCCCACCCTGATCAATGGATACACTTCCTGTCGTCTAGGGCTGTGCAGTGCTGCTAATCAATCACTATTGCACTGCAATATTTTGAGGCTTAGTTAGGATCAAGTTGTGTCTCTGGGCTTGTTGCTGAGCCACTCTTGGAAAGGAGTTGTGCTTCAGGGAGCCAGTGTTCCTTCCCTACTCCCTGCTTCTGTGGTGAAGATTAGTTTGCAGCTAGTGCAGGAGCACTGCTGCCCCAGAAAGAGACCCAGGGCCCAGGTCTGGGGCTCGCCACCAGGCCCCAGGCCCTGCCCCCAGGGTCCAGTTCAGTGTCCTGAGCCCAATCTGGTCTCAGGCCCCAGCCATCAGCCTGGGCCTGGATCCCTGGCCAGGAAAGGCTGGCACCACCAGAGGCCCTGTGTGCCAGGTGCCAGCAATGCCCATGTGCTATAGTGTATGTTGGCAACAAAAGGCTACCCACCATACTGTGCTGGCTCAGCTTTGCTCTTCTGACTTGACTGTTGTGGGTGCAGTCAGACTCTAGGTAGCATCACTGCATGCCTGTACTCTGGTCTGGGTAGCCTATGCAGGGGCATCAGGAGAATAGTGACTTACTCTTTCTTTTACTTCCTTGTATGAGTTGTGACAAAGTTCCTCCTCTGCCTGGTGGGCCTCATGCTTCCCTTTAGCAGTAGGTCTGTTTCCTTTAGGACTCCAGGCCTAGGAAAGGTCCTTTGGCCCTCTCAGGCGAGAGTTTTTCCTTCCCCCATTCTTGGTACCTGTAGGGGAACTCCTGACCAGCTTCTGTTCCTTCTCCAGATCTGCTGCCTTCCAACCACACCACGCCTCCTCTCATGCACTCCAGTAACTCTCCTCACTCTCACATTCCAGCTATACCCTTTCTCTGGAGGAAAGACTTTTGAACAAGTCCTGGACGCGATCTTAATTAGTTCCAGGTGTGCTAATTAACCTGGAGTAACCCCTGCTAAGCTACAAGGGGAAAGGGGACTTGTTGAGCCTGGGGCTCACGTATTGGTTTTCCAGAGCTCTCCTGAAACCCTCCAGTCTGATCCTGTCACAGAGGGTGTGTTCACACAGCATTCTTATTTCGAAACAACAGAGGTTGTTTTGAAATAAGAAATGCCATGGCCACATGATGTACCGTTGTTTCGAAACAATGGGTTCCGTTATTTTGAAACAACGGCGGTGTTTCGAAACAACTTAAACCTCATACCCTTTAGAAACAACGTTGTTTCGAAGGAGTTGTTTTGAAACAATCCCGTTGGGATGTGTTGTTTCGGAACAAAGTGTTCCGAAACATTTGACCCTCAGCACTCTGGCCAGGGAACCCTCAGCCCCAGAAAGAGGGCTGCAGCCCCCGCCCGGGCTGCCCCCAAACCCCGCCATGGGTCCGGGGGCACCTGGCTCAGCCCGCCGCTGCAGGGGCCGGGGTTGTGGTGTTTTGGACTATCTAGGGTCATTGGGGTTGTCATAGTGATAAATGGGAGAGTCGTTTAGGTGCTAGGAAAACCTGTCTGTCTTCTCTTTCTCTCTCAGTTCTCTTCAATAAAGACTTCTGATACAGCTGTGAATATGTTGCCCTCCTTATTGGATTATAATTCCCCTTAAAACTCTACATCTGGCGACAGAGGATGGGATATGTGATGGAGTAGCTATTCCTTAACAATCCTGGCAACTTTGGAAAACCAGAATACAATGTAAGAAGCAAAACTTTATTTTACTGCTTGCATGGGGGTTGGGTGGTAGCTGTGAAAGCTGATTTGTTTGCCTAAGGGCTAGCTGGCTATTCTGAAAGCTGATCTGCCTGTTGTTAAGTACAAGGAAGAGATAAGGCTGGCTGGCTTTTCTGAAAGCTGATCTGCCTGCTGTTAAGGGAAGAGACAAACAATAACCACAAGAGGGCATCATGGCTTTACTTACTACCCCCTTTGAAGCATATGATTGTTCGGCAGATTCGTGGCAGACATATACAGCCCGATTTCAAAATTTTGTAATAGCAAACGACATAACTGATGAGAAGAAGGTACCAGTTCTTCTAACAGTCATTGGAGTTAAGACTTATAATTTGCTATGTGATTTGCTTTATCCGGAGAAGCCAGAGAAGAAACCTTACGAGGACCTAGTGGAAGTTCTGGGAGCACATTTTTCCCCAAAGCCACTAGTAATCGCAGAGAGGTATAGGTTCTACCAAAGGAACCAAGAGGAAGGTGAATCAGTTGTACAATTTGTAGCAGCTCTGCGGAAGCTGGCAGCACACTGTGACTTCAAGAACATGTTAGAGGAAATGCTGCGTGACAGGCTGGTGTGTGGCCTGCACAGTGAATCAACACGAAAACACCTGTTGACTGAAGGTCAACTCACCTTGCAGAAGGCTGTGGAAATTGCAGTCTCCATGGAACGCGTCACCCAAGACATGCAACAGATCGGGGTCAGTGTCCGTAAAGTATCCCTACAATCTGCTCCCAGGGCACGGGGGAGACAAGAATGTTACCGGTGTGGGAAGCAGGACCACCTTGCATCAGAGTGCCGGTTTAAAGAACTACTGTGTCGACAATGTGGTAAGAGAGGGCACATTGAACGTGCCTGCAAACAAAGGAAGGGTGAGCCGAACAGAAGTGGCAGACCTGACAAAAATGGGCCGTTGGGTTGGCGGACTAAGAGGGAAATTCTGCATGCAGTAGAGCAGAATACTGGTGATCATAGTGATACCCAATTGGAAGATGAAGATTCCATCCATGTTTTGTCTATAACAGCTGGCCCACGTAAATTCTGGGTAACACCTGTGTTAGAAGGCAAACCTACACGCATGGAACTGGACACTGGCGCAGCAGTTTCATTAGTTTCTAACTTTGTGTATGAGAAGGACTTTAGACATCTGCCACTTAAGCCGACAGTAGTCGTTTTGAAGACATATACTGGAGAGACTGTTCCCCTGTTGGGTACTATTGATGTGAAAGTAGAACTCAATGGACAGACCACAAAGCTACCACTGTTTGTGGTAAAGGGGAATTACCCAGCCCTAATGGGAAGATCTTGGATCAGGAAAATCCAACTCGATTGGTCACAAGTGCATCAATTGACTGAAGAAGAAATGAATCTAGCAGCAATACTAACGAAACATGCCGCTGTTTTTGGTGAAGACTTAGGCAGTATGAAGGGAATCACTGTGAACTTAAATATAAGCCTGATTGCCGACCAAAATGTTTGAAGGCCAGGATGGTGCCATTTGCCATCAGACCCAAGGTGGAAGAAAACTTGGAGCGGTTAGTCAAAGAGGGAGTCTTGGTGCCAGTTACTCACAGTCAGTGGGCGACACCCATTGTCCCAATAGTGAAGAAGGATGGCTCCATTCGGATTTGTGGAGATTTCAAGGTCACTGTCAACCCAGTGTTATGTGCAGAACAATATCCTCTTCCCCGCATTGAGGACATCTTTGCAGGTCTGGCTGGAGGACAAAAATTTAGCAAGATTGATTTGAGTCAAGCGTACTTACAGATGCATGTTGAAGAAGAATCTCAAGAATTGTTGACAATTGTAACACATAAGGGGTTGTACAGATACTGTCGTTTACCTTTCGGCATTACTTCAGCCCCAGCTTTGTTCCAAAGGGCAATGGATCAGATTTTGAGTGGTTTATCCGGAGTACAGTGCTATCTGGATGACACCCTGGTCACGGGCAAAAATGAGGAGGAACACCTCATGAACTTGGAAGCTACTCTGCAAAGACTGGAAGAGTATGGTCTGCGTGTTCACCGAGACAAATGTAAGTTTTTCCAGCCCTCAGTTGAATATTTAGGACATATAATTGATTCTGATGGTCTCCATAAGTCTCCAGCCAAGGTTAAGGCTATTGTGGATGCTCCACTACCTCAGAACGTAAGCCAACTTCGCTCTTTTTTAGGCTTATTAAACTATTATGGCAAGTTTATTCCACAATTAGCAACACTCCTGAAACCCCTACATGAGCTTCTGGGGCCGAAAAAGGCCTGGAACTGGACCGAAGCCTGTGATATTGTGTTTAATGACACTAAACGCTCACTGGTAAACTCTAAGGTTCTGACACATTTTGACCCATCCTTGTCCCTTCAGTTGGCTTGTGATGCCTCCCCTTATGGAGTTGGGGCTGTATTGTCACATATTATGCCTTCTGGTGAAGAGAGGCCTATTGCTTTTGCTTCATGCTCCTTGACCAAGGCCGAAACTAACTATGCCCAAATCGAACGTGAAGCACTGGGCATTGTTTTTGGCGTTCGGAAATTTCACCAGTACCTGTGGGGAAAGAAGTTCACACTTCTCACTGACCATCGACCCCTGACATCAATTTTGGGGCCACACACAGGCATCCCACATTTGGCTGCTAGTCGGATGCAACGATGGGCATTGATACTTTCTGGATACACATATGAAATCAAGTACAGGCAATCCTCTTTGCATTGCAATGCTGATGGTCTTTCAAGGCTACCCTTACCGGCACACCCGCAGGATCAGGGCCAGGAAGGAATCTTTTACTTTGAACAGGTGGAAGACACACCTGTCACAGCTACTCAAGTGAAGAAAGCAACACGGGTTGACCCAGTACTCTCATGAGTTATGGATTTCATGATGCATGGAACATTCTTTCCTGACTCTCAGGTCTCTCCTGACCTCCGCCCCTCTGTGTCTAGGAGGACAGAGTTATCGACCCAATCTGGGTGTTTGTTGTGGGGTATGCGTGTCATTATCCCACCTTCATTAAGACCACGTTTGTTGGAACAGCTCCATTCAAGTCACTGCGGCATAGTGCGCATGAAAGAAATTGCACGGAGCTATTTCTGGTGGCCGGGCTTAGACAGGGCCATTGAAGAAACGGCTAGAGCTTGTACCTCATGCCAGAGCGTCCGGAACACACCGCAGTTGGCACCTCTTCACCCATGGGATTGGCCCAAAAGGCCATGGCAACGTATCCATGTTGATTTTACTGGCCCGTTTGAAGGATGTATGTTTCTGATTGCTGTGGATGCCCATTCCAAATGGCCAGAAGTCTCTGTAATGCGGTCCACTACTACAGAAGCCACTATTCAGACCCTGCGTGGCTTTTTTAGTCGTTACGGTCTTCCAGAACAGCTGGTGAGCGACAATGGACCACAATTCGTTTCTCAGGATTTTGAAACTTTTATGAAGGCCAATGGAATACATCACATCAGGTCAGCACCGTATCATCCTTCCACCAATGGACTTGCTGAAAGGTTTGTACAGACTATGAAGCAAGCTCTAAAATCCGCAAAGGGACGTTCTCCTCTTCATAAGCGTCTGGACAACTTCTTGTTGTCCTACAGAAATACTCCACAGGCTACAACTAAGGCATCTCCAGCTTTTCTTATGATGGGACGGCAGTTGCGCTCTTGCTTTGATTTGTTGAAACCACGAGACACACGGCAAGTGGTTCAACGCCAAGAGCAGGACCAGGTCAGCAGACGTTCACCAAGAACAAAGGGCCGGACCTTCAGTATTGGACAGCCAGTTCTTGCTCGAAACTACGCTTCAGGAGCTAAATGGGTCCCAGCAACGGTCATTGCCCAGACAGGACCTGTTTCCTACTCTGTCCAGACAGTGAGTGGTCTAGTTTGGCGACGGCATGTAGATCAGCTGCTTCTCCGTCATATCCACCCAGAAGATGCACCTCCAGCAGACATTTCTGACTTCACCCTTTCTGATGATACAACATCAGAGCATGAAACGACTGTTTCTGTCTCTCCTGCTCCAGCCACCCCTTCAACGCCTTCAGCCTCCCTGAACCAACCGGACACAACATCCTCTCCGGTTCCGGCGACTTCCCCAGTACCTGTGATCCCACCACCACCAATACCACCTTGTGGGGTGGGCATACCAGAAGTTCGTCGTAATCCACCTCGTGACAGAAGGCCTCCTAATCGGCTGGATCTTTAGCTAGTGGTGACCCCCTCGTCATGGGGCAGAATAATTCCCCGGGGGTTCACCGGAGGTGGGGCAGTCTACCCTCATCTCCTAGTTTAGTTCTTATTCTTTCTGGGGGAGGGGGGTTCATTAGAGGGGGAGGAATATGTGGTGTTTTGGACTATCTAGGGTCATTGGGGTTGTCATAGTGATAAATGGGAGAGTCGTTTAGGTGCTAGGAAAACCTGTCTGTCTTCTCTTTCTCTCTCAGTTCTCTTCAATAAAGACTTCTGATACAGCTGTGAATATGTTGCCCTCCTTATTGGATTATAATTCCCCTTAAAACTCTACAGGGGTGAGCGCACCTCAGGATTCCCTGGCGCCCCGCTCCTGCCGGGGGTGGGGCCGGGGATACCCTGGCCCCACCCCCGGCAGGAGTGGGGCACCAGGGAATCCTGGGACGTGCTCACCCTGGCCCCTGCAGCGGCGGGCTGAGCCGGGTGCCCCTGACCCCGCGGCAGGGTTTGGGGGCAGCCCAGGCTTTAAAGACGGCAGGGTGAGGCGCTGGGCTGCGCTTGACCCCGCGGGTGCCTGCAGTCCCCTCCCCAAACGAAATAGCATGTCCACACTGTGGACATGCTATTTTGCTCCCTTATTTCGAAGACACTTTTTTTGTCTTTCGAGATAAGGTGTTTTGAAATAACCCTTTATTTTGAAACATCTTGTTTTGAAACAAGCCTTCTGTGTGTGAACATAGCCAGAGTGTACTATCCAGACTACAGTCTTGGAATCTAGGCCTAAATAGTGTTAAAGCATTTTGAAATGCTTAGATGAAAAACAGTGTGCAGATAACAGTAGTACTCTAGTTCTTCAGTTTTTTTATGTTCTTGTTGGGACAGCAGTGACCTTCCCCTAGCAAGCTTTAAAGAGTCAGACCCAAACTCACAAAAATGTTGGTTGTGAATCATTTTTAGCCTTTACCTTGAGTGATACTTAAAGGTGAAGTGTCACAATCAAACTCATGTTTTCTATATTTTTATGGTGGCTTGTGAACTGAGAGAATCCTGCCTGTGATGACCTGTATAGACTATGACAGAAGAATGTATTTAAATGCAACTTTTAGGTGCATATTTTCACTGGTGGGCAATGGCGATATTTTGAGAAGGGAAACCATTAGTGCAAAAAACACCATAACTGTTAAAATTTCAGTTACTTCAAGACACATTTCATTGCTTTCCATTACTTGCAACTTTGCAATATACAGTATGTGCCTAAGTTTCCTGTCTTTGACAAGCTAGAATGTTTGCAAGCCTTAGAATGATATTTCCAAGAGCAACATATGGAACCATTAGCTTCAGATTATATTTCATTTAAAGGGGAGTGACAGCTTTTACATAAACTTTTCCAGAGAGTTTCCGCTTGTGTAAAGTTTGAGCATATAAATCAGCCCAACACCTCTAGAGACTGAACATCAGACCAGTTCAGATGGTCTCCAAAACCACACTTTCGGCCTCCCTGCCTGAGATTTCTGTATGAAGACAAATGATAGAGCAAGAGAAGCTATTTCTGAACTTTTTTAGGAGTGTGCTTTGTGAAGAGGCAGTATAGTTTAGTGACTAGTGTACAGGCCTGTGACTCCAGAGACCTGGCTTCAATCCTCAACTTAGCCACTGACCTGTTGAGTGATCTTGGGCAAGTCATATGCCTTGGTCTTGCCATCTGTAAAGGGGAGCTAATGAAGCTGACCATTGTTGAGTGTTTTGGGATCTGCTAGGTATTATTATTTTCTAAGTTCCTTTAAAGTCTTGGTTGAAAAATCTGTAAGAAAATTGAACAGTGCTTTCATGTTTGATGTATAAGCACCATATGGAGGCATCAGGTATGTAACTGGAGATACACCAACCCATGTGTCTGCACCTCCCCAAGGGAATATTAGAGCCCAATCCACTTTTGAGGAAGTCTTTCCATTAACTTCAGCAGAGCTGGTTTGGGCTGTTAATGAGGTTCTCCTGACTTTGAAAGAGAAGTTACCAGGGGCGTCGCTGGTGCCAGGCACATGGGACCCGTGCCCTGAATCCTGATGCCAGTGCCCCGGGTCTGGTGGGGCCCCGCCTCTCCTGGTCTCCGGCGTGATCAGGGTGGAGATTGGGGACCCAGCCACCCATGGCCGTGGTGGCCACTCCGTCCCTGTCCCTGTCCGGTTATCTGGGGCCCAGCCACCGGTGGCAGCAGTGGCCACTGCAGGCCCCAGCTGGGGGCGTGGCCTCTGAATCAGGGGCGGAGCCTGGGCTGGTGCCCTGGGTCATTTCCCAGGGCAGCAATGCTCCTGGAAGTTACTAATAACTTACTAATGGGAGGGAAACACACATCGTTTGTGCAACGGTATGGACATTGACTTCCACTCAGAAATGAGCAAAAACTTTGATCAGTGTGTAATCAGCTAGAGTGCTTAAACAACCCATTACTATAACCAAAGAGAGCTGTGTTTGATGATCCTGTGGGGTTGCTCAGACACAAAGTACATTGTAAGTTTGCATGTCACAGCCATGATTTTTAGTGGCAACTACTACAAACCTTGTATCAAATAGATGGTAGCTTTGGTTAGCCAAATTAACATTTCACAGAGCCACGACTTGCAAAATGGATCACACAAACCCCAGTGCAATAATGGTGGCTAGGTACTCATAGTATCCTCCATGCCTCCACAGGTTTACCCACTCCATATTCTGTCTTCTTCTCACACAAATGACTGCAGAGCACTTTAGGGGAGAGTTGGCTGTCTCTGTGATGTGATCTTTAACAAGTAAATTGGGTACAGGGAACATTTTGTCTGAAGACCATCCAAGCTGTGTGATTTTGGGGTACATCTACATGGCTTCTGGCAGCGAGTGTTCTAGTCTTGGTTGACAGATTTGGACTTGTGGTAGTGCTCTAAAAATAGCTGAGTAGATGATGCTTTGACATTTTGGCTTGGGCTCTGAAGCCCATTCCCATCCCTAGGCTTCAGCACTTCACCCACAGTGTCTACACAGTTATTTTTAGCTTCATAGCATGAACCCAAATCTGTCAGCCTGGGCGTGGAAGCTCACTGCTGCGATCTGCATTGTCATATCTTTGGACCCCCAGACCCATGAAGGTGGGAACTTACTAACCAGCAAGAATTTTAGATTCCTCATTCATGTTTAAGAAAAATGTTTTCTAAAACCTAAATGAAGCAGTGTTTCTGTTTCTTTATCTTAAAAAAAATAAAAATAATATTTTTGGGGGTTAAATTTCAGCAGTATTGTAAATCCAAACACAATAGTATTGGTGATAGGAGAGGGCCAAAGGGGAAATGACCAGTTTACATCTGAACCAAAATCCTAGCAATCTTGTGGACATCCAGAAATTCCAAAAGATCGGTCTCCATCCACCATGAGGGACTACTTTATTAATAGAGAGAGAAATATGAGCATAATATACCTGTATTATTTATAGCTAATGTCTCATTTTCTCAGAGTGGTGTCCCAGAAGAGTATAGTTAATGTTGTTTGGGAGATTCTGAAAACATATTTTCAAAAGTTTGGGGCTACTCCTGTTTTTGGGTAAAGTGGAACCTTAATTTTGAATTTTCCAGCTTTCTAATGTTTGTGAGTTTTTTAAGAAAAATGCAATGTTCTGGTTTTGGCTTACTAAGTGGTAGATTATTTCAGTCTTAGCTCCAGGTTAACAAAGTTCAGGGGAATTGATCAGGAAAGATGGGCTGCAGAATTCAGATCCACTCTGGATATCAGGCTATCCCTTGAAATTCTGGGATGTTCAGAAATGGGGGTTTGATTTGGCCTATTAGAGATGGGAGTCAGCACCAAAATTTAGACCTGTATTAAGAAAAACCCTAAATCTTACAGATGTTGAGATGCAAAGTTTTAGTTTGGACCTAGCTTTATAAACAAACATCTACATACCTATCTTGATTTTAGTGCAGACCCAGTTTTGCTTTGAAGCCCTGACAGATTTTCAGGATCTCACATATTTGGCTGAACTTCTCTGTTTGTTTTGGCATATTAATTCCCTTCTTCTGTACCCTGCCACTAAACCTTTCTGCTAACTCATGATTTGCAGTTTGATTTACTGTACTTTCATTTAGAGTCATTGCAAAAATATAAAGACATGGAAACATTTTAAATGACTGAAAAATCTTAAAAGGGCTTCTTCATTTTTCTAAAGGACTTTAAGGTCTTAGAAAAACATCTGGCATGTCTGACTTTGCTTCTGCCCTAGTCCAAGATGGGTAAGCAGTTGACAGCCATGCACTAAGGCATTGAGTGCTTATTTTCTTAAGCTGAGCCACAGGACCTCATAGACTTTCCTTTAAGAGGCTTTCAGTCTGGCTAATTATTTTTTATTGCTCCTTCTGGCTTTTTTAACTTCTCCTCCACTTCACCTGCTGAATTGCTGCAGACAGCAGCAAGCTTGAAAGATGGAAGTTACACAGTCAACAGTCTTTTCAGGTTAGTTCCTTCTAGGGCCATCCTTTCTCAGCAAGTCCCAGTTGCCACTCCCTCCTTACAGAGGCCCAGATCCACAAAGATATTTAGGCACCTAACTCCCATTGATTTCAATAGGATTTAAGCATCTGCAGACCGAATCTGGGTACGAGTCCTCAAACTGTCTTCATGCTGTTTAAGCCTGATCGGGCTGAGGAAAGCCTACTCCAGAAGATGGCTGAGAATCATGGTGCAAAGGGGAGCTTGCCTCAGAGAAGCCAACATGGCCTTCTGGCAAACAATGTGTTTCACTCTTCCTGTGCTTAACAGGTGACCCAGACTAGCATACAGGGCTGAGTCTTCTCAGATTGTTTCTAAGGAAAACATCTGGTCTTGTTTTACCAAATTTTGTTTTCCTCTGGACTGCTATAAAGCTTTCTAGAAATTTGCTTAGTATCAAACAGTGAGTTGTACTTTTGCTCCAACTTGTTTCTACTCTGTGGCTGTTACCACTGACAAGAATCCTCTTCCAAATGTGTCCAGAACAGTGACTGTGATGGGTGTGACAACATATATCAAGACACCAAATTTATAATAAGCCAGCTCAGAATTCAAAGGTCCTCTAGATGTGCTGCCTTCCATGTTGGTGACAGCTATGCAGCCACTAAATCAGATACATGTTGCATGAGGCCTTCTTACTGGGATATTCCTGAATCTTGCTGCAGGGCCCTTAGGGGTTAAAGTTCTGAATCAACCCTCATGAAAATGAATAAAGACTCCTTCCCATTGATTTGAATGGGAGTTGAGTAGAACCCTCTGAATTTTTCAAGCCTCTGTGTTACAAAACAATAGCATACAAGGATGGTGTCTAGAAGTTACTGCCCATAGCATGACATGACTAGTCCAGTAAAACAAACAAGGAGTCCTGCGGTGCTTAAAGACTAACAAATTTATTTATTGTATGAGCTTCTATGGGAGAAAATTCCACTTCTTCACAGTGTCTGACGAAGAAGGATTTTTCTCCCATGAAAACTCATGCAATAAATAAAATTGTCTGTCTTTAAGTGCCACAGGACTCCTTGTTTGTTTAAGTGAACTATACTAACACGGCTGCCCCTTTGGAACATGACTAGTCCACTTCTCTGAAAAATACCAGTAAGCACAGGGGTTAAAGTATAATTTGGTGGGCCCTGGAACCCTCCTAATTGGGTGGGGCCCCCTTCCCACACCCCAGCTACTGTCCTCAATATCCATTTCCCTGCCCCCAAAAGCCGCCCCCTACCCCCAATACCCACCCTCAACTCAGGCACCCTGAAAACTCTCCCCCAGCATGAGCTGGACCGCCATGGTACTCACTGGGAGTGTGCCATTCTGGGGCCCATTATTTTTAGTGGATCAGCATTTGGGCCCCTAAAAAGAGAAAATGGTGCTGGAATGCTGCTGTTTTTCAATGGTGGGCCCTAGAATGCAGCGTCCCAGCACCATTTTCTATTTTTAGGGGGCCTGGAATGCTGATCCACTAAAAATAGTGGGCCCCAGAATGGCATTCCAGGCCATGCCAGCATACTATAACCCCTGAGTAAGCATGCTAGTGAGAGAAACAATAGCAGGTCAAAGCATTCACAAACATTTTTGTTAGAAGATAATTGTCCTTTTTTTGGTAGTGGGGTAAGGAGGAGGAGGAATTTGAAATGTAGGTAAAAAGTTTTGTCAAAATGTCTGATTGGTTCCAGAGCTGCTCAAAAGAGGAGGTGGAATTGTCAACAAAATGTGATTAGAAAGAGCTGATTGAAAAGCAGGTGGCAATGTTCTCAAAAATGTTTGTGAAATTTCTTCCTTTTCTGCTGAAATTCAAAAATGTTTAACCACATGGAATTCAAATCCTCTCACTTATAACTCTGTTTTAATTTTGACTCTAGCTAGAATGGATTTTAATTGTCTCATGGAGCAGGAACTCCAGCTAAAGAAAAACACTGATTTGCAGCAAGAGTTGTCTTTCAGAGCTTTTTCTTCTGTACTGTATCAGATCCTTTAGCAACCCCCAAAGTTGCATTTTAGTCAGGTAAGGATAAAACTCAACTAAGCACAAAGCTGATTTAATATAAAAGAGATGCAGTCTTTTTAGATGTTATTCTAAAAGGGGTTTAAAAAAATTAAAAGAGAACTTTCCCCTTATTTCTTCCCTATAAACTTCTTTGGGAAGGTCCTGAGGTGTGATCCACTTCACTTGTTCATCAGCACAATACAAACTTGTTACTTAGCAATAAATCTATTTTTTGTTTTTTCCCCTTGGAAAAAAAAGTGTTACAATGTCTATTGCAGAGCTTGTGTCCTGGCTACAGTATGAAGTCTGTTAGCTAAAAAGGGTGGGGGAAAGGCTTTTTTGTTTAATGGAAACAGCAGCTGGTGATGCCCTCGTGTTACAGGGGTTAAAAAATTTAAGAAGTCTTAAAAGCGTCAGTCTGCTGGTTTGAAAGACTTCACTGTAGAGGCTTATGGATTTTAAAAAGGCAGTTTTTATTTGTTTATTTAGACCCTTGACTGAATACTGGATGAGAAAGGCTTGGAAATGTAGGTAACTTGGAAAAAATTTCCATGTCTGGCCACTCGCAGCTTAAACAGCTAGCAGGATGCAGGCAACAGTCAGAGGTTAAGTTGCTCTTTTTAGTATGGGTATCCATGATGGTAACTTTCATGGTGACGATAATCATCTTGGTAACCTTCCTGGTATCCCTGGTGATAGTTATGATAACCATACCCACCATATTCATCTTCTGGGCATCGCATGCCAAGTGATTGCTGAATTGCCATTTCCTGTCGCCGGAGCTGCATGGAATCTATCAAATCGTACACAATTACCATGGACCACATTGGAGAAGGATACCAGGATTTGACATTTCCATCTTTCCCAACGAGAAGCATGGAGAAATATTCAGGGCTGATTTGGAAATAATTGCGGATGTCTTTCACCAGGTTAGCAGGGACATCTTCTTGCTCCACATTGGAGCTTCCTAGAAAAGGACAGAATCAAGAACAATGCTAGTATTTTGAATGAGCACAGCTAAACGATAATTTTAAATATATCCTATTGCTATTTCTTCCCATTTTACTGGCTTTTGTAAAAGATCCTGCTCATTGTGAAGATCTCAAAACCCTCCTCAGCAGAGACTGAACTCAATACCTCCTATTGCCAAAACACAGGTCAATCTCATGTGAGCTAAAGGAGAATTTATTAGTTTTAGTAGAGTTTTATTTATTCTGCAGGCTGTAGCCAACAGAAAGTGACAAAATCATGATATTCCAGGCCATTTGGGGCAGTGGTATATAACCCAAAAACAGAGCAAAGGTGGAGAGGTTCCTCCCTATTTTCACCTCTCCTCTGATGGATGCACTGAATAGGATTATGTAGCCGAGAAGCTCCCTGCCTCCATTGTTTGCTGTGGTAGTGAGATTGTAAGAAAATATGCTTTTGTTCTAGTCCCGTTTGTTGCTCAACACAGCAAAGGTCCCAGCTGCCCTGTGTGGTATAAGTGTCCTTCATGAGCAGTAATTAAAGTACGGAAAACAATTTCTCACCATTGATGGGATACAATTCTAAGACACCACCGATCTCTTCCCCAAGTCCTAGCAGCTTGAGGATAGTTATGTGGCGCAGACCTGTGAAGGAAAAGAGAGAGGCTTTTGGTGACTCCAGATGTTTCCACTCAGTCATAGACAGACATTATTTTAAATATACAGACTCATTCTTGTTTATTGGAGTTTCAGTCCCAAAGGCCTTCTATGCATGGGACTGACATTGATTTTAATAGGAGGGCTGCACTTGAGTCATTGACTGAAGCAATGATTGTGATCATCTAGTCTGACCTCTTTCATCACACAGGCCAAAGAATTTCCCTGCAACAATTCTGTCATGGTGGTTTTGATCAGGGTTTGTAATTTGGGGATGAGCTAATCATATAGGCCAGGGGTCTCAAACAAGTGGCCCGCAGGCTGCACGCAGCCCCTAAAGCTATTTCCTGTAGCCCTCAATGACACGATCATTACTGATATTTGCAATATTGTATGGAAAAGTTTCAGTGGTGCGGCTCTTGGGCTACCATTCTAATCCTTATGCAGCCCTCTACTAGTCCTCATGTGGCCCTTATGGTGATTTGAGTTTGAGACCCCTCAGGCAGTGTGAAACCTACAGTGTTAAAGGAGAGACACAACAGAATCCAATGCAGTTCTGCTGAATGGGAATTGCAGAGACCAACTTCATGGGCATAACTTCCTTTTCTCTCACAATGGGATTTGGGAAAGAGAAAGGTGGGGGTGGGGGGACAGTGAAGTGCACATGGGAAGTGGGTGCTACTGCAGTAGTGGTCATGGAGTATCCTGGTGTGTGCATGGATGGATACTTTAGAGGCTGGATGAAGGAGACCTCTTCTCCCAATTATAGTCTCTTTGGCTGTACTCTAAATATTCTGCTAATGTGCTTACCCCCTGCATATGTCTGGTAAGGCATACATAACAATATATCAGTATTTATGTTCATTGTTTGACTCAGGGAGTCATGTGGGGTCCAAACAACATGTGGGTTGGTGATCCTACAATAGTTCCACCAGCCAGGAATTAAAATAGCATGGAAAGAGTAGACCTCATATTGTTTTGCCCTCCAGCATGGCTCCCTGAGAAAATCCTTATTCAGTCAAAACTGCCTTCAACCAAGATCTGCAGGATTTCATTCTAAGGCATTAAAAGACCCTGTGAACAAAGTGAATATAAAAGACAAATCTTAGAACCCTAGCTCATGGGGCACAAAGCCACCAGAGCTGGGATATTTGTGTTCAGGCTGGTAAGCTGGGAAGATGGTACTTACTTCTCATAGTTATAAACTGCTCATCATTTCCCTAAATTAGAGAACATATGCTCTACCCCTAGATTTAAGACACATAGGTTGTATGGGTCAGGGTGCAGAATCTCAACTGTAGAAGATGTTGGGTGGGGTAAATGACCTTTATGTCTTAGTCTAATCCTGGAAAGATAGTCAGAGACCACCAGTGGGTGCAAAATAAAGCTGTGTTACTGTATCAGACCAGTAGTTTGGTATCCCATACCACATCAGACCACTGGTCCATCTAATCTTGTATTGTGACAATCTTGCCCTGTCTCATAGGTGAGCATCATCCATGCTGGATCAGACCATAGGTCCAGCTTAGTCTGATATCCTACCTTCAGAAATAGAAACTTCCAAGAAGGACAAACAACTCTTCCTAATTACTCAAGGCCAATTCAGCGCGTAGGAATCAATGGCTCCATGTCAAGTTGGCAGGCAATAACAAGTGGTGTGCCCCAGGGGTCGGTCCTGGGGCCAGTTCTGTTCAATGTTTTCATTAATGATCTGGATGATGGGATAGATTGCACACTTAGTAAGTTTGCAGATGATACCAAACTGGGGGGAACGGTAGACACCCTAGAGGGCAGAGACAGGATTCAGGGAGACCTAGACAAACTGGAGCAGTGGGCCAAGAGGAATCTCATGAGGTTCAACAAGGATAAGTGTAAAATCCTGCACTTGGGACGAAAAAACCCCATGTACTGCTACAGGCTGGGGAGTGATCAGCTAAATAGCAGTACTGGAGAAAAGGACCTGGGAGTCATAGTGGATGGGAAGCTGGACATGAGTCAGCAGTGTGCTCTTGCTGCCAAAAAGGCCAATGGCATACTGGGCTGCATCAGAAGAAGTGTTACCAGCAGATCAAGGGATGTGATCATTCCCCTCTATTCTGCACTAGTGAGGCCACATCTGGAATACTGTGTCCAGTTTTGGGCTCCCCACTACAAAAAGGACATGGACAAATTAGAGAGAGTCCAGAGGAGGGCAACCAAAATGATCAAAGGGCTGGAGCACAAGCCCTATGAAGAAAGACTGAAGGAACTAGGCTTATTTAGCCTGCAGAAGAGAAGACTGAGGGGGGATTTGATAGCAACCTTCAACTACTTGAAGGGTTGCTCTAAGGAGGAGGGAGCTCGACTGTTCTCGGTAGTAACAGAGGGCAGAACGAGAAGCAATGGCTTCAAGTTACAGCTGGGGCGGTCCAGGCTGGATATTAGGAAAAACTTCCTTACTAGGCTAGTGGTGAAGCCTTGGAATAAGTTGCCTAGGGAGGTGGTGGAATCTCCATCTCTGGAGGTGTTCAAGTCCCAGCTGGACAAAACACTGACTGGGATGATCTAACGGGAGTGGTCCTGCTTTTTTTGGCAGGGGGTTGGACTAGATGACCTCGTGGGGTCCCTTCCAACCCTATGATTCTATGATTCTATGATAATTGTGTAATCCTACCCATGGGAATAAAGACTGCTTCCTGACCCATGGAGCAATTGCTGGGGTAGGATTCACAAAGATATTTTATTTTCTTATCTTCCACTGAAACCAAGTGGAATTAGGCTCCTAAATATATTTGTGAATCCCACTCTTCATGCCTTGATGCATGAGATTTTGTTACCTTACTTTCCAAAAATTCTCAAAAGGTCCAAAGAATAGTGAAAGCTTTGTTTAAAATCAGTTGAAAGAAAGAAAAAGAGAAACTCACCAAATGCATGAAAGTCAGTGCACAGAGAATAATGTGCTTATTCGTTTTATGTACAGTGGCAGACTGTTGAGAGACAATATAATCTGTAGCTCCCAACTGGGAAGTTACTATGGGGATCAGCTTAAAGCAGGTGTCCATTGTTTTTTGTTTAGACAGAGGACTGGAATGTTGTCTTTGTTTGAGAAAAGATCGTAGAAATGCTCCAGGGACTAATTAGTGAGGCATCTGTTTGTATGCTGGGAAGAGCCCTGTAAGCTACTTTTCTAATGACCTAGAGGCAAGATGCTTGGAAACGCAGAGCTTGATAAAGGATATTCATCCATGGCATGAGAAAAAAAGGAGTGTCATGCCTTATTAACTTCTTGGAATTCCTTAAGGCTCTCACCAACAAAGGGGAGAAAGTTAAGTGAATAGTGGCTGTATACAGATCTTCAGACAATGTCACAGAGTTCCACATCACATGTTAATTTGGTATCCAGGGAATAGACGAAGGGGGTGAATTACAGTGAGACTGATTAAGAGACTGAGATTGTGTAGTCCTTGTTTATTCAGGCATCACTGAGATTTATTGAAATGGTTGGAGACCTCTGCCGCAGAAAGAATTTTTCAATACATTGCCATTCACCAGGGGAAAAATGTATCCCCTGCCACTATAGCTGCCCAGAGAACTCCAGAGAGTGTGGAGCTATGATGCATGGAGGAGGCTATGCTCCACAAAGCTGGGCAAGGGAGTACCTGCTCTATTTACATGGCTTGTAGGAATATGATGGGGGACAGGCATTGCTGAATGACCTCCCAATGTATGGATAGCATCTAGCTCTTCCTTCTCAGGAAGGTCTACCATGCCTGGAGTGTAATTTGTGCTGAGGGGTTAAAGTGGTCTCCATGAAGATGCTTTGCAGATGCGGAACGAGAAAGGGAAGAACATAGCTCTCTCCATCCTTCCATACCTCTGCTTGGTGTCCATCCTGGCCATGTATTGAGCTGATATTTGGTACCTATAAGCAGGTTGTGCTTATGCTACTAAGCTGCTGAACTGTGACAACAAAAAAATGGACAATTACTAAGCTCCTGAAATGCCCACCAGAGAAGGAGTCAGGGGGAAACTAACTTTTCCCTAACTTAAACCTGAAATTTCAGAGGAGGTGTTGGCAGCCCTCATGATATGCTTGATTGGCAATGGTTACCGAAGTATATGTCAGGGGTTTGCCTTCTTCCACCCCTAGCTGGATAGATTCAGTTAAGCTTTCAGTTGGACAGACTGCCTTAGACAGTCTGCGTTTAGGTTTGAGTGAGGGAATGAGCCCATCACCAAATGGCACTCAGGAAGGATGTGATCTGGGGAGCAGGAAAATAACAGCATCTGATTTACCAAAATTACAAGCCTGTCCACTGAGAGCAGAAAGCTGCTGAGAATAGGCCCAGTCCTCATCATTGGGAGCGGAGATCACCAGGAGCCTCCTCCTCCATCGGAACCTGGAAAGAGATGAGAAGCTTTGTTGTTTGGTGGCTCAGGCACTCTATTTATTCTTTGTGTGTTTCCAAGTTCCAAAGGGGTAGCCTTGTTAATCTAGTTCAGCAAAACAATCAAGGAGTCCAGTGGCACTTCAGGACTAACAACATTTATTTATTGCATGAGCTTTTGTGGGAGAAAAATCCTTCTCTCCACTATGACCTTACAAGTAAAAGGTGTCTTTTGAACAAGGGACTGAGGACCTTTGGAAATTACCAGAGACACTTTGCAAGCCAGCAGGCTATTCCACCAGTGCTACTAACGTGAGCTAAGGACCTTGCCAACATTTCTGAGTTGACCCCACCTTCCTTTGTGTGCTGTTTCCTAGTGTTCGAATCTTAACAACTGCTTTGATTTGCTGTTACATTATGACCTGAACCCATTACTTACACTTCCCTGCATTTATTGTGCTCCCATTCTGTAAATTCCCCCATCTTCAAAGCATTTGATGAAGTGGGATTTTTCTCCCACAAAAGGTCATGCGATAAATAAATGTGTTAGTCCTTAAATGCCACAGTCCTTGCATACTTATTCTTTATAACTGAGGATTAATATAGATACTGTGTTTCCCGGGGGGGGAGGGGGGATTGTTTGCAGCATCCCAGGCAGCAGATCACAGATGGGAGGCCCACTGGGCACAGCTTCCTGGGGGCCCATTGAACATTACTATGACTCACATAATGCACAGTTCAGCTTGCTTCCAGGGGAAGCCATAGTGTGTCATGGGATATGTTGTACGACCTAGGAGCCTGGTCAACAGGAGACAATAGGGACATGAAGCTTCCAACCAACTATTCTTATGATGAACCCCAGCACCTTAAGGAGCTGAATGTGCAGCTGACATGAAACAAAATGATTCTATTGAGTTCCCCAGAAGGACGATCTCACCTGAAACAAAATGTTTCATTTTTCCTGATGGAAAATTGAAAAATTTCTGCAATGTCAAAACCTCGTGCAGAAAAATTTCAATCATGCAGAAATTGTATTTTTTTGTCAAAACATCAATTTAGGAAAATTCCCCATCTTGAGTAAGGAAGCATATTTAAAAGGTTTGGTAGTGATAATGTGGGTGCTGAAAATGCCCCTATAATCTGCTGAGGGGCACATTCAGCACCCATTGAACTGTAATCATAGAAACATGGCCTAACAGCTTTCATTATAGCACCCCAGTTCCTATTTAGGCGTATATCTATCCTGCAGCAGATGGAGGTAATTTGGGAACCAGTAATAGCTAAAAGTAGCCAGGGTATTGGCATCAGCATGGGGTAGCCATCCTGACTGCAATCCTGCATGAGGCCCCAGTACAAACTCAGAGGTCTAACCCATAACACAGCCACAGCTACACTGGTTTTAGTGCACTAGCGTGATCAAAAATAGCATGTGTATGTCTACCCAAGTTGATGTAGATTCTGAGAGCTCTGAACAGTGGTTTTCAAACCAAGAGTTGGGAGCCAGTATAGGGTTACAGACCCTCAGGTATGGGTTTGTGGCACCCCCTGCTGGTGCTGCTGACAGACTGAAATGCATTTGCTCAAAGAGCTAGTTGGGTTGTGGACATAAATGATTTTCTCAACTAGGTACTGAGAAAAAGTTTGAAAACCACAGGCTTGGAAGACCAGAGATGTGCGCCGGCAGCGATACTCACTGAGGTTATTGAGCTTCGAGTGGCTCTTTAATGTGTCTTCTGCAGCGATTTGCAGCATGTGATTTAATTATTAACCAGTAAGGTTGCTTTTACTATGTTATTAACCAATTAAGTTGTCACCTTGCCCTAAGTTGTTATTTGCTATGAAAATAATATATCTATCCACATACATACAGACACACTAAATACTGTATTCCCATCATTCACACTACTGCGGCTCTTTTCAGTAATGTTAGTTATTCATTTGGCTTCTGAACAACTGAGGTCTGCATATTGCCATGCTGCAGCAAGCAGGGTGAGAAGACAAGAGATGAGGAATGAGAAATCGAGATGTATGAAGCAGTTTGAAAGCAAACCTAAAGCCTCTCCTCACTCCACATTCTCTTTTCTGATTTAGATATGAATCTCAAACCAAATGCAAGCCATATGTCTATAAATGTTCCCAAATGTTTGGTTGGTGCTTTCCTTCACTATTTTTGATGTAGAGATGGGACCTAAGCTTCAAAGTTTGTATCCAGAGCTGAGTTGTCTCAAAGTTCAAGGAATGTTCAGACCTGAGATATTGGTTCATGCAATTTACAGCTGGCTTCTTTAATTTCATAGTGTGGCCAAGATCTTAGCAGAGGGTTTATCTCCTCCCTTCCTGTTTGCCATGATCACCTCCAGTGTAGCATTTATGAATATACAGACCACCTCCCCTCCTATTTGTGATCATAATGGCCTTGTGCTAACCAGAGCAATTTCTTCAGTGGAAATGGAGGATGAGAGAAAGGATTGTCTAGTGATTTGGTGTGCTGCCTTAAGAGACTTGGGTTCAATTCTCATTTCTACCCTGGCTTTCCTTTGTAAACTCGGGGCAAGTCATTTGGTCTCTCTGTACTTCAGTTCTTCATCTGCATAATGGGATGATAGAATTTCCTTACCTCAGAGGGGTGTTGTGACAGTTAAAGTGATGAAGACTGAGATGCTCAGATAGTAGGGTAATGGGAGCCTTATAAGGTACTCAATAGAGAAAAGTATTGAGTGGATTCTTGTCTTTATTTTGATCTGTTTTAGTAGCTGGAAACAAGACGGTGCCAGCACCATGTGATGAGTCAGCCCTCTGTGGGTCAGAAGCAAGTGTTCTAGAGAGCACCATTTGGGAAAATTTGCATTAGAGAAATATGCACCACATTTAACATGGGGTATGTCCACACAGGCTTCTTATTTCGAAACGACAGAGGTTGTTTCGAAATAAGCAGCGGCATGTCCACACGACGCACCATTATTCTGAAACAACGGCACCCGTTGTTTCAAAATAATGGTTATTTTGAAACCGTTAAACCTCACATCTAATAAAAATAGCCGTTGTTTCGAAACAATGGCATTCGGACACGTTTTGAAACAACACCATTGTTTCGAAACAACATGTCCAAACAGCCTTGTTTCAAAATAACCATTTCGAAACAACAGCTATTTCGAAAGCAGGCTTTCCCTTAATTCGAATTAACTTATTTCGAAATAAGGACTTTATTTTGAAATAACTCATTTCAAAATGGGTTATTTCGAAATAATGATGTAAGTGTGGACATAGCCATGGAGATCCAAATCTAGATCTGAACCCTTACAGTATTTGGGGTTGCTGGTTCCTGGAGTTTTGGTCAGTTTCATCTCTAATTCTTATACTTGTATTCTTCCCAATTCCATCCAGGAGTGGTAAAGGATAAAGCCTGATTTCAGTTTTATGATTCAGGCAGCTTGACCAAGCATCTGAATTTCAGATGCTTAGGCAAATTGACCCTCCAAATCTCAAGATCTTTACCCATTTCCATCACTAGTTGATATAATGGCACTGGAAATTGTATGGTGTACTGCAACAGAAAAACCACCACAGAATTTCTCACCATGCACACTACCTTTCAAGGTTTCTGCACTGCTAGAGGAGCTCCAAAATGGTGCAGTTATACAGCTTGTCTATGAATCAGAACTGCTGCTTCTAATTGAGCCCTTGACTTTGAGAACCACTTAGCTTTGCCTTATCCAAGAATGGGTATAGGAATGGGAAGGATAAGTAACCACCCTGAAAAACCTCAGTGAAAGGCTATTTAGTATTCTAAAATGACACTTTTCTCCATAAAGATACTTCCTCACCAGTCGAAAACTAATTAGGTTTAAAAGAATTCACAGAGCTGCAGGGACATTTTCAGACCAGGAAATGCATTTTTAAATGAAGGCAGATGTTGCTGTAATATGTAATAATAGGGATTTTTACTTGAAACATTTTGATACAAGTCTAAAAGACAACCCCATGTTTCAGAAACTGCTAACGTTACAATTCACATGTAATTTAGAACCAGTTGATTGTCTTTTTTAATCTTTGCGGCTGAGGCCAAAGGGAAAGGCTTACCTGAATCATAATTTTCTGGGGAGATTCTAAGTAGGCCAGTGTTTGTGATACACAGACTGGACTTCCAAGACAAAAGCCAGGACTGTTTCGAGAGGGCAGAGGAGAGTTGCTGGGTTTTTAATTTTTTTTTTTTAATTACGTCCTTTTTAGGCTGCTGACTGAGCCCAGCTGATGAGGGAATGGCTGAATTCCTAAGCCATAGTGCATAGTAAGGAAATGTAAGCCAACTCCTGACAAGCTGGTCTGTGAATGAAGCAATGGCCCAGCTTCCCCACCCAGAGCCACCCACTGAAGCCAGCTGTACTCTTTCCACTGCTTTTAATGGACTCTGGATCTGTTTTCCCATATACCATGGGGAAGAAATCTAGAGCAGCTCCTAACCAGCCTGACTTCTTCATTCACTTAAGACTGAAGAGATACTCCCAGGAGTAGGGTTACCAGATACTAAAGCATGGAAAGGAGGACAGGGAAGTACGAAAAGGAGGACATTGTAGGACACATGGCGAAAATGTAGTATTAATATAACTGTCACTCATTACCATATTATGTCATGGAAAATGGGTAATGATTAATGAATGCAGCATTAAAACTGCACAATGTCATGTGTTTTTAAATTATTTTAACATAAAGAAAATTACCAAAATGTTCTCTTTTACCAAAAACAGAATTTTTTCATTAAATGAAGTGTTTCATGACCCTTTCATTAATGTTCATGAGACAAAAGTTAAAAAACTAAATTTTCAAACATAAACTTGAAACATACCTAAAAAAAGTAAAAAATAAAAAACCCAGTTAACTCACTTCTTATTTTTCATTTTCCACAGCAGCCCATTTTTACAGTTAAAAAAAAAATGTCCTAAATTGTTTTCATCCAGTTCATCAAACTGCCCCTTTAGTGGTTTTATTTAACTGGTCCTTGTTAGTAATTTTATTTATGGTAGACTTTATTTTCCTTCATTTTATTAGTATCCCTATTTTTTTTTTGCCCCAAAGTTAGCTGTTTTGTAGGGAGCAAGGGCCATAAAAGTGCTTTTCACAGTTCATGAACCCACAACCCCAAAGTTAAAAGACACCTTTACTACCAGCTGAGCTAGCTAGACAGCTTTGTAAAACTAGCTTCCAGAGTCAGGGGATACCTGCGCTCTTAACGAAAAGGCCCAGTTTCTGTTGAGCTGTCATTAGGCTGTGCGTGCACGTAACCAGCTCCGATCTCCAACTGCTGAAGGAAGATCCCCCGCTCCATAACTTAGCTGTTAGAGGGGTTTTTAACATTCTATTCCTGATCAGTAAAAAGCTGGACAAAAGCATCTATTTTTAAAATGCCTGCAGGATGGAGGACATGAAGGCAAAATGGAGGACATGTCCTCCTTTTGCTGGACGTCTGGTAACCCTGCCCAGGGGGAACCCTAAGCTCTGAAGAGTGCTTTGTTGGCAGGAAGGACCCCATGTGGGTGTAGTGAAGGAAAGGGAAAAATCATGTCACTTTTTTTTTTAATCCAAAAATCTCCTTTGTGATTTTTTCAAAAGTTAAAATGGGAAAAGCTCCATCCTGCCAATAAATAGATGTTTAAGATGACAATTTTTAGATTCAGCTACAGCCCTCACCTATGCAGCCACATCTCTAAGATCTAAATCAGTGTGGAATTTGGTTAACAAGTGATGAGTGTCTCTTCTAGGCATTTGCTTATTTAAGAAAACCTCTCACAAAATTAATTTATAAAAAACAGTAGAGGCAGAATTGGAGCAAGGCCTGGAGGGTGAAGTTCTACAGGAGATAGAAGAGTAGCTGCAGTTCTGATGCAGAAGGGATGTGCCTGATACACTGACTCCCCTTTTTCTTTGGTCTTCCATATAAGTACCTGCCTGACACAGTCCAAGTCCCTACGTCTTCTGGAAATAAGCACTCACTCAATCTGTGGTGTCATCTCCAGTGTAGATGTTTGGGGATGGACTTTACTTTTATATACCACAATATATATAATTACTAGGGCTCTTTGCCAGAAAGCACACTTTTGTGGCTATCCTCTATGCTTGTGTACAGGCTCTTGATTGTCTAGGACAGCTTTTCCTATAGTATGGTTCAACTGATAAAGACTCTCTCTGAAGTCATGGCCCTCAGAAATTAAAATACTGAAAAAACAATGGCTTATGCATTCACCTCTCCCTGTTGCTTATTCCCTCTTGGAGTCCTAATTCTCAGTGTCATCTCAGTCATTTTCCCAGTAATCGGGCATAACAGCACAAACAGACCATTCTTGATGTCTGAAATACATATACTTTGGCCAAACTGGACTGCCTCTATGCAAAAGAACAAAAGAACACAATCCAGACATCAGGAATGGTAATATTCAAAAACCAGTAGGGGAACACTTCAGTCTCCCTGGACACTCCATAAAAGACATGAAAGTCACCATACTTCAACAAAAAAACTCCAAAAACAAACTTCAGAGCTGGAATTCATATGCGTATTTGACACTATTAGACTGAGTCTGAATAGGGACTTGGAGTGGTTAGCTTACTACAGAGAGTAATTTTCCCTCTTTAAACATTCCCACCTTCTTAACAATTGTTGTAATTGGCCCACATCCACATTGTTTCAATCAAAACAACTTGTTTGTTTTGCTGAAATAGACTAACACAGCTAACCCTCTGGAACTGACCTTGTTAACCCTCCAGATAATAATGTGACTCACCCTTCTCTGCATGTGTATATATATCCACCATACTGCAGTTTTCATTTCATGCATCCGAGGACATGGGTTGGTTATACCCCCGAAAGCTTATGGCTTAAATAAATTTGTTAGTCTTTAAAAGTGCAGTAGGACTCCTTGCTTGTTTTACAGAATGTACAGAGCAAAACTGTTTCTAAGCAGGTTTTTTTTTCCCCAGATATTTTCCAGAAGGCATTAGCAGATCTTTAGTATTGGCTGGTGACTAAAAGTGGGCAAAAGCAGGCAGAATTATCTCAGGCATGGAAATAAAGAAGTTAGGGAAAATGGGGTCTGATCTGAATTGCACAGAAGGCATTACAGCTGAAATAACAAGATTGTGGCATGTGGCATCCAACCACTGAAGTACTGGAACATTGTAACACCATTGCACAGTTTAGCAGGTTCAAAGCGCTGCACAAAGGTTAACTAACTAACCTGTTGAGACAGGTCACCCTTATCCTCTGTAGACGCTGACACACAGAAAAATGAAATGTGTTTGCCAAGATCATGCACCATCTCTGGGGAGATAGAATCCAGGAGACCTGTTTGCCCAGGGCTCTTCTCTCTACAAGAGCATGCTGCACCACAGTCAACTGTGGGTAAATCTGGTTATTTTGCTGGAAATTATAAATATAGCCAAATCCATTAAAAAAACCTTTCCTGAAAAAATAAAATTTGTCAAATATTTTAAGTAAGATTAATTTATTACTAGCAGCTAGAAACAGATGAGTGCTGAAAGTAATACCTGGATAAGAAATTTTCCAGTGACTGTTTCTTGTCATCTTTACAAACAATACCTTCCCTCTTCTGCTTTTCCATATCTTTGATTCGTGACTGGAAGGTGTCAATCAAATCAAATATAGACTTCATTGCAATGGGCACTTCATAATATTGCTGTAAAATAAAAGATAAAAATGGGGTCAAAATATAAGCAAAGCATGTAATATGCCACTGCCAGAAGAGACAGGAGGGTGAAAACTCCCCCTGATTTTGCAGTGTCTGAGGAAGTAGATTAGTTGTAGGAAGCCAGCTTTAAATGTTTATCTTGTAGAGAAACGTGTGTCAACTCACTGCATGCAATGCACTATCTACTGTCAGGTTATCTTGCAGTATCATGCTTTGTCTTAGAATATAGTTTATATGTGGTGTCTATTCAGCATATTGCTGCACTGTATCATGTTGTGACATGCCACTATTATCATATTACGGCCCCAGGCAGAAATTCAGGACACCATGTGCAGCATTCAGCTCCTCTGTTAGAGGTTCTTCTATGCTTGTGGTGATTTGCTAGAGCACTGTTCTAGCATATACCTGGACCACCCACTGAAGTCCCTCATCTCAAAAATGGCCTGAACCTTTTTGTTTGCTATCCATCTTCTAGCTAAATAAATCTGTCTGAACCTCTGAGGAATGACAGGGCCCCAACCCATGCATTTCACACCAGTCCATGACATATTTCTACTTTTTAATGCCTTTATGTTCAAAGAGCTCAGCTCCCCACCTTGACCCTCATGTCGATATCTGTCAGCACCATGAAGAAGTCATTATAAGTCATCCCATATTCTTTTCTCAGCTCATTGATGAGGTGCTGGTCCACAAGGTCATCATCCTCTACCACCTTCATGGGCTTCTCATTATCTTAAA
This sequence comes from Podocnemis expansa, assembly GCA_007922195.1. Classification (NCBI taxonomy): domain Eukaryota; kingdom Metazoa; phylum Chordata; order Testudines; family Podocnemididae; genus Podocnemis; species Podocnemis expansa. The sequence continues at coordinate 1,804,568 of ML682251.1, forward strand.
AGCAAGTAAAGTGCTGATAAACATGGAATCACAGAGCAACTTGTCATCAGTTTCATCACCTAAGTCACATGAAAGGGGCCAAAACATCTCTCACTCTCCCTTTTGCTAGTCATATGGACCAAGCTTTTCAAAAAGGAAGTGATTTTATCTGCCCAATTTGAGGCACCTTAAAGGGGCCTATAGAGATTCCAACTTCTGCAAATCAGACCTTTAAAAGTATCTTGAGCTAGGCATTCAAAATTGCTAGTCATTTTTAAAATCTAAGGCACGTGATTGCTCTTGAAGGAACTCAAAGGTCTTCACAGCTATTTCACTGCTGTGGCAACTGTGCCATTTCTGGAATGGAATGCAGAAACTGTTTAACAGCACACAGTAACATTTTATGAAGAACAGTGTATCCAAATAAAACAGCACAAGGAATTTAGATCTGTAAAATATTGTTAGCACAATCAGATTTTGCCCAGGGTACCTGAGTTAACATCCCTATTCTTGTAAAAACTGACAGGGGGTCATTAATGACCAAAAGGAAGCAGAACCGCTGTTTTAGATTTCACACTAAAAGCAGGAGGTCCAGTTCTTACTGATCACACACACCATTTCCTCATGCCAGAATTCAACAACTGAAAGAGAAAGGTTTGCATGTCAAGACTGATTAGGTAAATACACTCAACTCCACTGTGATCCAGGGAGATATTTTCATTTTGAATGATCAGAAAGCATATTTTGCGTTATCTCCCTGCAAAAACTGCCCTTAAAACTAAAACAAAAACTAAACTAACTCAAGCATCTGAAAAGATTTTAACAAATGGAAACATTATTTTTATTTCATTAGATTTGCATAATCAAAATGAGCAAACTTATCCTGGAGACTGACACACAATACAATAAAATAAATAAAAATTGTTTCTCAGATTGGAACAACCATAAGAAATTTCAGTCCATTTATAAAGATACAGTCAGGTGACTTAAAAAAAGTTTGAAATAGCACTATCATCATCTCAATCCCAGCTCCAGGGTCAACAGTACTGTTCTGTAGTACTGCAGCAATGATCTAACCACTTCATTATGCAACAACATTCTTGCAGTGGTTTGTGTAGTTTTTTGTTTGTTGGTTGGTTGGTTTCCATAAAGGAAGGCACAATCACACAGGAAGCACCTGTTAAATGGGATTCCTCTCGTTCTGCTGTCATCTTCAATGCGTTATTAGCATAACAGATCACAAAAAGAAGGTGCATAATCCAAAGTGTCAGAAACATCAAAAAGAGATGTTAAAAGATACAGGCAACAACGAGTGAGATCAAACTATCCTGCTGTCTTTTACAGCAATGCTCTAAGAATGCAAGTGAAAATGAAATCAATAAGATATTATTAAATCTCACAGCACAGAAATCAAATTAAATTTAGCAATAAATAAATAAATCAACATGAAAAAACACAGCAGAAATGACATTAAAGAAAATGTGGGGCACAGTAAACTGTGGAAGAATACAATAACTATGCTGTGTTCTTTTATAGTACCTGGCATTTGAAGATCTCAAAGCACTCTGCAAACATTAAGTCCCCCCACATTCTTGAGATGTATATATTGCTATCCTTAGTTACAGATGGAGAAACTGAGACATGAGTATTAAACGACTTGCCTAAGGTCAGAACGAAGCAGTGGCAGAGATATGAATAGGACCAGGAATCCAGTGCCTCTGCTCTAACCATTATACAAGGGTTGAGGCAAAAGGAGTTGGACAAAATAAATAAATAAATACGGCTCAAATAATTTGATTTTTGCAAATAGTTGGGTTTACTATTAAGTTCTTTTTCATGCATTTCTGAACATCTCCAAGCTGTGTGGAATATGGGTGTAGAAACAAACCTCACTGCAGGCCCATTGTCTCTGTTACTGGCTGAAAAAAATCTGGATCCCATACAGATACGTACTTGAATTTTTTGCAACTTGAGTCCATTTCTAAAAGAAACAGTCAACTGCCTGAATGTTCCAGTGGTCACACTTTCTATTACGAGTACATTTACAAATAGTTTCTGATACGTTAATGCATGATTAACAGTGTTATAGTCATGAGTCATCTGTGCTAAACGTGGTTATAGGCACATCAGCAGACAGTGTTATAGATGATTACAAACCTTGATTATAAGGAACCTACTGAGTTGCTGGACTCTGATAATCAGTTAACCAGTTTATTAAAACACTGGTAAGTCATGCAAAAATTTCATATTTGTACTTGTAAAACTGACCAGGAGTAAATTTATGCTGGAAAGTAGAAGAAATTTTCTAATCATCTGATGAGTGAGGTTCTGGAACAGACTTCTAAAAGGCACAGTGGAAGCAAGAAACCTAATGCTGTAATATAGAGCTCGATATATTTTCAAATTTTTATGTGAAAGGATTGCCGGTGATAGCAGGGGACTGAACACAATGACCTAAGAGGTCCCTTCCAGCCCTATGTTTTTATAAAGTATGACCACTAAAACATATACAAATTATCACTAATACTAATTATTAATAATTGATAAATGCAAATAACCCTGCAAACCAAAAAAGAGGCAAACAAGCTCACCCCCAACCAAACAAAAAAAAAAATCTCATAGTACCTGTTTTAAGGTAGAGTAGGGCAAGAAAAAACAGTGATGCAGCCAGCTCTGTGGTTGGTTATTTGACACCAGATAAGTGTAAAGCAAGCAAGCATTAATCATGTGTCTATAACTATAGCACTATTTTAATGTACTTTTAAAATTTCAGGTGTCAGGGGAGACGAGAGAAGACAAACTACTTGACACTAATCCTCTGCACAGCTGATAACTTAAGGCAGAGGGTAAGACTAGGAGTTAAAGGTGGGAAATGGCTTAGGAATGGGAGATAGAAATGGACATTTTTGCAAACCAGAAGGGGATTACTGGCCAGAGAACCCAGAGGTGCATTTCAAGACCACTCTGTTATTATCACTTGTTGCTGACTTCTATAGCCATAGGCTATGTCTACACTGACAAAGTTAATTCAAAATAGTTACTTTGAAATAACTATTTCAAATTAGAGAGTCTTCACTAGACTCCTAATTCAAAGTAAAGTAGGCTTTATTATTTCAACTTAGTCTACATTAGACTCTAACTTGAATTGGGAGAGGATCCCCAAGCAGATAGGTTTCCCTGCCAGGGGCAGGGATTCCCTGGCAGGCTGGTTTCCCCACTGGGGCAGGGATTCTGTCAACGGGCTCCTTTCCGTGCTGGGGGAGAATTCCCTCAGTGGGCTTCTTTCCCCTGGTAGGCAGGGAATCCCCAGTAGGCTGGTTTCCCCACTGTAAAATTGACCGGGCTCTGAGCTGCTTGCAGGGCACCGCAAGCAGCTCAGAGACCGATCTGGCTCCCAGCTGGCTCCTAGTCCCTGCAGTCTGCACAGAGGAGCTGTGGGGGCCAGATCGGCCCGCCAGTGGGGACTGGGAAAGGAGCCTGCCAGGGGAATCCTACCCCCGGTGGGGAAATCAGCTTGTTGGGGGAATCCTGTCCCTTGTGGGAAAATCAGCCTGCTAGTGGTTCCCTGACCGTTATTTTGAAATAACCCTATTCTGCAGCTTAGAATGGCTTATTTTGAAATAAAAACAGGTTTTATTATTTCGAAATAGTGCTTCATTATTTTGAAATAATGAAACACTTATTTCAAAATAACAAAATGCGTGCAGGGACAGAGAAAAAGTTATTTTGAAATAAGCCTCCTTATTTCGAAATAACTTCTAAAGTGTAGACATACCCATAGATAGTTTCTAGCAGCAGGGACCAACATCTTTCTGCTTTGCAAAGATAGGAACAGGTCTGAGAGGGACAACAGGATCTATTGTACTATGAAAATGGCTCTTTTCACATTTTCTGGAGGGGTCATGGCAGGACTGTGGGAATCCCACCAAGGCTTCAGTAGCAGCTACAGAGCAGTTCTGTCACTGGGGCAAGCATTCCTTTCCTCTCCTCTCACACATACATGGCTACAGTGCCCACCCCAGCTACTCAAGGGCTTGGGGAGAGAATTTAGATGATGCACTGCAAGGTTGAGCAGTATGGTGGCCCAGTGCATTAGGTATTGTCCATGGACCTAAGCAATGTGGGTTGTTGTCTTGGTCTGAGTTTTTTAACTGGTGTCTCTAGCTTCTGGAGTGAAGGTGGGCTGTGCATCCCTTGCACATGTGACTAATTTGGCTACTTCAAGGGGGGGTTTCAAAAGCACTCAGCATTTGCCTAACTCTGGTTCCAGGGGAGTCAGCTGGGAGACTCTCATAGGGTATAGCAGGCATTAGGACAATGCTTTGGAAACCATCCTCCTATTGGATGTGTGTATCTTATCCGATATGCTTTGAATGAGGGTGGCTCTGAAGGGCTATGTCTAAACTACAGAGCTCAAGTTGACTTAATAAGGTCTACTTAAAGTCAACTTTATTAAGTCAACTTAGTGAGGCCCCAGTTGTTTAAATCGACTTTATAAAGCTGACTTAAAAGACTCTGCTGCATTAAGTTGACTTTATTAAGTCACACATTGCCTTAAGTTGATTTAATAAAGTCAACTGAACCATTAAAGTTGACTTTAAGGGCAGGAGTTACTAAGTCAAGTTAAACAAGTGCTTAAGTTGACTTAATGAACTCCAAATGTGCCCAGGATGTTGCTTAAATCAACTTAAGCCCCTAGTGTAGACATACTCAAGGAGACTTTCAGAGCTCAGATCAGTAGTGCTTTCTTAGTGTTGAGTGAGAGATTTAAACACATGTTTTCCATTAAAGTCACAGATTTTTAAGGCCAGAAGGAACTGTTATGATCATCTAATCTGACCTCTTGTACAACATGAGCCAGAGATCCTCACCCAATGGTTCCTGCATTGAGCCCATATCTTGTGGCTGATTTAGAGCATGACCTTAGCCTGGAAATTTCAGAGAAAGAGAGTCTTGCATGAGATTATTTTACTCATTATTATTTAGTGTTTATATTTCAGTTGTACAGCCAGGCTGCATCCAAGACTAGGACCCCACTGTGTCAGACACTGGTGCAGCTGGGCAGGCCATAAATATCACGAGCACAGCTCTCCTTGGGAGATTTTGCTGCTTCTGGTCCTGACAAGGAGCTGGATGTGATGGGATCACATAAAAAATGAAAGGGTGGGGAGGAAAAATACCTGTTTTCTGAACGTAAAGAAGGTTTAGGGCTCTTATTTTAACCAAACTGGTTTACTTGTATTGCTAGCTGAGATTAATCCTTGTAAGTCTGTATCTCATTGCCTAGTTTCTTTTTTCTATATGAGGATTCAGCTCTCATCCACCTGCATTTCGCTGTGTGAGGTTAAACTGGAACAGACTGAAAAAGTATGGTCTGTGTCAAACAGAGTGTGTTTCTGTTTTATTAGCCAGATTGCAGCTATATATAATCCTTAACAGAGATGTTAAGGATAGACGTATGAGCCTAACTATGCCTGGGGTGATCTTGAGTAACCTTAGATTTACTTTGAAAGAGCTTTCCCTGCTCCAGGTGTGCCACAGAGACACAGCTATGCTTTAGACTTGTTCTCAGAGGTCCAAGTCTGATTGGGCTGGTGATTCCTGTTGTGTTTGATTAAATAAATGAGCCCCAAGAGTCACACCTCTCACAGACACAGGGACCTACTTTCTCTAGTGGTAGGGATTCCATCACAACTCTCTGAACCCCAGGTCAGCTGTATGCCAGTCCTGAAATACCATGAAAGATCTGAACCCCTGATAGTTTCAGCCAAACTCCCTTATCCAGTAAGTTTGGAGAAACAGCTAATCTCCTGGAGGGAACTGAGTTTGATGTGGCAAAGCTATGGGAAAGAGCAATAATTTCGATACAACTTCTTCAAAAGCCATGATCTAGCAGCAAAGAACATAAACTCACATGTAAATCACAGAATATCCCTATGATGTAGTAGGGCTGGATCATCCAGAATGGCACACTGGTACTTTTGCCACATAGAGGACATCATTTTGTTCTTGAAATGGTGTCCTCCACACTGCATAACTTCACATGCACTGTGAGTCCAAGGTCATGGCCTATGAAGGACACCATTTGGTAGAGCAAAATTGCATTCTCTGCACAGCGTGATTTTACATGCACTGTGCATCCAAGGTCATGCTGGCAGGTGTGTTCCGGTAGTATCAGAACTTGCTCATTCAGGTTTACACACCTAGAGTTGCCTTACTTGAAGTCAATGAGAATATTCACATATTTAAAGATACACACAAGCTGAAGTGTTTTCCTGGACTGGGAACTAAAGACCTGGTCCAAAATTCACTGAACTCAACAGAAAGATTCTCACTGAGCTCAGTAGGCTTTAAGTCAGGACCTGAACTTAGATTTTCAAGTCCAAGTTACAGGAATTGAATGCCCAGCTCTCAATGGGCACTTTGAAAATGCCCCCCCCTTCTAGACAGCAACTTAGGATGTCATGTAACTAGTTTAGCTGGTTAGTGAAATATGTATGGTCTGAACAAGGTTTCTAAAATAACCCTGGGTTCATTCACTGACAGTTAGGCCTGGTATATAGTGCCTTGAGCTGAACAACTTTTTACAAGGTCACAGAGGGCAACCAGGATGGTTGGACATTGCTTTATGGGTAAAGAAATGATGTTTGTTTGAGCCCCATCTAAGAGAACAAAAAGGCACCTGATATCCAAAAGAACATCCACCTAGCCATAGATAAGCTAAAGTGGTCATCAGCAACACATTCAGCTTTCTTCCTCAAATTTTCAGGCTGTTTGGTTGGAGTCCATCTCTGACCAAAACGCGTAAGAGTAGACAGGGGAAAATACTGAAAAGCGCAACCTTACAGTGATCATGGCTGAGAACACTCATGTTGTGGGCATCCCAAAATCAGCTGTTGGCTACGACAGAGACAGCTGATTCAGAGAACAGCTGTCTAATAAGTTTTCCTGTCTGTCTTGGTTTTAGCCTCTGGGTGGGTGGCTGGGGGGTGTTTTCAGTAGCTTTTTACTGAATTGAAACTAGTTTTCCCTTCTCTTGTGAATTGACTACTGTGTGTGACAGTGGCCAATTTTTTGTGGCGGTTCTTAATACCTGCTAGACAGTACCCAGTCACTTGCAGCTGATGGTCTGCAAAACAAATTTGAGTTATATCATGGAAAAGTAACCATTCAGTTAACAAAGAGCTGGAGGTATGAGATGTTGGCAGACCTGAACAAAATGCTCCTTCCCTGCCCCCTGCCAGCAGTTACACTTTTCCGCTTTCTACTCTTTCACTGGTATGAGACACTACCACAAAGAAATGCCATACATTTCACCATAAAATGTTGGAAACCTAGACATGAGAAACACCAGAGACAGCTACGTAAATACAGAGTGTAGAGAGTAGGGGGCAGGTTACCTCAGCAAAGGATCTCTCTTAGACTTTAACCCCAATCAGGTTCCTTCCTCCCCTCTCCCATGTTTGGCCCACCTTAATAAAAGAGACAGAAGGGAAATAAGTAAAAAAATTAACCTAGCTGAAAGTGGTCAATCTTCATGCTGCTGTTGTTCATGGTGCCGAAAATAGTGATGACTGAGATTTTCCTTGTGGCCATCTTACAGAAACTCTCCAAGTATTCATCTCGCTGTTGAACATACATGGTGTTGTCCGCCTTGGGGGTCGTGATCAGCTGGTGGGTGTCAGGGACAAAGAGTTTGATTAATTTCAGAACAAAGCCATAGGAAGCCCCTATGTCAAGGGAACAATCAGCCAAAGGAGGACAGTAGTTTAGTGCTTGCACTGTGGGGTTTCTTTTCTGCATAGCAGCATGTGAGAGCAGACGCATCATTTTCTACAGGAAAGAAGAGCAGTTATGGTGGTGGAAATAGCTTTGGTGAATGTGTGTTCCTGTGGTGGTAAGGGGGTATAAAAAACAAGGCATTTATTTAAGATCACTTGCAATGGATACTGAAAAAAAAAACCCAAAAAAACAATAATATCCACTCCTCTCTCACTCCCTCTTTCCACATAACTCCACAGAAAAACAAAACAAAAAAAATGGGCTTTGTTAGTCTGGAGAAGAGAAAACTGAGAGGGTACAAAAGTCTTCAAGTACATAAAAGATTCTCTCTCTCTCATTCATTTATTCCTGTTAGCCATGCAGAGGTAATACAACCAGGGAGGAGTAAGTTGGATTCTGCAATGTCTTATATATCAGACCTGTCACCTGAATTCCCATGGCAGATTACAGAATCTTTATTATGGGTGACGGTATAAGGGGCAGGAAGACCTCAGCTGGATTTTTGGAGCGTTGGTGGCGCTAGTTACTAGAAGATTCTTGTAAACTAAACGAACCTTAGGCAGAATTATCATATGAGACTGAATGAGAGAGAAGCTCCCAAAATATAATTTTTCAAAGAGCTACTTTTCAAAGCAAACTTTGAAGTGACTGCTGCCTGCCAAAGAAAACATTTGAACTGGAGCTAAAACTGTTTCCTATCACAGGTGAAATGTTTTAGATAAGTACTTGGAAAAAAACATACAACATTATTAAACTCTGGGAGAAGCTGCTCCAAGTTGCACTGAGTTTCTAAGACTTGGAATCTCACCTGAAGATCTTGTAATTAAACTAGCAGCAACAGGATGGGCTCATTGAAGAAACCTAAATGATTTGGATGCCCAATTCCCTTCAGAAATTAATGGTAGCTTTGACAATCCTATCTTCAGTGAATATATGCAGAGGCATGAGTGTGCTCACATTTGGGCACTGCTTATGGGCTGGGCATATGTCTTGTCTTCCAGAGTTTGGACACCAGCATGGCTATGAAACAGATTTGAGCTGCCAGAGTATGCTGAGAACTGAAGCGTAGAGGGTGGTGGTTACACCAGCAAGCACCCCAGTTTGGTTGATGAACAAAGCCCTCATTGCAGCTTCATTTCATTAATCACTCCAGATACAGAGCCAATCATTTTCAAATCCTTAGTAGACAAGATAATGATGGCCATTTGATAGTCTATCAAAGTGAATGGGAGAGCTCCACTCCAATTCCTCACAGACAGTTGCCCACAATGCACTCAAAAATGCCACCATTACTGCTGCCCTTTATTGACTGTTGCAGCAGAAGGTCAAGGACTGACTGGGCCATGTACAATGAACTCCCCTTTTGCCCCTCGAGAGAGTCCCACCAATGCAAGGTTAAAAACAGACACAGCACAGGGGCTTCTGGAAGCCTTAGTCTCCAAAGCTGTCAGAGTGCTGACTCACACCTCCTCTTTCAAAAAAAAAAATATTAAAAACACCAGCCCCAGATTTCTCATTCACTTTGGTCTCACTAGGAGAGAGATTTATTTTAATGAGGAGATAACACACTCAGGAATGTGCTACTTACAATGAGTCGCCTTTTGCCCTCAAAAAAATCCAGGAGATTTGTCACTGATTTCCTGGAGGGTTGAACAAAAGGCTTTGTGTTGGGGTTCCCGTAGCCCTCGTTCTCAGTCCTGCTCCCCTTTTTATTCTTCTTGCTGCGATCTTTGTCCTGCTTCTTCTTCTTCTCAGCTTTATCCTTAGCCTGTTTCTCGCTCTTCTGCAGCTTGTCAGGTCTCTCCTTCTTCTTCTTCTTCTTCTCAGGTTTATCTGGTCGGTCATGCTTCTTTGGCTCTTTCCCTTTCTTTGGTGGGACATTCCTTGCTGCAATTTCTTGCTCTAAGTGAGGAACAGTGGGCTTGCTTGGGTCATATTTATCTTCATACTCATTGCTCAATATCTTTTCTTGGATTTTCTTTTTAGGTGGTTTGGCTTTGGCTGGTTTGTGCTGACCTGATGAGATTCTGGGATCCCGGTGGATATAGTCCTTCCTGTCTGTACGGTTGTCTCTAAATCTACCTGTGTTTGCCCTCGTGTAGTGCTCTGAGGCAACTGTGGGTGCCTCTGTGTAGCTGTCATGGCTGGCAACTTTGCTGGGTCTCCGTGTGGCTACTGGACGTCTCTCTGGGTGGGCGTGTTGCCTGTCTCTACGATTCTCATTCCACACAGGGGAGTAGAAATCCTCAGTCACTGTTCCCCCAAGAGCAGTTGCCTCAGGCTCTGAGGACAGTTTATGATAGTCAGAAGTGGTGTGTAACTTTGTGGTCCATGCTCTCTGGGTGGTAGGAAGTGGTGTGGCAGTAGTCATAGGTTTGCTTGCCATTGTCACTGTGTGGGTGGTTGCCTGGGTAGTGGTGGTTGTGGGAGAGGGAGTGCTGGCCTTCGTTGTAGGGGGAGGAGAAGCCACTGTGGTTGCAATTGGTTTCCTCACCATCTTGCTCGTTGTTGGCTGAACATTGCTTCTCCTTGGTTCCTCCTTCCTTGGTGACACCTGGATGTGTCCACCACTTGATGTGGGTCTGGTGCCACCACTGTGGTTACTTTCCTCCACCACCTGTCCCTCCACCCCGGCAGCTTTGCATTTCTGGATAAAGCCCTTTTGTCTCATCTTCTCGATTCTCCTGACGTGGCTCTGGTCGATGACTTCATACATGGCCTCCAGCCTTACAGGGTAAGGGTACCTTTCTTCCACCTGTAGGGTCTTCTTCAGCAGCACCATGCCAAACTTCCCCTTCTCTAGTTTCAGAAAGCTCATGAGCTTAGGGATGAGGCTGGGATTTAGAGGCTGCTCCAGGATTTTCCCTTCACTAGTTATTCTTCTGACTTTCCCCCCTTCTTCCCCTTCCTCATGGAACAATATGATCTGCTGGATATGTCTCTCAGCCAGTTCACAGTAGACATCATTCTTGAGCAGGCTCATCATGAGCCTGTAGTAGCCTTCAGAGGCATGAGGGGCAGAAATGACCCAGACTCTGTTCTTGCCAGCAAAGCTGGCCAGGACATTGGGAGAACTAGACCCTGAAGGGAAACGTACCATCCGTGACCGAGACACAGCAGACATCCCCTCGTCCTTGAACATCTGAGACTGGGGATGTTTGGTCTCAGTAGCATGTCTTTGCATTTGCTTCACCCTGGCCCTGGCGCTCCTGGCCTGGAGATGCACCTCATCTCGCAGCAGATTGGGTTGCTCATTTTTCATTGCTGGAGTATCCCTCTTAGCAACAGGGCGTTGGAGATTCCCTACTGACGGCACCCAACTCCTTTGAGATGCCTCAGACCTTCTCAGAAAGGAGGCTGATCCATTGCTAGCCCTGTGAGAGAGAGGTAAGTTACTAATTCCTTGGTTTCCTCTGTGTCCCCGCCTCATGGTCTTTGCTGAACCATACGCTACCCATGTTGCCCACAGCGTGGCTAAACTCAGAATTGCTGTCCAGTTCATTGTGTGATCCTGAAGAGAAATGAGGAGAAAAAATTAAATTTTAAGAGTACAATTTTAGATATAGAAAGATATATCACGCTCTTTCTTAGTGACCAGAGAGCAAGATATACTCTGGCTAGTTTCAGTCATATAAAGTATACAACTTAGTCTGTTGTGGTACAATAAACCTTGGAGCTTTTTTTCTAGAAAAGCACAGAGTAGATTAGTTTATGCAAAAAATGAGATAACATGAATTTATCTAAATAAGCCAAAAAATACCACATACACACACACGAGTGTGGTTCACAGAGGTACTAAGTCAAGAGATTGTTTTAAAAGTAAAACTTACCTTCTCAGGAAAGTTTCTGTTCAAGATACGCAGATATCAGCCCTTTCTTTAGAGGGACAGCAGTGCCATGGAGTTTTGCTGTAGCTCACTGATTTTTATGTAACAAAACAGACTCCGGAGAATGTCTGGTTCACTGTGAAGCTTCTACTTTTTTTTATTCTCTTCACCTCCTTGACAAGTGGGATAAAGTAAAAGAAAATTTTCTTTGTGATCTTTGCTTCTCCATTTACCTGCAGGTCTGTCTTGTTTCTGTATCAGTCACACAGACACATTTCATCTAATAAAAGTGAACTCACAGCTGTTTCTGAATCTCTCTCTCTTTCTTTCAAAGTTCCATGATCCTCTAATCACTCCAATTCTCCTCAGTCTAGTTTGGCTCCTTTGTTTCCAGAGAGAAAAAGCTCTGGGATTAATAAATTTTTCAGGCTAAAGCAAAGCACAGGAATGTGATGTTGAGGAAAGAAGCCCCCTTTATCCTGCTCTTTCTTTCCCCACTTTTTTCTTTTTCAGTCTTTTCTTTTTCTTCTTCAGCCTTTTCTTTTTCTTCTTCTTCCTTTTTGTTGGATGTGATCCCAGAAATGTAAGGATAACCTCAGCCCTGCTCTAAACCAAACTCAAACAGCAGCCGCCACTGGAAATCAGGGAAACTTCACTAAGAATTTAACAGATCAGCAGAACACCGCCTCCTTCCTATTTCAACGCACTGAGGGAGGGCGGAGGAAATTTCTTAGGGGGCTGAAACGTTACACATCATCATCATAAATCACGTTAGAAAAGGATGACTACAGCCTTAACTGTTTAAGTGCTTCAAGCTCTCAAGCTGGTTTGACCTTCCCCCCAGCCCTCCCTTCTTTGCCTCTCTCTTTCATTCCACAACTGACACCATCAAGTAAAAAATCACACTCTTGAGAAATTCACTTCCTTACTTGTGTTAATAACAGCACCTTAGATAATTAAAAGCAGAGTGTTTTAAAAATCCTGATTTCCCTGCTCCATTTTTACTGTTTTATTTACTTTCTATATTTCAATCTGAGAGATAAAGAGACCAGTCAATTTCATCATAGTTTCTAGCTAATTTCTCTTCCCTGTTCTCATACACAACACCATAGTTTTTAATTTGCAAACAACCAAGATGTCAGTTGATTTTTTAAAAGCATTGGATAAAGCAATTTAAAAACATTATTTACATTAAGCTTTGATTCCCAGAAACATGTATTATGCAAGTCAGAATAAAAAAGATGCAATCTGATCGAGAGTGATGTGGAAAGACTGGGCTAGATCTGCAGCTGGTATAAATTGGTGCAGATGCTTAGGTTGCAGATCATCAGCTGGTGTAAATTGGCATAGCTCCCTTGCAGACAGACATATAAAGCTGATATACACACCAGCTGAAGATCTGGTTCATAAATCTTAGTTAATACCGAAGAGGTGGTTAGAAATTTCTTAAAGATAACTAATATGCAGCACCTAAAAGTACTAGAATGGAAACATTGTTATTGCTCTTAGGTTTGGAAAAGGTGATGATGATGATTTTTATTTAAGAGGCCTAAAACCATTTACAGTTATTTACAAATCCTAGATTAAATGTTAGATCAGATTTAAGTGACCCTTTAAAAAAAACCTAATACCCTACACTTCCACCCTCTGTTTCAAAGTATTTGCATATTTATCCTCTCTGTGTGTTCTTTGCTTTGTTTTTGTTTGCAGTTGGCAAGTGCTATGGAAAACTGTTGGTGTTTTTATTTTATGCTCATATGGGTGCAATGTTACATTTTTGTGGTACATGGGTTGCTCTTGATGTTGGGCTGGATCCTGCAAAGTGTGGAGGGCTGCTAATCTCTTTAATAGGAGTGGAGATCATTAACCCCCAGGAGGATCAAGCCCAGTAAGAGAAGCTCATTGTAAAATGTGTTTGTTGGAGACAAACAACAGTGGCTTGACCACTGCCCCTGTTGTGTTGTTCCTTGGCTATTTGGAGCTGGGAGGGCTGTCTCACTCCACAGAGCTCCCATCTCTTGCACCGTAAGGAATAAAGGGGTTTTGCTGAACTCAGAAGAGATGCCTGCCTACATTTCCTAAACCAAGGAGAAGCCACCATGCATGGCACAACATCATGGTGCAGATCTATTAGTGCAGATCTACTGACTACAGTAAATAGGGATTGTCCAACTGAATATTTTATTACACTAATTTACTGAGACATCTTTAGAAATGTGTAGGATATTCTAATAAAAAATTAGCACTATGCAAAATCAGTATAGACCAGTTCAAAGCCTGGTTAATGGATAGATTTTAAAAAGTAGTTATAAATGGGAAATAATCATCCAGCAGGGATTTTCCTAGCAGGGTCCTGCAGGGACCTGTCCTTGGCCCAATCCTAGTCAATATCTTTGTCAATGATCTGGAAGGAAATATAAAATCAATGCTGTAAAATTTGTGGATGACACAAATATTGGTGGAAATATAATGGTGGCTGCATGTCAGCTAAACAGACTGATCTTGGTCACTTATTAAGGTAGGCTCATTTGAACAACATATGCTTCAAAGAGCCAAATGCAAGATCATGCGTTTAGGAATAAAGAATAAGATGGAGCACTATATCCTGGAAGGTAGTGACTCTGAAAAGGACATATTGATCATGGTTGACAACGAGGTGAACATGAACTCCCTGTGTAATGCAGTAGGTACGAGGGGGAATGTGATCCCTGAATGTATAAGCAAGGTATTATTGAGTATGAATAGGAAGGTAATATTTTCTCTGCATTAGTGAGACCATTATTGGAATGCTGTGTTTGGTTTTGGCTTCCATACATCAAAAAGAATGTTGGAAAATTGGAAAAGGTCCAGAAAATAACTACTAGAATGATTAGTGGTCTAGACAGTGGTTCCCAACCTGGGGTCCGAGGACTCCCAGGGGTCCACGGACATGTTTCAGGGAGTCCACGGACCCTCTCCCTATTGGGGCTGGAATCCAGCTGCAGCCCTGATGCTCCCCGCCAGGGCTGCCTCTCCCTGCCTGTGACTGGATCCTGGCAGGGGGATGGGGCCGCGGCGACTCCCTGGCAGGGAAAAGGGGCAGGGGACATATCTGCCGCAGCTCAACTCCCCAGCGGTGCAGGCCATGGTGGTGGTGGCGCCACTTACTGGCTGCCCCAGCAGCACTGCCAGAGTGGTGCAGGCCAGATTACATAATCAGCCAGTGGGGCCGCAAAGATTTGAAAAAGGTTGGAAACCACTGGTCTAGAGACCATACCTTAGACTTAGAGCTGTGCACAGATACAAAATTGAGCTCAATCTATGTAGAGTTTCTAAAAGAAGGTTCAGAGGTGATCTGATCATGGTCTATAAGTATTTGCATGATGAAAAGATTTCTGAAAGTAAATGATTATTTAATCTAGCAGAAAAAGGCATTATAAGATCCAGTGGTTGGAAGATGGAGCTAGATAAATTCATTCTAGAGATAAATTGCAAACTTCCAACAGTGAGGTTGATTAACCTTTGGAACAACTTACCTAGAAAGATGGTGGCTTTTCCATTCCCTGAGATCTCAGTAAAGACTGAATATATTTCCAAAAGATATGTAGTCACTCAACAGATATTATAGGCCTGATGCAAAAATTTTGAGTCAAGTTCTGTGGTCTCTGTTATGGAGAAAGACAATTTAGATCATAATGGTCCTTTCTGGATTTATAATTTATGTATTTATTAATAGGCTTGGCTAAACTAAGGAGCTGCCTCAGAACTTCTAAAAAAAAGGGAAAAAATTCTAAAAAAAAAAATCAGAAAAGTATAGCTAAATGCTGTTTTCATGTCCATGTGACCTGCATATTATCTGGAAATGGCCTAGGGCTGGAAACACCACCTTACGGCAAAAAAAGGCTGCTTTTGATGTATTTTCAGCTGTGTTGGGAGCAGTTAGTGCTAGATAGCTTTTGGGAAAGTCCCTTCCTGCCAAGATTTGCCATTAAAGACCAGTCATTATAACAGAACCTTTGCAACCTTCTAAAGTTTGCTTTTCCCTAGAGATTTTCCCCTCTGATATAGCTGCATTCATTGAAGATACTGTTTGTATTAAGCCCCAGATGACATTTTGAGGCATTAGAATGTGAATATTTTCATCAGGGATTCCTTTACTATGGATTTGGGAATGGTCTACTGGGGGCAGGGGTGATCAGGATGAGCTTGAACTGGTGCTTTTTCATAGCAATGGGCACCTAGGTATCTAGAACAAGGGGTCTCAAACTCAAATCACCATGAGGACTGCATGAGGGCTAGTAGAGGGCTGCATGAGGATTAGAACATTAGCCTGAGGACTGCACCACTGACCCCTTCCCATACAATGATATTGCAAATATCGGTAATGATTGTGTCATTGCGGGCTGCAGGAAAGAGCTTTAGGGGCCGCATGCAGCCCACCAGCTGTGTGTTTGAGACCCCTGATCTAGAAGCAGTGAGGAATCCAGTCTATGGTTCTGCGGATGCACCCCCACAGAGGATGATGCTGTGAAGCTAGTGAGTTCTCTTAGGTTCTTAACCTTTACAGTGGTTTACAGCTCATTTTTCTCTAACTTTTAAAATAATTTTTGTCCTTCCTTTCAGAGCTGGAAATGCTTTGATGGGCCTTCCATTGCTGGGAGTATGTGTCTAGCCTCAGAGGCTTCTTCAAAAAAGTAAATTTGTATTGAAATAAAACTATACAAAAACAATGAATAAAAGAAAATACAACTATTTCAAGTTTCTGTAGCACATTTGTCCACAAGGTTTTTAAAAAGTAGATGAAAACTTACAGGCCTGACCTTCGAACACTCACTACAAAAAGTAGCACTTAACTATTTGGAGTCAGTAAGCAGGGCAGTAAGTGTTGTGCTCATGAGTGTTTGTGAGGTCAGAGCCTAAGAACTGAGAGCTTGATCCAAGATGAATGGGAGTCTTTCCACTAAAGTCACTGGGATTTGGATCAGGCCCTGAAAGAGTATATACAACTGTGAAACAACCTGTAGGGCAACAAAAGATACTGGCTGCTTAGTAGTGTCCTCAGAGCTCCATGCCCCAGCAGCATGGCCACCAAGAGTATTCTTGCCAATGCATACTTTCGTATGTGTAAAGGAGTCTGTATGGATGCTAGGGAGTGATGCTACCTAGGCTCAGATACCTTGCCTTTGATGGAGTTTTCTGCACTCTCCATTCATTACAAAAATTCAGAGGGATTGTCAGGCAGTGGAAATGTATGTAGGAATCTCTTTCCCCATGAGTCAAATGCAGACACCTCTCTTGAACAGCAACCCCACACAAAGATTCAGGGAAAATAATGCTTTATCCACTTGAATCTACAAGGGCAATTTTAGTAAGGCAGTGAGATTCCAGTGTTGGGGTATTTCTTTGGCCTGTGTTGGTTCTGGGCCTGATTTCTGGGCATCGCCCCGTCATGTTTACAGTATTTGTGCGTGAGAAGGAGACTTTCACATAGACATATCTCTTGTTCTCCGTCTGGCTGACATCTGGAAATGGAGTCGCCAGCCAGGGAGATCAAAACATCTTCTGGCAAGCATCAACAGAAACTTCTACCTTGTGTTGCCAGTATGACTGGAGTTATCTATAAAAATGGTGAGGTTGCGTGGAGTATATGTTGAGTTAATGAACATAAACAGATTGCCATCTGTGAGCACTTAATGAATAAGCAATTGTGACAGGGTGTTCTGGGCCCCCTGACACCCTCTGCTTGGGGCCTTGCTGTCCTACCACACACTGCACCAAAAAAGAAGCAGTGATGGTGGGTCCTCCAGGCCTGCCAAGGGAGGCTGCAGGGAAGAAGCCAATCAGAGCTCTGGAGGCTCAGATAAAATGAGCTGCAAGGGCTAAGCACTGCAGTTGCTGGCTGGGTCCAGAGGCTCAAGGAAGGTACTGCTCGCTGGCACTCAATGGAGAACCAGAAGATGGATTCTGGTGGTATTGGCATTTGGTGAGGAAGAAGAGGAGTTGAGAACTTGAGCCCTTAGGTAAAATAAAGAGGAAGGGGCTACATAGGAAGCAGACCAGAGAATAGCAGCAGCAGCTATTAAAGGAAGAAGCATGCATCTGCTATTTATAGAGTTTCTGGGTTGGGACCTGGAGTAGTGACTGGGCTTGTGTCTACCTGATCAGCCACTGGAGAAGTACCCTAAGCACGACAGGAGAGGATATTTAATGATTTGTAATATGACACCCCCACCCCCGTTTTGGCAGCACGAATATAAAATCAAATATTCTATAAAGTATGTTTTTTAATTCAAGAGCTGTTCTGTAAAAATGCAGTTCTTCTAGCTAAAAGTATAAACCTGTTCATAATAGACTTAAGACTTTCTACTTTTGGTTAACAGTTTTGTATTCATTAGTTAATGTCAATCCATTGAACACTGTCTACAAATCTCTCTATTCTATTATTATTATTTGTATTCCAATAGCACTGAGAGGCTACATCTGTGATTGAGGACTCGTTGCGCTATGCTTTGTTCATGCATATAGCAAGAGACAGTTACTGCTGCAAAGTGCTAACAGTCTAAAAAACCAAGACAGACAAAGGATAAGAGAAATGAAATACAATTATTCCCTTTTTACAGATGCGGAACTGAGACACAGCAGAATTAAAAAACTAGCCCAATATCTATCACACAGGATGTCTGTGGCAGAACTAGATCTATAGCATAATCTTAACCACAAAACCGGCTTTCCTATTTCTCTGAAAGAGTATATGCATTTTCAGTTACACTTTATGTGAAGATTTCATTTGTAAATAGTTAATAAAGGGTTACTAAATGATGAAAAGGGTCACTAAATGTTTACTCAGTTTATTTTAATAGATTGTTATAGAGGCCAGTATTTCACTAGGTCACTTACAACAGTGCCCTGTAACTAATTACATCTTTTACGGATGTGGTATTAATCATATACCAACTCTTTATAAACCATTTATAAAAGGATCCTGAATATGAAATATTATCATTTTTTCTACTTTATTTTTAATAATTTCAAACAACTTCTAAAGATGCAACATTCTTTATACAGGTAGGGAAGTTGAATCACATAGAGGACAAATGGATTTATCTAAGGACATGCAGCACGTGTGTAGCAGATTTGGGAACATAATTCAGGAGTCATGACACTCAGTTTTCTGCTGTCTCTTAACAATATCAAAATGTAATCCAGAAAACTAACACAACATAGATCCCATTTTAACAAAAGGGGAACAAACTTCCATTAACTGGAATTTCTAGTACAGATGCCTATGGCCATATAGTCTCTTTGGCTATGTTTACACTAGGAAATGTTAGTTTGGATCTGTTAAGCCTCCTTAATTCGAACTAACTTGCAACTGTAGACATACTTGATATCAATGGAAGTTGGAATCCTAACCAAGGTTTGGGGCCTATGTATGGTGACTCTGGTTCTTTGTTGTCAGTTCTTGATAATATGTCCTATTATATGCAAGGCCTATTTCGGTGGCTATTGATCAGGTTTTGCTTGCCCTAAATTCAGTCACTGGAAGTGCATCACAATTTCTGATACAACTTCATGTTGTTAATTGGTAAGGCTCTGAAGGCTTTTAAAAGGGGCCTGATCTTTTTACTTAAAATAGTAAGAATAAAAATTGTACTGCAGTGGGATGTAGAAGCTTATTTGACTTAATGGTGTATAAACACAGAATTAAAAAAAAAAAAAAAAAAAGTCCATGCCCCTAAAGCTCATGTTGAAGCATAAAACAAGTGATAAACAGATGGAGAGAGGAGTACAAGGAAACCATGAGACAATATTGGCTGGCATTATGAGTCTCAGCACACCAGTGGCCTGATGTTATCAAGCTTTTTCTCCCCACGAAGGCCCCCCCCCCTTTTTTTTTGCATCACTGCAAGGGAGAATATGAAGGAGCCATTTAAAGAAGGATAACAAGGTATTTCTGTGGATGTTTACAGGGAGCACCTCTCAAGGTAAGAGGTGAAGGAAAGCACTAAGGTTTGGTTAGAAGTCAACAACAAAAAAGGAATAAAATGAGAAACAGGGAGAAGTACAGAACAAAACTGCCATTGAGAACTAACCTTAAAGGAACCAAAACAACCAAAAGTTGATGTTAAAGAAGTATTATCTTACTGCCGCAATGCTGACCAAAAAACATCTAACATCTCTATGACCGATCTGCATCCCATCAGGTACAGCAGAGAATAGGCTATAAACTGACCAGAACATAGTTAAGTGGAAAGAATAACAGCAGGTTGGAGGGCCAACCTGAAATTTTTATAGAGATTGAGCTCACTTCTTTGAGAGGAGCTACACAAATGATTAAGGAGCTGGGGGACTGATTTATGAGACAAAATTAAAGAAATTAAATGTGTTTAGCTTGGACAAATGACAACTAAGAGGGAGCTGTAGTTTCAATGCCAACGCAGTAGAGGAATTTTTATAGGGCACGTTAAGGGAGAATGGGATCAGACTGAACAAAGGTCAATTTAGGTTGAGTATTCTGAGATCCTTCCTAGTACTGAGATATGTTAAAACTGTGCAGTAGCATCCCTCGGGAAATGATGGAATTCCTGTTGTCTGAATCATTTTAAAATGAACTGGCAGAGCACTAGAGAATATCTTATTGGCGGGGGAATGTGGACTAGATGATTTAATAGCCTTTCTCCATCTGTAATATCCATGATTGTTTTATTTCATTCCTTATGTATTTGACACTTTATGTTCCATACAGAGCTTAGAAGAACGGAATGAAAATAGAGAGGCATGGTTGAAAGTTGCCAAGATCCAAAGGGCTAGCCATGTTAGTCTGGTTCAGCAAAACAAACAAGGAGTCCTGTGGCACTTTTAAAGACTAACAGATTTATTTATTGCATGAGCTTTCATGGAAGTGAGATTTTCTCCCATGAAAGCTCATGCGATAAATAAATTTGTTAGTTTTTAAAAGTGCCACAGGACTCCTTGTGTGTATGTTTGAAAGCGTGTTTCTATTCTAAGTAAAATATGACCCCTTTCTTACTCAAGAAATCTGTTCCCTGTGAGAATCAGAGCTCCTGATTTTGGTGTATTATTTTTTCCTCCTGGTAGCCCTTGCATAGCCAACACAGCCTCAAGAGGCAGAGCTAGACTCTGCTTTCACTCATACATTATGAACAAATTTGTTAAATACATTGTTAATTCAATGTTGAGATGTCCCCCCCTCCATAAATCCATCTATTCTCAGAGTACACATTCCATTCAAATATTTATAATGTCAAATACAAATAGGAGGATGTTCAACTGTCACTGTCACATGTGACAGTTTAACATGTGCATAGTACTTTCTAGTTCATCTGTCCTTTTGCTGAGTTTCTACCATGTCTTTCTCCCATCAAATTCAAGAGAAAATTCTCTCAAGTCCATTTATACTTAAATTAAATATGCTTAAAAAAGCTTGAATTCAAACTACTTTGAGTGAACATGACTGCACAAAAGCATTGTATATTTTAATCTGCAATACCTGTAACTTCTTACCAAAGGTTAAATTTTCATTAAACCAAAACAACTGTTTTGCAACGCCATCTAGTGACACGTGTGGATGTCTATTAGAATCCAATTTTCAAAGCCTTCCCAATAATTGTTACATCACACTAAATCGAAAAAACAGATATACAACAAAATTTCTCCTCGCATATACTGATTTAATTGCATTGGTTGTCTCACCAGTAAAAACGAGAAGAGGATTTAGTCCATAATTTATATTATTTCTACTGTTGGTTTTTTTCTTGTTTTTCACTTAGATTGCGCAATGAAATTAGGCTGTTCAATTTCATTAGCTGCTTCTTATCACTTTTAATGTCTGGTTTTCAGGTCTTAATTCTTCTCATTGTTCACATTTTTAAAAAGTATCATATTGACAGTAAAATAACATGAAAATATTACTATTCAGATCAGATTTTTTAAAGAAACCAACTAATTTTAGAGTATAAATTATGTTGACATTCTCCCTTTAAGATAAAATTAAAATAATCTTTGCCTGGAAAAATTAATTAAAAACATTTAAATAATAAAAACCACTTTCCCCTACCCAAGGCCATATTGAAATAAAGCTCTTACTTAGAGATGAGGCTGTCATTTGACAAGTCTAATGCAAAACAAACATCTGAGTTCATAAACCACTGGGGAATAAAAAGGAGCAGGGGTGAGGTAGACCAACAGAGAAGCCAGTTATTCGCCCTCTTATTTCTAGCAGTCTTCCAGACACAAATCAAATATGCCAGGCCTTTTGGTCTTTTTTTTTTTTAATATTTGGGAGATGTGAACTATTATTCATTAAACTTTTCATTTTTTAAGAAACTGTCACTTTTTCTAGAATTGTACATTTTAAAAAAAAGATATTGAGAACTGCATGTCTGAAATAATGTAATATTTCTGAGCAAGAACAATTACAAAGCTCTTCATATCCTACCACAAGATTGTAATTTAACTCTAGTCTCTTCCGGAGTCTACTCGGCTTCCATGCTGCTCTATTGTCTTTACCCTGGACACAAGATTTATTTTGCAGGTATATAGGGTTCATCCCATCCCACCCCCTATCATGAGATTCAATGCATTTTACAGAGCATATTTATTCTTGTTATAGTTTTTAAGACAGCATCAAGCATAAAAGTTGAAAACATTTCCTTTATCTGAAACAGACACAGGTTTTCCAAATTGAAGTCGCAATCTGGTTTTTCAGCGGTGGAACATAATTATTAAGGGATATGTTCTCCCATCACCTGTACACAAGGGGTTGACTCCAACAAAAGCTGCATGTACCAAGTGAATGAGGCACCAAAAAAAAAAAGAAGTCTAGTCAGACCAGATGGAATCCCCATTGCCAGAAATCTTTATATTGGGATTGAACCACTTTCTAGAGAGGCTCTGGCTCAAACAGAAGTGATGGGCTTGATGCAGAGATTTCTGAGTGAGGGTCTATGGTCTGTGTTATGCAAGCAGTCAGATTAGATGATCAGAATGGTGCCTTCTGGCCTAAAAATTTATTAATCTCGTCTATGAAAATATCAATAAATCACTAATATCAGGGTCCCGCAAACACTTAGGACTTGCAAATTGTCATATGCCCACTGAAATCAATAGAATTGCTTAAGACTGCATGATGGGACTTTCACAAAGTGCTGTTTAAGAGCTTTAGTGCATTCACTGAAATGGCCAGATTTTTGGAAATTTCCAGTAGTCAGGACCAGAGCTGATTGGCCAACAGGGTTCCCCCCCACCCCATGAACATTTTTGTGTGAACAACGTATTTGTTTTTTGGCGAACATTTTTCTAAATCTGGCATTTTGACTAGCTCTACTCAGGACAGAATTTAGCCTATATTATTAGCGGCTTGGGATCATAAACCTTATTTTTTCCATATTATCTACAAGAAACTGTAAATTTACCCATTGCTATTCTATCCCATCCCAGAAATGATAACACTTAGCCACATCCATGATATTTCCCATTCAAGATCTTAAGCACAATTTATGCCTCACAACAACCCTCATGATGTGCAGTTTACCAACAGAGTGAAGCCCAGAAATAATGGTGCGGTTCTAACCCAGGATTCCCAACTCCCATTCCTGTGCTGTAACCACTAGACATGATTCCACACCTACAGCCTTCAAAAGTGGATTCTGCTTTTAATGATCCTTCAGGTAACCAAAGTAAAATGCATTTTCAAAGAGCTATGAAGAAGGCAAATAAAACAAAACAAAAAAACCTCAAAAAACCCTCCATAAAACAAAACACGCAGTAGGAATTCTACAGACATAGAGTTGAATTTGCAAGCATCTTGATCACTATCTTTTAAAATACAACCCTAAGGATATAACCTGATTTTCTTCTTTTCTAATTTTAATGTGAATGGTTCATGAATGCACAAAGTTTCCAGTTAATAAAAAGCAGCCAGTCTGAGGAAATTACATATTTTGAGCTATTTTATATACAATATTTTCTAAAAATGTATTATTTCTGCCACTGTTACTGGGTTTCATACAATCTAGCTTGCTTTTCGATTTTTCCAGTTCTTAAATTAATAGGCCTCCCATTCATACAGACCTCTTCTTTCAAAAGAACACTACAACACTTGTGGCTGGATTTCTTATAGAATAGACAGCAAAGGTCACTCCCAAAATACCTTGCTCCCATCTAACTGAGAGCATGACACAATGGAACAAAGACTATACAAAGCTGATGTCAGGGAAGATTTTGCAGTGTTCAGCAAAACTGGCAGGAAGCCACACATGTAGTGGAAAAGCAAAGAGAGCAAAGCACGAAGAACACACTGAGAAGGCAATCATGGGAAGAACAGAGGGCAAGCTTCAAAGGTGGAAAGAGCCACTTCTAGGCCCCTGTCAGCAGGGTGGGTTCACGCAATTCTTTCAAGCCTGTGCCTGCTACAGCTCACTGGCTCCTCGGTGCCCCACCAGGGATATGCTGAAAAGCTAATGTGACATTCACATTTTTTGCTCTTGTGCCCTGTGATATGGAGTTAGGATGACCAGTTGTCCTGAATTTATAAGGAGAGTCCTGATTTTTGGGACTCTGTCTTATATAGGCACTTATTACCCCCTACCCCCATCCTGATTTTTGACACTTGCTATCTGGTCACCTAAATGGAGTACAAGCTCCTTTATTGTGACTGACCATAGGGGGGTAGGTAGATGATACAACCTCCACAGACAATCAGAGCATCTTTGCCTTGACCATGGTCTTGGCTGGAGGACTTGTACCTTTCTACTGTAGGAAAAGGAGCCCTATATCCACTGTTATTCTAACTCCCTCTGCATACTCCCTCAGGATCAAGACCTCACGTCATGCCCCCACAGCACTGCTGGACGTGCTCCAACTGGAGCCTCAGTATACAAGGAAGCAGGCCAGAGCTAAAAAGATGTGTATTGAAGGCTGTCTTCTGGGGGGTTGCTGGAGCTGTAGACAATGGAGGCCAGGCATACTAAGACCCAGGTGGATACCCAGCTACCTGCAGAAGCCCAAGAGGGGACAGCACTTTTGGGAGCTTTGCTGGTCAATGACTCTAAAGGACCTTTGAGCCATCATACCAGCAGACAGGGTCGAAAGTAACCCCGGGAAACTAATCGTTAATTTGATTGTAGAACTGGGAATCAGGTTAGTGTTTTTCAGGTAGATCCTTGCTGACGCAATGGTAACTACAGTCACTACTGACAGGGAACTGAGTTGGGACCAGTGGAGTAGGGAGGGTTGGGGTCCCCCTACCTTGGCCATTGCCCACTCATGGGTGGTGGCCCACTCCCTGCTGAGCATTTGGCCAAAAGACCCCTACTGGGGGAGGGCGGCCATATCGGCTCTGGTCTCTGTGCTAAAATGGTCCTGCACATGAGGGCCATCTTTGTCACCCAAATCATTGGGACATCTTGCCTTGAAGCTAAGGGCAGGCATTCAAACTTGGTCACATGGCTATACTGGCCCTTTCCTTAAGGTAAATGAAGTATACCTGTGCCAACCCCTGTTACAAGTTACCTGTGAGAAGCCCTGGGACAAGTTAAATTTATTAACATTTCAAAGGTGCTCAAATACTGAGATAATGGGAAGACAGCAGAAATATGAATAAATAATAATCACAAGGATCAGATATTCTTGAAGAAGGAGCTGAAGATGCAGATGTTCATCACAACCCAAAGATTCTCACTTTTCTATGGTCATTTTATCACTGACACTGAAAGGAAACAATGAGGGAGCAGCTTCCTCATTTACTTCTCTGTACGGCCTTTCACTTAGATCATGAGTGATAAGGCATAGGACACATCTGAGAGAGTCACTTTCTTTCCTTCAGGATGATGGTGGTTGAAGAAGTGGACGCATTTGTTAAAGCCTGATGGCCGACAGAAGATGAAGCATTTCTGCTTGGCTGGTTTGTTACCTACGTGATTAACTTTAGGTATCTCAGATGTTGGATCGCTTTGCAAACTACTTCACAAGACCCAGCCAAGTTGGTTTTTCAACATTGTGGCTTTATGACCTCATTGTAGCTTCCAGCCAGCATCTCCTCCACTGAGTCCTTTTTACAGTAACACTGTAACACTTTACTAATTCAAGTGTCTGAAGTGAGGCACTCACTTACTCCACTCTCATTATTTCTTGATCTTTGCCAGCTGGTTGGACTTATACTGATCATCTTCCTCTGCTGGTCCTGTCCATCTGTTCATCTAGAGACTCAAAGGCATTGATATAGTGAGGCCAATCAAGCTCCAAGCAGAGTTTAGTGATCTGCAAATGATACGGGGAAAACATGGCCTGAAACATCTGCAAGACAGACTTTGGGACTGATCCAAGGTCCCCTGAAGTCAAGGGAAAAACTCCTATTGACTTCATGGGGCAGGGTGAGCCTTGCCTCAGTCTTATCGTTAACTGTTATTTGCATTTCTGTGATGTTTCTTTTTCTGTAGATCTCAAAGTAGTTTGCAAAATAGCATTATTTCCATTTTACAAATGGCAGAAATTCAGGAAGACAGAGGGTTGTGGTCAAAATGCAGAGGGCAAATCCTCAGTAGGTGTAAATTGACAAAGCTCCATTAAAATAATTGGAGCTAGCTCAATTTCACTATGGCAAACCAGGAGCAAAAAACCAAGGTTGAAATCCTGGCTCTACTAAAACCAGATCTCACTCCATGTGTCCAGCCATCAGTTCTGTGCTCTACTAATTAGCTCACACTGCTCCTCCTGAGTGAAAACTGCAGGATTTAGTCAAAATCAGGAGGTTGTATGTATGCTGTAAAAGGTGCACATCTTTAGAGACTCATGTGAAATGTACATTTTGGTGTATTTCTTTTATTGAGAAGATTTATATGATTTATTTCTTTGACTGAAAGTAATCTGAGGTAAAAGATTCACCCGTATCTCACTGGAATCCCCAAAATACCAGCTTTGTGGTGGTCCATGAGAACTAGAAAGGGCAGCTGTCTGCTCTATTTTTGTGATCAAAGAGGAATGAGCAGTAGCATGAACACACAGATTTGATGAATGGGACACTTATGTTCTAACAAGCATTTTTTTAATGTAAACATCAATCTATGTTTCAAATAACTTAGATTATTAATATTGAATGAATTTTGAAAATCTAATTCATGCAGAGTACAGAAATTGTTTGAATGTTGTGATAAGCCATGTTGCCTCCCTTTATTTGGAACGTGGTTGTGTCACACCAGTCACACACACACTGGAAAATTGCGGAACACAGCATGCAATGTATTCTAGTTTAGAGGGCAATAGCATGGCCTAATGTTTAAACCAGAAGTCTGACTGTCAGAAGATCTGTTTTTTTTTTTCCTATGCCATTGATCTATTGTGTGATCATCAACACGTCACCTAAGCTCTCTGTGATTCCTATTAAGTGGACTAACACATATCCATCATATAGGGCCCAAGGTATTAGGGGTGTGTAAAGTGCCTGGATGTTCTCAAATGCAAAGAGCTTTGGAAGTGAAAAACATTTATTACTACTATCTTTCTTAGAACTATTTTCCCACTTTTAATTCCCCACTCCTCAGAGTCTTGATTTTCTAAGATGAATCATTCAGGTCCAGAGGCTGAGGAAATTATAGGACAGAGTGGCCAAACTTAGGGAACTCAAGAGCCACACAAGTTGATTAAGCCTTTGTGGCCCACACTGAGCCACATAGCCATATACTTTTACTTACTCCAAAATTACTACATTTAAAATTCATTGCACATTTTAATTTTATCATAAGAAGAGGCAAATGTTGATCCTACTAAAGTCAGATTCTAATAATTACTTATGGTTACCCTAAAAACTAGGCTTACACTAAAAATGCCATCTTTTCCCTGCCATCCCTACCATGCTGCGCTTCTTCCCACCCTCTCTGACCATGCCGCTGCTTCCCCACAATCTCCAGCCATGCTGCATTTCTTCCTGCCATCCCTGAACATGCTGCTGCGTCCCTACCTTCTCTGACCATGCTGTGCTTCTCCCTGCTGTCTCTGACCATGCTGTCGGTTCCTCACCATCTCTGACCATGCCGCCGCTTCCCCACCGTCCCTGACCATGCTGCACTTCTCCCTGCTGTCCCCAACCATGCCGCCACTTCCCCCCACTGTCTCCGACTATGCTGCACTTCTTCCCACCATGCTCTTCTGTGAGCTATACTTTTTCTTTCAAGAGCCGCATGCAGCTCACAAGCCGCAGTTTGGCCAAGCCTGTTATAGGAAGAGAAGGGGGAGACATTTAAGTGGTTTTCTTTAGGGCAAGCAAAAGGCGCATGAAGTCAAGGCTGAAAAGCTGCTCCCCCTCCATAAAAAAAGATGATGGTTATTTAGTATTATAGTGCATATGAGTAGCAGCAGGTATTTTGTAGCTGTCTGTTATATTTCTGTAAATGTGTATTCTGTATATTGTGACTAAAGTGCATTTCTTCCTCGAGATGCTGGCTTTGTCACCTTAGTCTCTATTATTTAAATGCTGTGAGCCAAATGTAGGATGAGTCTCTGCTTGTGTAATTTATACCTTCTTTTATACTCTGTCATGTAAATTACACCAATTGCAGCTCTCACTCACTTATTGACAGGTAATCTGTACTCCCTTCCACATCAGCTCAGGAGCTAATCTATTGAGTCTGAATTGGAATAATTTACTGGGCAAGTTTCTGGGAGATGGCACAAAATGACATTAGTGTAGACTCACTTAAAAACACCTTAGAACTTGGCCCTATTTCTAGTCATGAGAGTAGCAGTTCAATGGCTGCGAGGCCATGGTCAATGAGTAGCCGACGAACTTTAAGAGAGCTGGAGGTTCATTTGACTGTATCCCAAAGTTTGAGTGCGTTTTTATTTTTTAACCTTTTTGGTCTAAGTTTGAGCTGGAAATCTCATGTGAACAGACTTGCACACAAATTTTCCAACTTGCTTTTGATCTGCGTAAAGTTGGAATTACTGCACAAAGAGCATTTTGTTACTTCTGCTTTGGGCTCAAACCACAAAGACAAAACCCACTGAAGAAGATCCCAGGCCTTTTATAAGCAAAAGACTTCTGGTCCCCATAGCACCTCTCCAGTGTACCCTTGTAAATTAATGAGGAAGACCATCAGCCACTGGCATTAAGCTTATATTCTTAGCAGTTCATGCAGAAAGCCTGGTTTCTTTCTCCTGTTCTACAGGATATGACCTACTTCCTGACTACAAGTGATTGTGAAAGTAAGTGACTAAAACCATACATTGTAGCTAAAGACAGATCTGATTCACCACCCCAGGATCTGGATCTGAACTCTCCCAACAGTTGGGTGTTTTCATATCCTGGATTTGGGTTTGGGCTCACATCTAAATTTCTCACACATTCTCTTGGGATTGCATAATTTAGCTTCTCAATTCCATTCCCAAACCGTTCTTTCAATACTGCCACAGCTCAGCTTTCAATCAAAGGTCTTTGTCTGTGATTGCCCTCTGGTGACCAGTTTGGAATGATCTGACTTCAGGCCACTTGCTAGTATCTAGTAGTTAGTGCTTAGAGAATATTATGTGGAGCCCTGTGATGGAGTGTCCACTCCACGCAAGCCCTGAGTGGGTTAATGTGGGCCTGCAGGGGCAATTAACTTTAGATACTGCACCTGAAGGGAAACCAGGGATTGATATTTAATAATTGCAGATGAAGGCCAGGTGGGGGAGAAGCTGAGCTAGGGAGCATAAATAAAGGGAGTGAAAGCAGAAAGGAGGTCTGTAGTCACTCCCTAAAAGGAAGGGAAGTTGGCCACAGTCAAAGAGGAGATTCAGGGGAAGAGTAAGTCTACCTTGGACTAGGGAATTTGAATGAGGTTGAGAGGGCTGAAACAGAGGGAGCTCTAGTGGTAATCCCAGAGAGATAAGTAAGAAGATAGAAGTGGAGTAGGAAGGAGCCTGCTTGTCTGACACTAAGAAGATCTAGGTTGCTGGTCACAGGGCTGCTGGGCTGGAACCAACAGCATGGGGCCAGGTTCCCCTACCAGCCGCTGGCACAAGACCTGGAGCTACAACGGGAGATTGACTGAGATGGCACATGGACGAGTTGTCCAGTAAGAGTTAGTTACCACACAAGGAGGGGGGTTATATAGGCTACATCTACACTTTAATTAAAAACCCACACCAGCTGATTCTGGCTCAGGCTGCAGGGCTGTTTAATTACAGTGTAGACTTTCAGGCTTGGGCACAAGCCTGGGCTCTGAAACCCTCCCACTTCACAAGTTCCTAGATCCTGGACTCCAGACCAAGCCTGGAATTCTACACTGTAATTAAACAGCCCCTTTGCCTGAGCTCTACAAGCCCATGTCCGCTAGCACAGGGGAGCCGGGTGTCTAACTGCAATGCAGACATACTTATAGTGACCCGTCTGCGGGGCTGAGTCATAAAGAGGGAGCACTCCAAGTATTGGAAATAGAGAAGGGCCAGAGTGTGAGCTACAGATGGAAGTAGGGACCAGATGAGGTGATAGCTGGTTCCCAGACCAAGCCACAAGGAGGGCCACCTACAGTGGGAGTGACTCCTTCACATGTTATTAAAAAAAAAGATAAATAAAGATGTAGGTGGGTTGAGGACAGATGTCTATATCGCCAACAGCCCCATCAAAAATATTACGAAAAGCTCAGGACTGGTCTATGTTACAGAGTTTTGTCAACAGAAAACAGCTTTTGTCAACAAAACAGAGGAGGTGTATACACTGAATGCTCCTCTCACCAATGTAACTCCTTTGCTATGCTGGCTTAATAAACCCAGCTCAGTGAGAGGTGTAGGGCTTATATTGGTGTAGTCAGGGCAGGGGTCTGCAACCCAAAAGGCAAGAGGAGCCATTTTTAAAAATTCTTTCAATAACCAAGTGTTTTGAGAGCTGCAAAGGGTGTAACCTCCTGGTGAGGGATGGGGGGGCCTGGCCCAGGGCACATCCCACAGGGTGCCCAGCGGAGGGGAGGAGCCCAGAACCAGGAGCCGGCCCTCCACAGGGTTCCCTGGTGGCAGGAGGGAGCCTGGAGCCTGGCAGGGGCCACATCCAGGGTCCCCTAGTAGCAGGGATGGGGGCCAAAGCTAGGAGTGGACCACCCACAGGGTCCCCCGGTGGTGGCAGCTGGAGCCAGGACCCTGGAGCCTCAAGGAGGCAGCCAAAGAGCTGCATGCAGCTCCAGAGCCACAGGTTGCAGACCTCCAAGTTAGGGCAACAGAGTGTCAGTATTGAGATTGTGTTCCTTACATCAGCTGTTGTCTTTCTTGTCAAGTTCACAGCTCTACTGGAGCCCTAAAATTGACAAGAAAACTGGGCAGCTAGAGCCCAGCTTCCCCCTGCTGCCCTGGAGAGCTAAGTGGCTGGCTCCCCTCCAGCTCAACTAGGCACAGGGCAGGGAGAAGCCCCCATGGCTGGACCTCACTCCCACACAGGGGAGTATGGAGGAGTAGAGAAGCCATGCGCACGCTTCCCCAGCTCCTGGCAGGGCAATGGGGAGCAGGGGAGCCACTGGCAACCTTCCAATAGCCAGTGGGGCAGCAGCAAACTGCCACTGGATCTGAAAGACCAGTGGAAGTGGAGCAGGTCAGTGAAAATGCTCCTGGTGAGGATGTACACCACAGACCCAAGTGGGTAGCATGGACATCAACCACCACAGTAATTAATAAAAAAAGCAAGGAGTCTTGTGGCACTTAAAGACTAACAGATTTATTTATCGCATGAGCTTTTGTGGGAGAACATCCCACTTCAAAGTGGGACATTCTCCCAGGAAAGCTCATGTGATAAATAAATGTTAGTCTTTAAGTGCCACAAGACTCCATGCTTTTTCTTTGCTTTACTAGACTAACACGGCTGCTCCTTTGGAACCCAGTAATTAATGTGGTGACTAAGTCGACTGAACACAGGTTGACTTATCTTTGTAGTGCAGACAACACCTCTGCCGGGAGGACAGAGACTATGTGGATCAAGGAGAAATGGGGAAGAATGAGAAATTGACAAGTGAGATGATAATACTTTTCATTTCCATAGCACCTGGTATAATGAGGATCTCAAAACAATTCACACAGCATTATGCCCTATGTACTTTATCAGTGTTAGCCCTTCTCATTTCTAGAGCTGGTCCCCCTAGAGCGGTGGCGCTCAGCCTTTCCAGACTACTGTATCCCTTTCCTGAATCTGATTTACCCCCTGTTTCACTTCACTGAAAGCTTCTTGCTTACAAAATCAGATATAAACATACAAAATTGTCAAAGCATGCTATTACTGAAAAATTACTCGCTTTCTCACTTTACCATATAATTATAAAATAAAGTGGATGGAATATATATATTGTTCTTACATTTCATTGTATAGTATATAGAGCAGTATAAACAAGTCAAATAATAGTTTATTTTGACTTTGCTAATGTTTTTTATGTAGCCTATTGTAAAACCAGGTAATTATGTAGATGAGTTGATGTAGCCCCCAGAAGACCTCGGCTTACTCTGGCTGAGAATCACCGCTTTGGAGGGAACAAGGTTGAGGCAAGTTAGAGGAAGATGGTGGGTGTGGGTAGGAATGTTACTCTGCTGGTGCTCACTGAAGTCATCAATCACATTTGATGTGTCCTAAATCCACACACATGTTTTAGACATAATTTAAAAGCTGTTTAACACATGAACCTATTTTTCTTGAAGACAAAATAGACAATGTTGCCACATAATTCATATAATTCACCTCAGCTATCCAGTGCCATATCTCTATGAGTGAATCCAAGGGGTTTAGGACCTCTTACAATATAGCATCTTGCATAAAAGGCTTTGAACAGCCTCTTCTTTTCTAGAAATTCTACTGCAATTCCTCTCTCATGTAAGATTTCAGACTGCCAAGTATGATGCTTTGGGAAAAGAATATGCAGCAGATATCCATGTTTTCCATCTGCAAATGCTTAAAATAAGAAGTTGCCAAAAGGGCAGGTTTCTATCTTACTTTTTTCTTTTTTTGAGAGTCTGATTGCTGTTGCTACTCTTTCTTTCTTTCTTAAAATACAGTGAGATTGAATAAGCATGACGGCTGAACCACAAAAGGAAGCTTACCCTAAACTGTATGTCCGAATGTTACCACAGAGTGAAATAAAAGCAGAGAGAGAAGCTTAAGCAGAGCCAAAGAATAAAAGATTTCAGATGAAACTTTAATGAGGATTAGCTGAGGCAGAGCGATATGTGAAGGGTGCTGCAGAGGAGAAGGTTCTTGCATCACAACTGTGAGACAGCGACAGGACATCCAGGGGGCTGCCAGTCAGTACTAGATGAGGAGAGAGATGAGAAGAAGGAAACTAACGATACTATTTGCCTCATGTCATCACAGCCATGCAAATTAAATGCAAAGTGTGTGTAGAAGGATGCTGGTGTAAATTAGCCTGCCTTTATTGAAGTTGGTGAAGCTAAGCTGATTTACGTTAGCTAAGGCTTTCTCCTAAGATACAGTAGTCTCTCACACCCACTCAGTGCTGATGAAAGTGGCCGCAGAGGGGGGTGAATTAGGCCCTGGATTCTTGAGATAGGTTAAGGGGAGATTTTAGGGATATCAAGAGAGAAATGAATACAAGTGGGGCCACCTGAACTGAAGTCTGAAATGAGTGAGGTGGCAGTCAAGATGTCTGGGGGTTGGCAGCAATGTGGTCAATGTAATGAATTAGTGGAACGAGCCATCTGTTTGTGCATATGGCTGTCTGTCCGTTTTCCCTTTCCTGAACAGCACAGGTTGGATCAGTGCCTGTTTTCGACAAATGCCCTTCCTTACTTCCCATAGTGGAGGGTCAAGTGAAGTCAAATAATAAACAAACCATAGACTCATTCTTTCCTCTCTGACTTATCCAGGAGAAAAACATATTGTTCTTTTCTCACACGATCTGCCTCCTTCTGTCCAAGGCTCCCAGTCCTCACACTTGAGGGAATACGGTGCCTTAGAGTCAAGGGCAGGAAGCCACTAATGTCCCTGGTATAATATGCATCCTTAGGTGTGTCATTAAGGTTGCAGGAGGGAGGATAACCTCATCTCAGGTGTCTGGCTTCAGTCACCATCTGAAGCAGGATACTAACTGAAGGCCAATATAAAGGCCATGGAAAAACTAACATTGACGTCAATGGGCTTTGGATTAGCACACCAGTGCATCACTGCACAGTGCTGAGAAGTTCTCCCATCTCCACCACTGGCAAACAAACACATGCCAAATGGGATGCAAAATAGCTCTCAATGGAAGATAGCTCAGTGATCATTCCTGGTGGATGCTGGAAAGGGAGAGCATGGCAGAGTCACAGGCCTGGCCATGTAAAAGAGCAGGTAGGGACTCTAGTGTTTTGGGGGCAGCAGATCAGGTGCAGAGTGTTCAGAAGGAGAAGAATGAATGTTGAGGGATTGGGGCAGATTCAACTCAGATCCTTGCAATCCAATCCTTGAGGTTAGTGGTTGGGTAGATGAAGGCTCAGCTGTGTGGCAGAGGCTAGGCACTACACTGTGATACAGTACATCACACCACTAAGGCTATGTCACACCTAGACTGTTAAATCAATTTAACTTAAATTGATCTAACTGAATCAAAATAAAAATCGTTAAATCAATTTAACATGTCCCCACTAGAAACCCAAGCTGAACCAGCATGTCCATGGACAGCACTTGCTAGTTCAATTTAGGAGAGGGGCACCATGGGCGATGTGGCAAGATAGCCCCCAAGAACAGCCATGCCTCCACCCAACATATAGAAAGAGGAAGGCACTCTGGGAGGGAGAAGGGCAAAAAGCGTTAAATCGAAGTAACAGTTAAATCGAAATAATGCGGCTACACTGCGTTATTTCAAAATAATAATTTCTATTTAACTGTCATTTGATTTAAAGCGAGGTTTTATTATTCAGAATGACCATTCCTTATTTCAAAATGAGGGAGCTCCTCATTTTGAAATAAGGAAAGCTAGTGTAGACATGTGCTACTTTAAATTGAAATAATCATCATTATTTTGATTTAAAGTGTAAGTGTAGACATACTCTAACTGCCTGCTGAGGTGTGCTTGAGGTGGCTTAACTTTGGAGTGGCTTACGATGGAGAGGGAAGCTACGTTAGAAAGAGGAGTGTGTATTTATTCTATGGTAGAGCTGAAATTTAGTTGAGTCAAAGTCGGTTTAGTCTTAATCTACTTTTATGTGGGGAATAACAGCAAATATGCTAAATGCGGTGGATAGGCTGGGCTACCTGGACCCCTTCTATCTTTACTGTGGGTCGGGGATCATGTACTGCAGTGACTGGTTCTGTAGGCCCCTCTGTGAAGTCAAATGACTGGAGACCCCAGCTGTCTTCCACAACCTATATAATCTGCTTGGGGTTGGAATGGAGGGATTGGAAGTGGGCAGGTTGAATGCATTCACCATCAGGAAGATAAGGGAGGCACAGGTGTAGTTTGACTTTCACATTTGGGGAGGCAACTCCATTCTGGCCAATGGGGCTGCACATGGGAGGGGTGGGGGTCAAGTTCTGTGCCTGCCTGATGTTTGCAGTTTGAGAGAGGGAGTATGCCCCTTACCAACTACATTCATGGAGGCAGGGTGTGGGGAGCTGGAAATGAGCCAACTCCAGAACTGTTTATCCAGTCCTCCATTTGGAAACCTGAATAAAATAAGACCTAGATCTAAACACTGTTAGCTTTGCAAAACTGAAATTCAATCTCCTTGATTTAGGTCTAGTCAGTCTGGGGGAGATCAGGAAGGTTTCCTCACAGGAAGAGCCATCAAGGAATTTATCACTGCGGGGGCAAGGAAGGATTTCACCAGCGGCTAGGGGTCGGTGGATCAGGGAAATTGTCACTGGAGTGTGGGCAATAGTGGGCCCCCAAATTCATTTCTCAGAGATGGGACCTTGAGAGGTGAGCACAGCAAGCCAGGAGGCAGGGAAGTGTGTGCTGAGGCAACAGGCTCACAGAGGAGGAATGGCGGGGCACAAGTGGCCAATAAGGCAATGGGAAATCTTTGCTGTATTTCTATTTTCCCCTCCAGTTATTAAGTAGAGTTGACTTTCAAATTTAGGTACAGCTGGAAAGGAAGAGACAGACAGGAAATGATATCTGGTTTCCTCCCCCTGGAAAAGTACAATCAATGTCACAAGTCTGTTGGAATTGCCCATTACTGCTGAGTGAGGCTGCTTGCTTTTTTTTTTTTCCTTAAGGGCTTAGATTTTATCTGAAGCTCAAAGGCTGCTAGCGGTTTCCAGCTGTGTGGTTCTAGGCTGGGGTGTCACAGGCCTCCTCCCTTTCTCAGGACCAGTCTAATGACTTGGGTGCTTGTCACTCACTGGCTAATGCCTCTGGGAAGGTCTAATGACTTCTGCCACACGTACATTCAAAAAAAGCCTTAAAAGAGAATGAATCGCATCCTGGGCCATTTACCAATAGCGCAACACCCAGCGGCAAATGAGTTGGAGGGACTGCCCAGAGTTTTTATTCACTGCATAGGTCCCTAATCCTGAGTCTCCTTAGGCTTCTGCAGGCATTTTCTAAAGTACCTAAGGGAGAGACGGTATGTCTGCAAAGGAGCTGGGGGTGTGATTCCCATATTTGCGCTATTTCTGATTGATCTAGTGCGCTAAAAATACAGTGTGGCTGCAGTAGCATGAAAGGTGAAAGGGGCTAGCCATCCAAGTCCATGCTGATAGTCATAGATGTGTACAAACTTGCTGTGGCTAGCCACTTGTGCCAACACAGCTACAGCCTGTTTTTAGCTATTTGTCAGAGATAGTGTGAATATATCTCCTTGAGTTACGAATCACACCCTCAGCTTGAAGCTTAGTCATACCTTGAGACTCAGACTCATAGATTCTAAGGTCAGAAGAGACCAGTATGATTATCTAGTCTGGCCTCCTGTACAATGTGGGCCTCAAAACCTCACCCACTTCTCCTGTAATAAACCTCTAACCTGTAACTGAGTTTTTAAAGTCCTCAAATCATGGTTTAACACTGTAAGGTACAAAGAATCCACAGGCAAGTGAGCCATGTGCCTCATGCTAAAGAGGAAAGTGAAAAATCTCCGGAGTCTTTGCCAATCTGCCTTGAGGGAAAGTTCCTTCCCAACCCCAAATATGGCAACCAGTTAAACCCTGAGCATTAAAGTACCACACGACTCCTTGGTTTTTTTTTGCTGGACTAGACTAACACGGCTATCCCTTTGGAAATTGACAAGACTCACTAGGCAGACACCCAAGAAAGAATTCTCTGTAATAACTCAAGCCCTTTCCCCTCCCTCCCTGGTATTTTTCCCACTGAGGTATTTATAGAGAGCAATCATATCTCCCCTCCACCTTTTTTTGGTTAAGCTAAACAAGCCAAGCTCTTTGAATCTTGTCTCATGAGAGAGTTTTTCCATTCTATAGGTCAGTGGTTCCCAACATTTTCTCTGTCGTGGCACACCTTGCTACCTTTAATTAATTTGAGGCACACCACCATATAGTTTCCAAATAAACTCATGACTATTCATGAGCCAATGAGCCAATCCAGAGCTCTGAGTAGTTTTTCAAAAAATTTCTGGCACACCTGTGTGCCATGGCATACTGGTTGGGAAACACTGCCATAGATTATCCTAGAAGGGCTACTGTACCTGTTTCAGTTTGAAATCATCTTTTTTAAACACGGGGCACCAGAACTGTACACAGTATTCCAGGTAAGGAATCACTAGTTTCTTGTATGATAGTACTGCTCTTCCCTATTTCTACTGGAAATATTTTGACATCTAAGTCCCATTGACTTGTAATAAGACTCAGTCATTAGTAAAGCTGCTTCATGTCCTCATCTCATCAGCATAAGGTATTCTGTACTAGTAATGGGATATTTAACCGTTCCCCACTGTGCCACTGACTTCTTTCCAGGATATGCCAGCACCGATGGCAGCAAATTCACCTCCGTCAGATCAGTTCTTCAGGATCAATTGAATAGAAGTGGAGACCTGCTGGATCGATCTGAAAGTCAGTTTAATAGATCCACCCCTAGAAAAAGAGTAACTCTGCATTGGGTGGGGGTGCATTTCCTGAGGGTGAAGTGAAATGATGATGCTGCGGTAAGAAGTTAGAGTAGCTTTCATACCTGCCATCAACTTCCTGTGTAGCTTGTGTATCTCCCATCAGTTGCAATCAAATTTCATGGTAAGTGTGGACCAGGCCCCACTCATCAGGAGACAGCTGTGTCAGAGATGGACAAGAAGTAAGGGCAGTGATCCTTTGCCACCTTTGCAGTCTCCTATCTCCCTCCACCCCACAGGAATTATAGAAAATAGAAATGGAAAAGATACATTCTGTTCCACCCAATCCATTTCTTTGCTAATGCAGGATTGTCTTTTACAGGAAAGCTTCTAGCATTTACTTTGATATGGTCTAGGCTTTTGGAGGCAAGGACTGGTTTTTTTTGTTTGTTTGTTCTGTGCACAGCACCTAGCACACTGGCGTCCTGGTTCATGATGGGGTTACTGGATGCTACAGTAATACAAATAGTATACAACAATATGTTCTGTACAACAGAGATTCTATCTCTTCCCTTTTAAGACTATGCTTCACCCTAATACATCTTACTACCAAACGTTTGCCTGCTATTCAGCTTAAATGTATCCTTTTTTAATTTTATCCTATTATTCCTACTCACACTTCTATGTACCAAAGCCCATCAATTCCTTTCTCCATAGCATTAATAACCATAACATATTCATAAGCTGTTCTTTTGTATTCCCACCCTCTACATCCCTTTGTCAGGAGTTGGCCTATGGCTCTGGTCGACGAGCCCACTGGAGTCCAATGGTTTGGGTCTTTGTCGTGTTTCTCTTGCCTGGGCAGTAACCAGGCCCCACATTTGGCACCCCCTTAAGAGTCCCTGGTTCGGGCTTGGATGGCCTTGTGGCCAAAACGCTCTATAGGATTTCTGCAGTTCAAGGATAGTGAGGCCTAGGGGCCAGTGTCACTATAGATGTTGCCCTACTTGGGGGTGGGTATGGCCTAGCAGCTGAAGTTTTTATAGAAGTCCCCCTGCTCAGGGTTAGTAAGGCCTCGCAGCCTGGCGCCTTGCTGGGCGAGCGAGAGTCAGCCAGAGGAGCACCAGCAGGGTGCTTCCTCTCAGGTTGGCCATCCACCCCGACTAAGCCGGGTGGCTGCCTTTTATACCTTGAGCATGCCCAGGAGCTGCAGGGAGGTGGAGCCTATTCTACCTGGAAGGTTTCCGTAACCCTTGTCTCTCTAGTGCAAGGCCGGTACGCCCTGTCACGTCCTTAGACATATTATATTAAATTAGCCCAATTATTTCCACAATGTCATGGCCTTCTGCAGCTTTATATGGTGGGATAAAAAGACCATGTGGCCATAGATGCAAATGATTCTACACATCTCTACAGTTGAGATCCAATCAGAGTGACTTTTATAAATATCATGTCTGCTTCATGTTTAATCTTTATACTCTGGTCTTTTGCTCATTGGGACCATGGCTGCTCTTGTCATTCATATAGCACCTAGCATGACTGAGTTCTCACCTGTGACTGGGGCTCTGAGGCACAACTGGAACACAGTATTTACCCATTTCCTTCATCAGTAGCCCTCTTAATGTGTCAGTTTGTTTTGAGCTGTTGATGAAATTTTAAAGGTAATGGTATAATGAGCTCAAACAATATTGCAGACATGATGTTTGTCCCAGGATGAATGAACTACAAAAGGTACACTAAGCAGTGATTGAAGAGGTTGTGGCTGGTTACATAATAGTGCATGGGGAGCACATCTCATGTTTCATAAGTATTCAGCAGAGAGTAGCAAGTCAGCAAAATAATCTTATGCGTTGGAAAAATACTCTCTGCTGCATACTCATTTTTTTCTTTGATCTTATGTAACTAGTCTGACTTGAAAGGAATCGACTAAAGCCACATTATGCAAACACCACTTCATTTGAAATGTACAGTAGCTGCTTGGTTAACAGAGCGTTGTACAATTTAAGGCTACTTTAGGTCAGTTACCAGTATCAACTGAAACAAGATTAGAGGCAGAAGAGAAGCAGGGAGATGAATCAGGAGTTTTGAGTTCTACTGTGTGACATGTGGCCAACTCACAACATCTCTATGCCCGACTTTCTTTATGCTTAGCATGGGTCCCACCCTTTCTTATAAGTGCACAGACTCTGATTCAGTGTCCAAACTCACTCCCTTCCTAAAATTGTTGGGCTTTACTGGTGTCTGAGAAACAGTGACACAAATGTCTGTCCAGATTTCCCATCTGGACCCTCACAGTCCCTAGGATTTCCTTCCAAGACTGCCTTGGTTTTAGGTCCTTAGTTCCCTCTTGCCCTCTTTGTATCTCCTGCTGAAGCTAACTAAACTGACCTGCTGACATGCACAAGCAACAGTTACCCTATATAGAAAGTCGGAATGCTAGAGCCCACCTAGGGTGACTCAGTGGACGAAGTCTACATTCCTCTACCAGATCTTGGACTTGGCCCCATAATGGTATCTCGCACCGAGATGTTGTGTGAGGCTTCATTAGTTAAGATCAAAATTTGCCTCAGTTCTTGGGGGATCATCTTGAAACACCTTCATGCTGAAAGCTGGACAGCAAAAAACCAAGGCATCCTGACAGAATGGCCATTTTTGAAAATTTGACTGTCAAGTTTTAAAGGACCGTTGAGGCTCTCTGTTGCATTTTGCTACAGAAATGCAAAATATAGGCCAGGTCTTCTGGTGTTGATGTAAATCAGTGTAGCTTCATTTGCCCAGATTTTTCAGTCTCATAAGACCAGTTTGAGCTGCTAGGGAGAACTGGTGCAGGAAGGAAGCCCCTTGTCAAAAAATTATTGCGTGGCGTGCCAGTGACCCCCATCCCCTAACCTGCTCTGTGTGTGTGTGTGTGTGTGTGTGTGCGCGCGCGCGTGTGTGTGCAACAAAGCAGGGTATGGGCAGGAAGACCTGTGATGAAATGTACCATGTAATGTTGACAAAAGTTAGCTAGACCCTGGTCTGTGAACTGCAAGCAGTGTCCTCCAGGCATCACTCCTCACTATATCTGAGCACAGCACCGTTATAGCAGGGAGTTAGAATAATTGATGTCAGTGGAGCTCTTTCAGTTTACCCCAGTTAAGAATTTGGCCCTACATCTGGATGTAGTAATGGCTGCTCTACTTCGATCAAATTCTCTCTTTGTGAGGGCAGCAGTTTATCTGGATGAACTTGAAGGGAATGGCAGTGAAGGGCTTCAGAAGTGACTAATGCCTTTGTGTGCCTTGTTTTTTGGATGCCCAACTTGAGATGCCTTATCAGAGCTGGATTTGTAGGGAGTGTTGGGTACCCATTTCCTGAAGGTCAGGCTCCTTTAAGGTAAATTAGGTGCCCAAATTCTGAGGCCTCCACAATTATAGGGGTCACTTTTGAAAAATCTTGACTATTGTTTCCAGGTTTCATTTTTCCACAGCCCTTTAGAGATGTATATTGCACTGTTCCTTTATAAGCATATTTCCCTTCCTTTTCTGTTTGCCTTCTGACTTGTGAGAAAAGGGATTGGACACTTCCAAGCATCTAAATAAATAGCAGCTGCCATGTGAGCTTTTGTTTTTCAGGATATTCAGTGGTGGAGACAGCAAGAAGAAGCTGGGATTTAAATAAACCCTCAGTGTTTTGATGACACTTCCCTTTCAGTGTTTAGGCCTTGCTGGCTCAAGGCATCTTGCATCTGTGCAAAGTTACTGCAGGACAAGACAGTCTTTGATCCTTTGTGGCAGTAGTATATGTCTGCCTGTAACAGGACTCTCTCCTGCTAACTGCTGGGCATAAGACACTATAACTTATCTAGGACTTTGGAGTTTAGATTAAAACTGATTTAGTTTATTTTGCTGAAGCACTGTCCCATAAGGAAAATGCAAGGTTGGATTTAAAGGGTTAGACGAAAGAGCAGCTGTGACATTTAGAAATTGCTTTTGGAACAACACTATTAATACATCTCTGTTCTGCTGGATTATTCTTCCTTTCCAGCTAATGGAGAAATCACAATATCAGAAGCAGTAAAATGCTGAAAAAGCTGAAAACCACTTCCTAGACTTCTCCATCTCTCCATATTCATTGAGCAATTGGAGCACAAAGAAATATCCTTGTACACTTGGTAGAATGATAGGTGTTGGTGTGCCTCAAGTTTTCACAAGATGAATTTACTACCACTAATTAAATAGTAATGATCAGGGCATGTGTGATCTGTAGCTGTTGTACCAACCACTATTTAATCCACTGCAACTACTGAACGGGGCTTCAGAATCTTAACATTCATTTAAAATATCAGAAACTTGCAGCCTTCCTGCTTGCAAAAAGAACCTTAAAAACCATGATCAATGCCACACTGTCTTCCTGAATCTACAGAGAGCATGAAACAATAGCTCAGGGGTAGGCAACCCTTGGCACCCATGCCAAAAATGGCACAGGGGCTGAGCCCAAGTGGCACGCAGAGCCATGCAGGCCCCCCTGCTGACCCCATGCTCCCACGGCTCTCAAGGACTAGGAAGCTGTGGCATGCAGCTCCTGGCCCCTGCTGGGCAGGGCTAGAGGGGAGCAGGGTGCGTTGGGGGGTGGGGCCAGCAAACCCAGGGGAGGGGCAGGCCCCTTCCCCCTTGCGCCAGCCTTCCTATGCTGGGGACCAGGTGAGCTAGCCAAAAGCAGCACCTGGCACAGCTCTCCCCGTGCCCTCCCACCACCATGTGCACTGCTTTCAGCTCTGTGCCAGAGCAGCAGGGAGGCGGTGGGAGGCAGCATAATGGAGGGGTAACTGTACAAGCCCTGAGCTGCCTCCCACCTCTTCCCCACTGCTCTGGCACAGCCAAAAGCAGTGCCTGTGGCAGGGGGGTGGAGACCAGGACCTCTGAGTTGGGCATCGCTTTTGGCCAGCTCGCCCACTCCCTGGTATGGGAGGGGGCAGTAGTGTGGACCCTGCACTGCCTTGGTTGGCAGGACAATGCGGGGCCCCCAGAACTGCCTGGCCCAGGGTGATCATCCCTCTTGCCCACTCAGGGATGGCCCAGGGGTGCCAGGCAGCCCTGGTGCCGACCCTCGAAGACTACCTTCTGCTGCTAGGAGCAGGTGCCAGCCCAGGCCACAAACCGGAGGCCTGGCCACTCCAGCTTTTAGCCCCACCCTGCACACCCACTGAGGGTGATGGTGGGCAGGGCTGACACAGGGGTCATCAAAGGATGTCAAGCCCTGCAATAGCTGTAGGACATGGGACCTGCCCTTTCTTTTCCCAGTGGATAATTAACTATAAAAATGGGCAGCAACTGAGATGGTTGAAATTTATCCAAACTAAAGTTTTTTCATTAAAAAGTAGTAATTTTTCTGAAAAACATTTGTGACAAATTGTTGAAGTTGTTGAAAACATCTATTTTGTAACATAGTAAGTTCTTCTGCAAAAAACTTTTAAAACAATATTTTTAAAAATCAAAAATAACCCAGGTTACTGAAAACCGGGATTTGTGTTCATGAGATATTTTAGAAACGATTTCTGTACACTATTTTTTATAATATTCACAAAATGTGTGAAAAATATCAGGAATAAATGAAACACATTGAAAGCCAAACAATTTCAGCACATCAGAACTTTCCACAAGTGTTACTTTTCATTATTTTTTTTTACCAGCTTCAACAATAATTTAAACTGATTCATTAAGTATTCCACTGCTGAAAATTTTAGAAAAAACATCCATTTGGCATGCTTATCTTACAATTCTTGATCATTTTTGATGCATCCAGAGGTGCCAAAAGCCCTGGCTGCCCTTGCTAATTTACCAAAAACTCCAATTTCTCTTCCATGCTATGACTTATGATAGTTATGTGCTGTTGAAAAGTAAAAATATGGAGATAGTGTAAAATAAATGGAATTTTATATAAAAACAAATCAGAGCTTGAGTGTGTACAAGTATTATTTTCTTATTAATTACTAACACTTCTGTTTTTGAATGTATATGAATTGCTGCAGGACTCATCATGCCCCACTAGAATGCCACAGAATCTGAGAATTTTGTCAGAATTTGGGAGCACTTTGCTGGGACCTACAATGAGACCTTGCTAATAAAGGTAGGAGCGGTAGGTTTAGTCAGCTGGTATTTCATAAATATACATGTAAAGAAGATCTAAAACAAAGCAGGAGTTGGAAGCATTGTTTCTGCCAAGGGTGTGGGTTTGTTTGTTTGTTTTGTTTTTTGTTTTTAAAAAGAGAAATATGTAGGGGATAATGAGTAAACTAAATATCCTAAACAAAGAGCCTAAAGGCAAAAACAGAACTGCAGCCAGGAATGCCTGTAGCACTCTAATTGTTGTTTACAGATGACAGCTTATGTTTAAGCTGAAATGCCCTGTTTGTTACAAGTCCTAATGTGGTGTTTGAAACCTTACCCTAGAGATGGATCCAAACCCTAAATGCTGGGAAAGTTCCACTCCATATATGAACTTTGGGGATGGCTCCCTCTCTATTATGGTAAGAGCCAAAATTGCAGACTCCCAAATCCCAGGCTTTTTACATAGCTTGAATCCAGATTCCAACAAGAGTTTTGAAGCCCATACCTCTTTGCTGCTATTTT
Organism: Podocnemis expansa; assembly: GCA_007922195.1. Lineage (NCBI taxonomy): Eukaryota > Metazoa > Chordata > Testudines > Podocnemididae > Podocnemis > Podocnemis expansa. The sequence goes on from ML682251.1 coordinate 1,848,705, forward strand.
TCTTCTCAACTGTGGGCCCACCACTGTGGAACACTATCACAGCATATCTTCTCTAAAGGGATGCAACTGCTCTTTAGATAAGAGGGAGTTAGAGGTAGCCCCGATTGTGCTGAATTCCTAATACTGTGCACCTCTGCCTTGCTTTATAGGTATACAACCTTGGACAACTATTGAGGGGAAAATCAAATCAGTGGTGCCAAATCAAATCATAGGGCTCCTCTCCACTGGGTGAGACAGATGGTAGCAGGAGACACAATCCTTTCCTGAGATGCTACCAAATATGCTGTTACTGACAAATCTGCATTACGGGCAGAGTTGAGTCCCCTTTAAGCTGCAGTTTTGATCGACCATTCCTTTCCGTCCAGGAAAGTGTGCAGCTCAACCTAACAGCAGTTTTTGTTGAACAGGTTCTGTCATCTGCCTCGCACAACACATCGATGCTACAGCCATCAGAAGTGTGACTGCAGCATGCACGGATACACCCAACCTTGCTTTGATCCAGCTACCTCAAATACCAGTGGCTGTGAAGCCATAGCTCAGGTGTGGCCAAACTGCAGCTCACAAGCCACATGCGGCTCTTCGAAGAAAGTGTGTGGCTTGCTGGCAGGAACTGCTTCAGGCATTAAAATCTCTGGTCTGTCAGGCAGCTCTGCAGCTGGCAGCTCGGGGGGGAGCAGCTAGGCAGCTCAGGGGAGCAGTGGGGGGTGGGGGGGGATGTCTAAGGCCAGAGGGAGCTTCAGGGAATGGAGGCAGTGAGGGATGTGACTAAGGGGATCAGGGAGGAGACAAGCTGTAAAGAACTCAAAAGACTAAAATTGTTAGTTATTTTCTGTTTCATAGATTTCAGTGTGGATTTTATTTTGCTTGGCTTTATTTGTGTACTGTGTTTTTTTTTATTTTATTTTAGTTCGGGTGGGTTTGTTCATTTGTATTTACCTTATACCACATGCCACAGCCATCTCCATCCTGTCCACAGCACTTCACAAACTGAGGGGCACTTTGTGCACTCCCTTTACAAGTATGGTAGTCAGGAAAAGAGGGTAAGAAGTCTTCCATTGTTTCAAAGGGAGAAGGAATAAGCCAATGAAGAATCCTACTCCTTCTTGCCAACTGTGCAGAAACCTGTAGATCGAGCTCTGGACAGTTAAACAAGGAGTTTTGTGGAACTTTTAAAGACTAACCCATTTATTTATCACATTTCTCCCATGAAAGCTCATGTGATAAACAAACATGTTAATCTTTAAAAGTGCTGCAGAACTCCTTGCTTGTTTTGCTGAACTAGACTAACACAGCTACCTCTTTGGAGCTCTGGACAGTTGAGGCTTTTCAGAGACCCTGACGCATTGGGAGTAGGGATGAGATGCTTTACATAGTACCCTCCCCCTTCAGAATTATTTTATGCAGAATCCTATTCCACAAAACCAAGCCTGTTTTGAAAGACAAGTGTTGGGCCACAGATGGAGTAGGAAAGTGTTTCCTAGGACAGTTGAATTGTCATGGGAGACAAAAGCAATGCCTTCTAAGCTGATGATGCAGCTGAGCAAGTTATGGATACACTTGGAGAGCCAATGAGCAGGGTCCCGGCCCCAGGTCAAGGAACCAGGAGGGAACTTGCTCAGCTGCATCGTCAGCTTAGAGGGAACATTGCAGGGAAGGGAGCATGGAGGGAGACAGAAGTAACCAATGGTCAGGGACAAGAGAAGCAACGGCATGGTAAGATGTGGCAACAGGAAGCAGGGTGGGGTGGGAATGTGGCATGGTCAGGGAAGCATGGGCATGTTCAGATTTTCTCATAGGCTGTAATGCAGCTTACTCCTTTGTTAAAGTTCTGTTTTACAAGTCCTAAACATGACATGGAATACTAAGAAAAAAATACAAAAAGGAGAAAATTCTAAAAAAAACAATGTAGATTACTTTCTATTTTTAGCACAACCTACTGCTGTGAAGCATTGTATTCCACAATGAAATTATTCAATCAAAACATTATGCAATGCTTAGATTAGCACCTGTGAGAGCTTTTACATACTGTATTGACAAGTTATTGCCTGGATTAAAAAAAAAAAGCCAACACACAAAACAACTTGCCACTAGCCTACAGTATTCTATATCCAGCAACTGCTAAGTTTTTACTGTATAGGCCTAGTTTTCATGGTAACCTTAAGCAATTATTAGAATCTGACTTTTCTAGGATCAACATTTGCCCTGTTTTTAAGATAAAATTAAAGTGCACAATGAATTTTAAGCTTAGTAATTTTGGAGTAGGTAAATGTGGTTATATGCCTCAGTGCAACTCTTGAAGGTTTAATAATTGACTTGTGCAGCTCTTGAGTTCCATAAGTTTGGCCACACCTGCTGTCCCTGGAGGCACAAGCATTGCTGGCGCTGGGCGCCTGGGGCACTTGCCCCGAATCCCAGCGCCAGTGCCCTGGACCTCCGACCCAATCGGGCTGGAGATCCAGGGCCCAGCCGCCGGTGGCCGCGGCAGCCCTGTCCCCAGCCAAGGATCCAGGGCCTGGCTGCTTGCAGCCATCGCGGGGAATCCGGGGCCCAGCTGCCTGCGGCCCTATCTGGGGATCTGGGGCCTGTGGCCCAGGTCCCTCCCCGGGCCAGCAACACCCCTGCCTGGAGGAAGGGGTTCAGGGTGGGTGAGAGGGGCAACCGCCCCAGGCCCTGTGGTTCTGTATCTCCTGCCCCTGCTCTGCTGCTTTCAGCAAGAAGCCAAAATGTAGTGGGACAGGGTGGGAATGTAGAACCTGGCCTCTGGGCTGGCCTTCCCTGCCTCCAGGGTGGAGCAGGTGGCCCGGGGCTGGGGCTCCACTCTCCCCCCCTGCCCCAGTGCTTGGTTTTCTACCCTAGGGGCAGGAAGGGCTGGTGCAGGGGAGGGGCAGAGTGGCCAGCTCAGAGGAAGGGCAGGAGTGTGGGGCCTGGCCTCTACACTGACCTGCCCTGTTCCTCCCACCATGGGGGACAGGGTGCCTCCACAGGCCAACTGGCCTTGGGACAGCCCCACACAGTGGTACAGACTGTACAACCCTGCCCAGGACACTAGTTCTTTGACTGACTAGCCCATGCTGCTGCCCATGTTGCAGTGGTTTCCACTAGTATTGGTATTTTAGCTAGCTTGCTGAATGCAGCATCTGTAGATATACCTGAGCTTGCTGTCACACTACTAATTGTTGTCTAGACATGCCCTTCAGAGGGCAAGCTTAGGAGTTTTGATAGGGGACAGGTAATTATATCTACCCATTTAAAAAGTTCAGGTTGTCAAGCTCACAGGAATTCTTTTCTCCTTCCTATTACCTAGTAAGATAGGCTGCTTCTGACCTCCCTTTATAAAGTTCTCAGGAATCAAGGCCTGCAGCACACTTGGCCCTAATCTACACAGAGTGAAGTCTGACAATGTTTACCTTGACCTTTTCCAGGCTGTGTTTCCACTGTCAGAGTAGTAAATCTGAAAAATTTAGTAACTTCAACCTTATAACACTACCCTTGCAAGTGTGGTAGCACTGAGGTCAAATCTACAATGTGAATTTAGGTCTGTATAGCCAGAGAGCAGCTTTTCTCTCCCCCCCCCCCCATCTGCTACACCATAGCAACATAGTTCTTCCCCTCCCTGCAGCCCCAGGAATTAATTATTTTTTTAATTCCTCTCTGCATGCAGCACTATGCCTGTCTGTTGTGTCTGCAGCAGCAGAACAGCAAGGAAAGCTATTCCTCCCCCCCCCCTTTAGAGAACAGGGGTGGGGGAGTAAGCAGAGGATGACTGCCTCCCCCAAAACCCCTGTGCCTCTTACCCACAAGAGCAAAGCATTTCAGGAAGTAATGTGAGCAGTGGGGATGTGAGACATCAAGTAAGCAATTTGCTGTGATCACTCACCTCTCCTTCTGTAATCTGACATCCTAAAAAAAAAAAAAAAACAAACCACCACACCCCCCCCCCCAAATTATACTCCCACTCCCTGTGTAGATAATCCCCTAGTCTGACAGCTTCATCAGTACAGATGGCTTGCAGCAGGTTACCTGATTAGCCACATCACCTGTTTGTCTATAAATTGACTCTTAAACCACTGCCAGCAGTTTGCTTGTTGCTCAATGTTTATACTTGACTTGTGCCTGATCCTGCCTTGCACCCCTCCTTGTTTTGACTTGGCCCTTGGCTCTGATATCTGGTTCCTTACTCCCAGCTTTAGCCTTTGCTACAGCTTCTGGCTTTTGAAGCCTGCTATGCTCAGTTCTTGCTTCTTGATACCTACTCTGACCACTTGGCTACCCCACCTGCACCCCAGTTGCCTGACAGGCCAATGGCTAGCTCTGCCCAACTGTATGCTCTGTTTTTCAGTCACCTGCTGGAGGATGTATCATCTGGAAGTGTGCTTTTGATCCTGCAGAGGATGGTCAGACTGTACTACCCCAATCCACCATAACTGTTTGTAAGAACTATTTTCATCTTGTTGCTATTGGCAAGAGGAAAAGTGCAAAGCAAGAGAAGAATTTGTTCCTGGCTGACTTCAAAAAAGAGTGGCTCCCTGTTTGCTTTTCTAAATGTACTCTAGGTGGGGACAATTTCAGAGGGTTTGTGCTTCCAGATGCATAGTTTGCTTTCTGTCTAGCCACAGCAGTTTGTGATATACAAAAGACTCATTCAGCACCTGACCCTGTGCCCAGGGCAAGCTCTGCAGCCTGTAATTGTCTGATTAGCTTGTGTTAGTTTATGCATCTGTAGCAACCCTGTGCTGCAAAAAGAGGTTATTTCAGTGTGCATCCAATTAAAGGTTTGCCAGGCTTCCTGTGTGGTGGTTGTTTATATAGCATCATGGCTGGATGTATAGAGAGAAAGAAAACTGATTGAATATATCCAAAATCTAGTGCTCTAGCTTGCAAAGTCTACATCAAATCCCAATTTGTATAAAGATTTGGAGCCTGAACTGATTTGTAAGTGTACAATACAATGGCCTTTTATCCTGTGACTTTTGTTTAGTGATGCTCCAAGTCAGCAGCCTTTAATATGGCCTCTTCTGCTTTCTCTCTCAACAAAGCTTTGGGGTTTGGATACAAGCCTGGGGCTATGCCAGTGGTGCCCCTTCATTACTGCATGTGATGTTACTAGAATAGATCACGTGCTCTTACTTCTTGTTCCAACAAGGACCACCTCCAGTAAAATTGAAGGGCACATTTGAAAACAAATGAAAATATAGGTTTTTCTTGTCTTAGTTCTACAGAGCCAGTAGAAATCTTGGCAAATGAGTTGCAGTCCATTTTGTGTTGTATCTCAGAGTGCCTTTTTTTTTTAAACTGGTAATGGTATCAGGGGAGTTGCTGGTGCTGGGCATGCCAGGGCATGGGCCTCAAACCCCAAGGCTAGTGCCCCAGAGGCGCTGTCCCCAGCTGGGGATCCGGGGCCTGGCCACCAGCAATGGTGCCTGGCCCTGAGCAGGGCCTGAGGATGGGGGTGGGGCCTGGGCCCAGGCCCATGCCCTGGGTCCCTCCCCCAGCTAGCAATGCCTGTGGATGGTACAAGTCAGAAAATGTAATTGGACTTTCAAGATCTTATATAGCTTTGGCAGTTAGAATTGATGGCTAAAAAAAAAAAACACACACAACAAACAGCTGTCAACTTGTACTTCAAGCACAGGTTGAGAGAAGAAATGAGGGGAAAAAATATGGCACCCTACATCATCACTGTCAGAACCACTTTTCAGATGAGAGCTACCTTTCAAAGTCTCACTAGTACTTGGTCCAAATGATAAGTTATTGACACCAAAAGCTAGTCAGGTAGAGCCAGTGTTAATATTTGCAATGACATCAAGTGTGTCTAAACTAATCCTATCTGTTAAGACATTACTTCATAACTACACAAAAATCAGTTATGTTTAAAAAAAGGCAAAGCATAATATTGCTTCTTCCCCCCCCCCCCAGGGAGTGATTGCTGAGGTGCTTGATGAGGGATGACTTTCCTTCCCCATCCCTATTTAAGGCACCCACAAATAGGGTTACCAAATGTCAGGCAAAGGAGGATGTGCTCCTTTTTACCTTCATATCCTTCATCTGGCAGGCATTTAAAAATACATGATTTTGTCTGGCTTTTTATTTATAGGAGTTAAAGGATGCCAGAATGCCCTGGAACACCCTATTTTTAGGGAGAAGCATTCCAGGGCTCCCTAAAAAAAACAGAAGATTACATTAATACTACATTTTCTCCATGTGTCCTTTTTGTACTTCCCTGTCCTCCTTTCCAGGCTTTGATATCTGGTAGCCCTACCCACAAAGAGGTCAGAAAACTCATTCACTCTAACTGATTAATAGCTGATAGTGCCAAACAAAGGCATGGAGAATTTCTTCCAGTATTAGCCATCATTACCATTAGAGAGGACTAAGCTGACAGAGACTGAGACCTTAAACTATTCATGAATATGGATTACAGGTGTATAATGGACACATTTTGCAGCCCTTACTCAGCAGAGTGAGAAGGGGGATCAGAGACAATGCTCGCTGCTAGGCTTTGGGTGGTGAGGGTGCCTCCTTTGCCACCAGCCACTTGGATCTCAGCCACCTAGCCCTTTTGCTGTGTGCTGCTGGCACATCTGCCCACTGGGGCCAAAAAACAGTGGTGGCTGGCTGCAGATAGGTGGGGTAGTGCTGCTCTGCCCACCAGCAGAGGGAGAGACAGAGGGAGTGTGCGTCACCTGCATGCTCCCACCAGTGCTGGGGGGGGGGGGGGGTGCCATGGTGCAGCCACTTGGCTGGCTCCAGCTCATGCTGGTGTGGTGGTGGTGGTGGGGGGTCAACCTCTGTACTAGGGCAAAAAAGTATACACACAAGATTAATTTAAAAAAAAATAGCCCCTGTAGCTTACTCTGTGTAAGACCAGTCACACACTGTTCCCACCAACAGGGAACCTACCCACTCTCTCACCTTCATATTTCTCAAAATGAGCTGCTGTGAACCAGAGGGCCTGAATTAAGTTTGTTTGAAATTAGGCAGATCTAAAGTGTTTTAGAACTAAAAACCTTTTTAGTTACAGTATCATCATTCACTCTAGTTTTGCTTCAGGTGGCATTGGTCCCTGGAGCTAGGCAGAATCCAGGGGCAAACACAGCAACATGGGGAGATTAATCCTTGGAGTAAAGCACTCCTACCAGCATAGCACTGTGCACACAAACATTTACATTAGTGCAATTTATATCATTCAGGGTGGTGTAATAGTCACACCTCTGAGCAATGCAAGTTGTGCCCACATAGGAGGTAGTGTAGACCAGGGGGGCTCAAACTCTAATCACCATGAGGGCTAGTACATTAGCCCAAGGGATGCACCACTGAAACCTTTTCATACAATGATATTGCAACTATCAGTAATGTGTTGTTGCAAGCCACAGGAAACAACTTTAGGGGCTGCATGCAGCCCATGGGCCACACTTGAGACCCCGATGTAGACAGTCTTATTTTGCACTATGACCACTCTCAGAGCCAGACCAACATGAAAGGAGCTAACTCACATGTAGTTAACTTGAGTAAATGCTGCAGTGTGGATGCAGCCACTGTATAAGTACCAGAGACTTCTGTGGGACCTTGGGCAAGTAGAGTAGAGAATTATTCTGGGTTCCCCAAGTTCCAGGCTCGCATCCTAATCAATGGGCTATCCCTTCTCCCCATCCCTGTTATGCTGTTGAGTGAAATTTCTTCAGAACTACAGCAGTTAACAAGCTGGTGCTCCAATGCATGAGCAAACATCCTAGTTCATTTGTGGAACACATCTGTTGGGAATATCAGTGAATGCAGTTTTCAGGATAAGGAATGAATACTAAACTACACAGTATGCATTGCCTCCACAACATGGGGTAATCAAGATGAACCAGCATTGATCCACCATTTGAAGACCCATATTCCTGAAGCCCTTTTTAAGTTATATTTCATCTGACAAACACACACTGTGATAGATCTAAAGTGCTACAGGACTTTTAAGCCTACATGGAAGGCCTGTCACAGGGTCACACCATCCTCCCTCTTCTACTGCCCCTCGGTCCTTACCAGACAGACACATACAGACTTAGACTTTCATTCACCTCTCAGACCCCACAGCTAGTCCTCCCTCCAACTCAGCCAGCCTGCCCAGCTGGCTCCCCTTTTCCCTAAATCAGCAGGGTAGTAGCCCAGCCTGGCTGCTGCACCCTGTGACACACACACACACCCCCTTAAGAGCCCCACAGCTGTCCCTCACCCTTCCCCTTGGGCTCTTTCCTATGGAATGCAAGTATGGGGGTCCCTCCACAGGTGTGGGCTGCACTTTGAGTTTACTCTGGTGGGGATCAGGTGACTTGCACCTACTGAAGGTGCACACTATGGGGACCAGACACCCCCAGCACTCCACCTCTGCCCATAGGTCATCACACCAGTCACAGCCCTAGGAGAGGGCTCTGTCCCCTGTCTGTTTCCCTTTGCCAGGGGCTTGGGGGTCTACTTTACAGGGTCCTCCCACCTCTCACTCTGGCTCAGAAGAATCCTGAGTGGCCCCGTCCTTCACCTCCTCTTTCTTCCCTTCGTCCAGGCTCTGTTGTCTAGGGGAAATCACCTTTCCTTTTTATCCTCATGGTCCTCAGCCCTTCCTTTCCCTTCTGGGCTCAGCTGTGCAGGGTCAGCCCCTTCCCTGGGGGGTCACCCCCCCAGGGGTTTCTGCTGCCTCCACGGCAGGTTTCCCCAGACCCTTTTTCTTATGGGCAGGGGCCCACCTCCTGTATCCTCCCATAGAAGGAGGAGGGGGTCCCCAGTCCATCCCCAAGACCACTGTGTGAAGTATCCAACCAACCACCCCAACCCAGCTCCACTTAAACTCAACTTTTTCCTTGAGGGGCACTTGAGCCACTGGGCAATACTTTTGGTCCCCATAGATGCACCTCATGGTCATCTTTTCCCCACAGGGGCATCCAGTTGGGTTTTACCAGCTGCCTTTCTACAAGGGAACAGGCAGAAGTCATATCTAATGGGCCCCTCTGGGCCTTTCTACCCACCCTGACTAGTATGGTAGTTAGATAACTTTCTCTGCCCTCCAACCTTTGCCCATCCACAAAAACCAGCCCACCCCAGTTCATCTGCAGACAGTCCACTTTCTTATTATTGCCAAACTCACCATACTCCCAGCAGACAACCCTGCTCATTTTTCCTGAAGCATCACAGGGCTCCTCCTTCTTCCCAGGGTCCTTTCCTGAGATTGCCCCCTTGGCACTCTCTCTGAGATAGGGCTCTTGGAGACCCACTCCCTCTTCAGGGGAAGTCCACCTTCACATACTATGTCAGTTTCACTGCTGCATCCAACAAACTCAGCTGGTGCCTCTTGCCCTACATGCAGGGTCTCTGGCAGACTAAGAACAAGCTGGTCAAGTACCAATAAATCCATCATCCCTTTCATAGTGTGGGTATCTGGTCACAAACAACAGGTTCTCCCATCTATGAGTCAAGAGCCCAGGGCTGCATACTCCCTGTCCACCAAGCTGCACAGAACTTCTGCCAGTGCTTTTCTGCAGGCAAGCTCATTTTATCCAGGTCAGTTGCTCTTATGGGCTTGTAATCCTTGACCTGCACCTCAGTGAGGGCCATATACACTGCCAGGGCCTTCCAGCCAGATATGGAGTTAGCCACAAGGCCCATATGGGCTTGTCCCAGCCTGTATCCATGACCACCCACTCAAAAGTGGGTAAGAAGACATCTGGGTTATCTCCAGGCCCATTTTACAAAAAGTTCAAGGCTTAGGGTTCAATTGCCCTCCACTGCCCCACAACTCACCACTTGTTGCAGGACCTGTTTCTGCATTTGGGCCTGTTTCCTCAGGATCCACTGCTGCTGCTGCTGCTGCTGCTGCATTTGGGCTTGCTCCTTGATAAAGTCTCGCAGAGCCTTCTGTTGTTCAGCCTGCTAAGCAAACAGGGCCTGCCTCTCCACCTGGTGAGTCTGCTAGAAGCTCTGGAATGCCTACTGCAGCTGCTCAGCAAGCCATTGCAGTGTTTTCTCAATCTTAGACTGAGAATCACAGTCACTAGCTTCACAGGTCCTGAACAAACCCCCACATGTCAGAGTGTCCCACCATCTTCCTTCCTCCACAGACCTTTAGTCCTTACCAGACACATACAGACTTCCAGCTTTTAGGTCACCAGTGCTTCCTTTTATTGTGCTTACAACCCCACCACCAACTACATGCAACTTCACAGACTTACAGGAACTCTACCAGCTCAGCCAGGCTTGACCCTGGATGTAGGCAGATTACCCTTGATTGGCTGTTCCTCTAAATTGCCTTTGTAGCTCTTCTAACATCTCCCTAGGAGCTTTTATTCACCTCCTAGCCCCCACAGCTGGTCCTCACTCCAGCTTATTAGCCAGCCTACCCAGCTAGCTCTCCTTTCCTCTAAGTCAGCAGAGTAGTAGCCCAGCCTGGCTGCTGCATCCTATGACAAGACCTCAGCCTCATTATAATAAGTTTAATTAGAAATGGCAAGAGTTCTACTAAAGGACATAGTGCTAATCCAATACCAAGCATGCCATATGCAACTTAGCAAACATTCTTAGCAATACCTCTCTGCTTCCCCTTTAAGTGGCTGTAACAATTTCTTCCTTGAGAGCCTTGGGGAATTATGGGATTGGAAAGAGCATCTTCCCTTCTTTAGCTGCATGAGGGGAGGGCAAAATGGAAAACTTCAATCAGCTGGTTCTTTTACAGACTAGAACAAGAGGGAAATGGGAAGCAGAGGTTCTTTGGTCCTTATCAAAGGAAGCGATAGGATCTACTTTTCTTCACACAAAAGTTTTGTCTTGTGCCAGCCTGGTTGTGACTGTGGTCCTAGATGAACAGTTTGTACTTGGGGAAAACAAACAGGAAGTCCTGTGGCACATAAAGACTAACAAATTTATTTATCGCATGAGTTTTCGTGGGACACAATCCTTCTTCATCAGACACTTTGAAGATGGGGGAACTGACAGAATGGGCAGAAAATAAATGCAGGGAACTGTAAGTCATAGGATCAGGCTACACTGTAACAACAAATCAGACCAGTTACAGTATTAAGATTGAAACCCTGGGGAATGGCATATAGAGGAAGATGAGGCCAAATCACCTGTTGTAATGAGAAAAAAATCCAAAGTCCCTATTTAACCTTGAAGCAACACAGTCAAATTTGCAAATGAATTCTAGCCCTGCAGCTTCTCTTGGAAGCCTTGGAGGTTTGTACTTAGGGGTTTCACATATAAAAGCTGAGGGACTGAGAAGGAAAAGGGATCATTGTGATAATCAGGAGAGACCAATGCACCAGAAATCAAAAATAAACTGTTTATCTGAGACTGGGACAGTGACGCTTTAGCTGACAATTTTGCAGGAGGCAACTTCCTGTTCGCAGTTTTAACCAATTCTTATTCATCAAGCCAGGAAGTGTGCCTATTGTGTGAATAAGCAAATTACACTGGAAAACATGTTGATTCTGCCTTGCCAATTTCTTCTGCAATAGGAACGTGACCTGCTGAGGAGGCTTCAAAAGCTGCTACTGCTCAGCAAAGAGGCAGTAATGCAAACATATAATCTTCTCTGGAATCCTGCTGAGTTTTTGGTTTCAGAGCTGTCATGTGACAGTGAGTTCCCCACATTAATCGTGACAGTGTAAAAAACCCTATTTCCTATTATTAGTTTTGAAATGGTTGCCATTCGTCATCACTGAATTCCCCTTTTTCTTATATTGCAAGGGAGGGTAAATAGAAGCATCCCATTCATTATGTTCTATATTGCAGTCACGTTCTTTTTATTAATCTTCTTTCTAAACTTAAAGCAGCCTGAATCTTTTTAATGTCCTCTTATAGGGGTGCACACAGAAATCAACATTTGATGGCTTTTAGAATAGTTCATTCTGCATCCTCCCCCACTGCAAGCTCTAGGGTCGGAAGAGCTTTCATATCCTCCCACAACTTCAAAGAAGTTCTGTGTCTCTGCCAGTTATTGGGGTTGTCTGTGTCCCTGCTTGCCTTCCCTCCTTCCCCTGTCCATTCCCCAGTTCCCCCACATGGAAGTCTGTCCATACCCCTGATAATTTTGGCTACCTGTCTCTACACCCTATCTATTTTGCTCTGCCATTGCATGAACCTGGACAAATCACACACAGCCAGATTGTGATGCCCTTATTTAGCAAGGTTAAGTACCTTACTGCACAGACAGAAATCCCATAGATGTCAGCAAGACTACAGCCTTGTCTACAATTGCTGCCATTTTCAGCAGCAGATGAAGGGAGATATGCAAGCTATATAAAATTACCTAACTGTCTCCACTGCGCTGAATCAAAGCAAGATGCCATTTCTTTGATTCAGCTCTCTTCTTCTGGGGCTGGAGTTATTAAATTGAACTCCAGATCAATTAAGTGGGTCTTGACTGACTGCTCAGCCGAACCCAGAAGATCAAACTGGAGGCAGAGAATTGGCTGCCATTAGTAGACTTAAACTACCTGTGGAATAAGCAGTTAATAGTCAATCACAATTGGGTTCTTAACTTCACTGTGTATCACCTTCCCCATTAGCCTCATGAGGATCATATTGTACCCTCCTTTGCAAACATGCTGAGATCTATGAATCAAAAACTCTAAGTGCTCAGAGCTCAGTCTGAGTATTTATATACATATCTGCAGGATGTGGTGATCACAACATTATGAAAGAGCTTGTAAAACAGGAGGAGGAAAACATTTCCTAGAAGCTGAAGATTTTTGAAAATTACCAGAGTGAATGATGAAAGGAAGAGACTGCCAGGGAACAATTTTTGAGACTGATATTTTGCATGTTATTAGTTTTATGTGGTGAAATAAATCTTCCATGAATTGGCCTCCAATAAGTATTTACAGGAAATTCATGTCCTGTTTTTTGGGGTTGTCTCTGCTTTTTGCCATAACATAGCTTTAGTTGTGGAATTATGGAGGACCAGAGTCCCATGGGGACTGGTACAAGGAAGAAATAAAACCTCTCTATTGGCTTACAGACATCATCAATTATTCCCCGGGATCTACAGAGGAAGAACTTTCTGAATGAACTGACCTTTACAGAGAATGAGCCAACTGTCTCCACAGTGTAACCCTACTGACTTCACTCCCATCAAGAATGAATTTGATCCAAAGCTTCTTACTTTGCAAAACGTTGAGCATATGTAAGGGATAATCAGATCTGGGTGACTTTCACATGACACATAGATCTCACTCCCAGGCAAGTGGTTAAAGGGATTATCTTTTACTTACAAAGGGGAATAAGAGTATGGCTACCCTGACGGTGGCAAATTCGCTGCCATCAGTTCGGGCTTCCGGAAGTGGATCACAGCAAGTGTGAATTCACCATGCTGTTCCTGGAAGCTGACCCCGGAAGTCCTGGGCGTCCAGGGGTGTAGGGGAAAGCCAACCGCAAGTGATTTGTGGTCTGCTTTCCCCTAGTGTGTAACAGCAGCTTAAAAAGTCACTGCTGTTTACACAAGGAATTTTACACTCCTTGCATAAACAGTGGTCGACTGCGGCCAAATTTTGCCCCAGTGTAGAATAGGGCTGAGTCATTAAAAATACATTTTATAGACAAGAATAATAGAAGCTAGTAACTCTTACAAAAAAATTGCTATCTTGAAAGTCTAATGACATAATGTAAAATGAAGAGAGTAAAGCTCCTACATCAAAAATGAGGGATCTTCAAAGTTGTTGTAAATCAAATTCTCTTCATCCTTAGTTTTGGAAACTAAAAATGACCAGTCATAGTTATTTTTCTGGTTAAAGTGAATGCCTATAGATGAAGTCATATGAGTGTTATATCAGGGGGCTGCCCCATGGGCTGAAAACCCTACCTGATTAACAGATGGATCTCACCTGAGAGGAACTGGGCAATTTCTGTATAAACTGCACGCAGCTGTCTCTGTAAAGTGTAAAAAAAGCTCTTGCAAGGCCCTGACTCAGGGAGGGGTATCCATATCAGGGGAAAAAAAAGCAAAAGCTCCTCAACCAGAGTCTAGTAGGGGAAACCCTGACTAATAGGAGAACTGAGTAGAAATTTTAGAAAAGAGCTTGAGAAGAGAGGAAAGAAGGAACTCAGGGAAAACCAGTGCAAAGGTAAAGGGTGGATGCAGCTATTTGGTTGTGGGGTCAAGAGTTGATCCTAGTGTCAAAGATAGGACTGGATTCCCTTGCTGGTCCCTAGGAAGGAGTACAAATGCCCAGCAAAGGTTGTCAAGGCCAACCAGGCAGTTAGTGCCTGAACTGAGGAATGGCTCCAGAGAGGATAAAAGGCCTACTTTCTATTCAAGACACCTTTTTTAGTTTTGGACAGTTGGGAGCCTTGAGGAGGTGTCCTAAAGCTGTTGACCTAGCCAAAGGATCACATCATCAGGCAGAGAAACTACTGTAGCATGGGAGTGATGGTTAGCAGGTGTCCCTAGCCCAGCAAGAGAGCTGCACCACCATGAGCGACAGGTGGTGGTGAGTGGATTCTGGTACATGTTTCAGAAACAGAGGTTATTTAAAACTGCAACTTTTCATCTGACCCCTCCAAATGGTGAGGTGTGGTTATAATGGTACCCTGGTCTGAGCCACTCCTGGGTTTGTTTTATGTAAATAAAAATGAGGCCTCTGAAGTTTTGCCACCCCCAAACAACAATATGCTGTGAAAGAAGCGGATTTGGCCACCTCCCCGGCTGCTTGGCTCAACTCTTTCTTCCCCTCAGCTTATTGAGTCTTGTACTGTACTGAGGGAAGCATGCACACAGTAACCTACTATATGGGTGCCCTCCCAGAAATGCAGATGCCATTATATTACATTACATTAAAAAATTATATAAGAGCCTAGTCCTCACCTGACCTGAGGCTGATGATAGGCATGTCAGTACTTGCATCAATGAGACTGAGTGCTGGCTGGAGCTTGAAAGTACTTTATCTTTGAGAGGACAAATGTTATAGTATCCATCTGGCACAATTCAGTTCGCCCAGTCTAGCTACATACAAACACCATTTTCTTATTGGACAAGCCACCTTAAAAGTGTCTTTTTATCACCCGCTGTCCTCCACTATTGTTCTGGGTTGTTCTCTAATTAGATATATGAAGTCATTCAAACAGGTCAGATTAAAACATCTGAAGGTATCTAAACCTATAAACAGCTATGTCTAAGCTAGCTAGAAATCTCATTTCATGGCCCATGCTGTCCAAATCTCCTTGGTGCGGTTCATAGTATCTAGTCTAGTGCGGTGGTTCCCAACCTGTGGTCTGTGGATCCCTGGGGGGGGGGCTGCAGAGTTACTGCAGGAGCTCTGTGGACATGTATGGAGCTGGGGCCAGACTCTGCTGTGGACTGGGATTGCCGTGGTCACCCAGTCTTCTGGTGGCAAGGAGCTTCCCCTGGGCTGGGAGTTTTTAAAACCCCCACCCTGAGAAAGCAGCCTGGGGCACGGCCAGGTAAGGGGGTTTGGGGATGGGGAACCAGCAGGTGGGGGGTCAGAGAACAGGCCAGCAAGCTGGAAAGACTCCATGGGGGGGCAGGGTGCCATGGCCACGGTGGCTTCCAGCTCCTTGGTGAGACAGGGGCAAGGGGAAGGGGCCATTGCCTTGGTATGGACCAGATTCCTCCGGTGCAGAATGGAGTGTGCTGGTGGCTTTGCCACCATAAAGGAGCACAGCTTCACCCCTCCAGCACCCGGGAGGCCGCAAATATTTTTATGGTTAGAAAGGGGTCCCCGGCATTGAAAAGGTTGGGAATCCCTGGTCTAGTTCATGATCTCGTGCGTGTCATGCAATTGCAAGTCACTGCTGTGGCTGTTTGTTTTTCTCTTTGGTGTGGGTGGTATGGGAGGCATTGCACTGCTAGCTGGCTTGCATTGAGGAAGCCCTGCTATGCAGTCAGAGGACTTTTCTCATTATGCTTTATGTTTTGTTGGGGTGATGGACAGAGGTTTTAAATCCTCCAAAGAGTCTGGAAGAGTCACTAATTTCTTGAGTGTAGCTAGCAGCTTCTTGTGAACTGGATGCCCTTTCTCTTTTTGTATCTGAAACTGCAGCTTGACCCGTCACAGTTCTGAGGAGGAAATGATGATACCTCTCTGTTTAAAAAGAAATTTGCCATTATCTAGTGGTCAGAACATGAAATTGTTAATCGGGGGACTTGAGCAACATACATAGTTCTGCCACTGGCTTGCCTTAGTATGCTGTGGTGCCTCAGTTTCCCCATCATTAAAATGGGGATAATGATCAATTTCAAAGCAATTTACAGAGGAGGGGAGCTATGGCTAAAGATCATAAGTGCAATGTATTAGCATTAATGTACCAGTAGCAAGGATCGTTTCAGCCAAGGATCCAAAAGACCTTTACTTCTTTAGAACTCCACTTCCCAGTGAACAGTCCCATCAGTGTCGTGGGACTTGCATGTGCAGGGGATGCAGAACCGGGCTTGTATGTTTACAATGTGGTCCATGTATAAGTGAGAGGGGACCTAAGGCTGCTCACATTTAAGTTAGTGCTAAAAATCCCATTAACTCTTTTCAGAGCAGCTCATACAGTGATAGTGTTACTGATACAGCCATGATACCAGGGCCAAGCACTGCTGAAGGCTGAGTTTAGACAATGAGTTTCCACCTCTCCTGCATATTTACCCCTCCCTATGTGTCACCATCGTGCCACCTCCCTGTGCCTCCATTTTTAGCTCCACTGTGGAGCTCTAGATCAGTGGTTCCCAACCTTTTCTCTGCCGTGGCACAGCTTGATTCCTTTAAATTTTTTGAGTCACACCACCATTAAAAAACTAATGAATATTTGAATTAAATCAAGTTACTCATGAATATTCATGAACCATGGCACAGTGTTTCTGCAATGCTCCTGTGTGGGATGGTAGGGGTAACAGAGCAGGGGTGGCAAAACATGGCAGATCAGGAGTTGTGTGAAGTGGCAGGAGTGAGTGTGGGGAGCACAGCAGGGCAGAGGTGGCAAAAGAGGACAAGGGCAGCCATGTGGGGAACAGCACAAGGGTGGCGAGAGAGGAAGGGAGAACAAAAGTGGTTTGGGGGGGACTGGGGGTAACCTGGGGAGTGAGAAGGTAGGACACGGGAACATGGTGCAGCACCCACTTCTCCCTTCTCCACAGTGGCTCCCTGCCACCCAGGGCAAATCCTTACCCCACTGCTGCTCCCTCCCACCCCAGTGGGTCCCGTCCTCCCCTCCCCCAGCCCTCTGCTGCCTCTGATGGACCCTCCCATCCCTGCAGGGGCAGAACTAGGCCTCCAGCCCCCAGCTACACCCCCCCACAGCCACCCCACCCCCAGCTACACCCCCCCAACCAAACAGCCGTCCCACAACCCCAGATACACACTCACTCCCACCCAGTTCTTCTACACACACACCTGTCGCATGCAACTGCCAGCAGCCCTCGCCCCAAAAAACCCTTACCTGGGCTCTCTGCAGGCTGCCTGACACAATCTGCTCCGCCCTGCAGGGGGAGATTCACACACTCTCGGCCTCCTGCCCCTCTCTGCTGGCTGGCCTGAGGGAAGGCACTGGAACACTGCATTTGGGCTGCTCCTGCTATTTTTAGGGGGACTCCTGGAACTCCATGTTCGGGTGCCTTCCTCTATTTTTAGGGAGGGCTAGAAGGCTGCCTGCCTAAAAATAGAGGGCCCCAGACTGTGTTCTGGTTCCTTCCCCCTTACTTTAACCCCTGCCTTTCCCAGCCCTGCACAGCCCACGTGGCTGGTCGGAGCAGGGAAGGGACTTTAACTTCAGCTCTTGGGGATGCTTGCGGCACATCGCTGTGCCTTGACACACTGGTTGGGAACCACTGCTCTAGATAGCTAATATCTCCATGGCTCTAGCAATTAATGCTACAAACAGATACTACACACCTGCTTGGGCTCTGCTTGTGGTGAAATGGTTTCAGTTTAATATAAATTGTGCCATTTCCAAGTAGCAGTGGAAGTGTTCCATAGAGTCAGTTAGTTTAGGGCAGGGGTTGGCACCCCAAAAGATAAGAAGAGCCATTTTTAAAAATCCCTTCAATAACCAAGTGTTTTGAGAACCACAACAGGTGTAACCTCCTGGTTGCAGGGGGAGGGGGAAACCAGGACACGTGGCGCAGGGTCTCCTGGCAGGAGGAGGAGCCCAGAACCAGGAGCTGGCCCTCTACCGGTTCCCCTGATGATGGGGGGAGCCTGGAGCCTGGCAGGGGCCACCTGCCGCGTCCTCCAGTGGCAGTGGTGGGGGCCAGAGCTAGGAGGGGTCTACTCACAGGGTTTCCCGGTGGTGAGCGGGCAGGGAGGGGCTGGAGCCAGAAACCTAGAGCCGCAAGGAGGCAGCCAAAGAACAGCATGCAGCTCTCGAGCTGCAGATCACAGACCCTGGGTTCAGGGGGAGTGAATGGAGGGGGTGGGGGACAGGTTACAGCCAGCTGTAAGAGCAGAAGGGTATCTCTGTAGGGAGAGTGCAGAGGTGGCTTTTGAAGCAAGCAGGTGCCTAGGCCCCCCTCGCGGTCACCTGCTTTGCCTCACTTAGCACTTGTGGGGTGGTGGGGAGTGAGGGGCCGCAGACCCCAGAAACTGTGCTGCCCACTTGCCCACCCAGCCTCTCTGCAGTGGAGGACAGAGCAGCACTCCCTGCCTACCCCCAGCCAGCCGCGCCTCCCCAGGGTGAGGGAGTAAAGCGGACGGCATGGAGCTGCGCCTCGAGGGAGAGTGGGCCCTGGAGCATCCTGCTCAAAAGAGTTCAGGCCGCTTCACTCCTAGCCACCCCAGGTCTCAACAAAGGCTACCTTGCATTGGGCTCATTCAGGCCTGGGGTGGCCAGGGGCGAAGCAACCTGAACTCTTCAGAGTGGGCTGCTTCAGGGCCCCACTGCCTGCAAGCTGCCGTTCTGTGCTGGCCACTCTCCTCGCTCCCCCTGGGGAGGCAGGGAACGCTGCTCTGGCCTCGCTGCGGAGAGGCCGGGCAGGCGGCACAGCTTCTGGCTCTGGCGATCCGCAGCCCCCACTTCCCCCCATGAATGCAAAGTTCCCCAGTGCTCTCCCTCAGGTGGGAGGGCAGGGGAAAGCTGGGGCCATGGGGGATGGCGTATGGAGGAGATAGCCAGGGCCCCTGGAGAGGGCAGTGGCGCAGGGAGTTGGGACTGGCCGGGGCAGTTAGGGCTGCAGGGGGGACCAGGGCCATGGTGAGGGTGTCAGTGGGAGCCTATAGGAGGTTCCACACTATCTCTTCACTTAGGGCCCCCAATTTCCTAAGGCCGTCTCTGGGGGAGCGTACTCAATAAATGGGAGTAGAAGGGATGAGTAGGGGAAGGGTGGTGAAAATCTCTCTTTTCTTTAAATAGACAATATGGGGGAGCAGAATGAAGCCAGCATGGATTTTGGCAACAAAGTGGATAAGTCTGGAGAACAATCCTGCGACAAGTCACTTGCCATGCAGATTTCTAGCCTGATTTTGCTGACTACAAAGATTTGGCTTGTTTGAAAATAACACCCCTGGGGCCAGCTTGTCCGAAATGAATGTGGTTGCACAAGGGGCAAAGGAGAGGAGAGTTTGCCTTGTTGACCATCACACTGGATAAGATTCCCTACTGCAGCAAAGCGAGTGAAGAAGTTGAGAACATAGGCCTGCTTCCTGAACTGTTCCGTGAAGCTGCGCTTCATGTGCTGTTTTGCATTGTAAAATGAATCCACCCTACTCCAGAAGAGTTGAATTAACTTTTAATTGGGGAAAACAATTAGAGCCACAATACTGAAGACTGTTTAAAAAAAAAAAAAGGAACATTTTGGCTATTTTTTAGATCCCAAAATGCACAGAGGTTCCAGGCAACAGTACATTCCAGTGGCTTGACATAGTTCATTTGGAATAAGAAGGAAATTGTTATGGAATCATGCAAGCAAGCAGTTCTACAGCCTTACATTTTTACTGCTTTATCTTAATTTTTAATAAAGTCAAATGGTTTTGTGCTGAGATTGTGTAGTAAATTCAGATCCAGGATGAGACCTTAATTGTAAATTTCAATCTGGAGTGAAACGTGTAGAGCAAGATTATAAACCTCTTTTAAAAATGCTCACATGGAATGAAAAATATATGTAATGGAAATGCTTGCTTAAATCCAGATTGGCACTGTCGAGTTCATGGAAAATATAGCATCCAGGGAACACTGAATCTGAGACCTTTATTTTCATATCTTCTGTGCTTATAAATGGTTGAGCTAGATGCACCCAGTAGATAAGTTTGGTTTCCAGTTAGAAGATAAGGCCAAACATGAACTTTTTCAGTTCTGAAATGAACAAAACCAGTTCAGCCACTTTAAGTTGTTCATGACCATGAGTACAAATGTAACAAAAATAAACAAGTAACAATTCACTTACCCAGATGTTCCTCATCAGAAACCTTATGCATTTATAACTCAGAACTGGCTGAACAGATTTTGTTCAAATTTGGCTTGCATTCTAGATTCACTGAGATCTAAGGAACAAGCCAAATTTGAAGGCAATTGACCTTTTACCTTAACGTTATAACTCAGACCTAAATTCTACAGATCACCAGCAGTGAATCTGACCCTCAGGTCCTAGAAAATAAGAATATAAATGGTAGAGAATACAGCTTCCCTCAGTTTTAATTATCCCAGAGTCTTTCTTCAGGGTCTGTTATCTAGATACACCATTTATTAAAAATTAGTCAAGTTCTGTAATCCTTTCTCTCAGAATGCCTGATTAAGGGATTGAAGGGGAAAATGATGGATCTAAGGCTTTGGCCTAATATTCCTAATTTTATCACCCTAGTATCATTGTTTGGGGATTACGGACAAAGACAAATTGCAAATTTATGGAGTTCCAAAGGGGCAGTTGTGTTAGTTTAGTTCAGTAAAACAAACAAGGAGTCTTGTGGCACTTAGAGAGTAACAAATTTATTTATTGCATGAGCTTTCATGGGAGAAAATCCCACTTTGTCACTTCAAAGTGTCCGATGAAGTTGGATTTTCTCCCATGAAAGCTCATGCAGTAAATAAATTTATTAGTCTTTAAGTTCCTACAGGACTCCTTGTAAGTTATGAAGTGTACAGTTGAATGCAAAAGGATTGAGATTTTATGAAACATATTTTGCCAAGGAGCGTAATTTGTCACTTGTAAGTTGGCAATTTACTTGTCTTTAAACCTTAATAAAACCCACTCCCAACCCCTGCTATGAGGTTTGTTTATAGTACATTGCTTTGAGACCGCAAAGGCTCCTTGTGTTGCAACACTAATGATATAAACCAGTCATTCACAAAGACACTCTCATGGCCTCACATGGATGAGGTGGGGATGTGGCCACATAACTGAAATGACTCCCTTTCATAATAAAGAGGGAAATACTGTTATAAGCTGAGTTAAAACCCTTTAAATTGATGAGTGTAAGAGCTGCCCTTCATTCTGGTTAGACAATAGGTTGGTCTCTGAGACAAGGGCACACACAGGAGGACTCAGAAATTTGAAGGACTCAGCAGAGGGGTTTGGAGAGAGAGAAATGTTGTCTAAGGACTGGTGTCTGTTCAATAAAGTAATCTCTACCAAAGACCTTCCCCCTACAGGTTTTTTCCTATCCTGGAGTCCTATGGCACTTAAAGACTAACAAATATATTTATCACATGAGCTTTTGTCGGAGAAAAGGCATCTGATGAAGTGGGATTTTCTCCCACAAAAGCTCATGTGATAAAAAATGTGTTAGTCTTTAAGAGTCACGGGACTCCTTGCTTGTTTTGCTGAACTAGGCTAATACAGCTACCCCTTTGGAACTTTCCCTAGCCTGTATCTAATCACCAGGGTGGAGAAATATATTAATTAGGCTAATAAAACAGTATGTAAATATATAAGCAAATGGAAGTTTTATCAATAGCAAAGTTTACCAAAGAGGCTTCAAGCCAAGGTCCCAATACCATCTAAACAAAATTCACAGGTAGTGAATAAGTGAAAGGAAAAATCAATACATCACCTTCCAAAAATGGAATAGGATCAACTCAGAGACAGGTCAGGATTAGAGTGGAAACAGGAACAGGATCTTAGGAACCATCAGGAATAACAGGAACAATGAGAGAGGAGAAGAAACAACAGGAACCAATGTTGTCTCTCCCAGGATCATCATCTCACACTTCTGCTCTTCTGCCAACTTGAAAGACAACCCTTTGTTCAGGCAGCTGTCTTCAGTGTTTCCAGGATTTCCAACAGGGGGACTCCATTTTTCTTGCACCTCTGCACATCATGCTAAACACCTGTGCATGGCACGCTCCATTTGCACACAGCCCTCTAGTACAGATTGCACATCACCCTGCAATGTGCAATACACAATGTATAGAGGGGGCAGTAAGGGAGACACTGAAAAGAACATGGTAAAACAACCCTAAGAAATTCCTAGAGCCTGCATTAGAGGTGAGTGCTGGCTGGAAGAGGTTTTGCATGGAAAGCAAGGACACTGTCTCCTGTTGTTCTGGTTCCTCCTTTGTTCAGAGAATCAGGACTTTGTCAAGCTCTGTAAATAAACATGATTGCAGCAGAAATACCAAACTCCATCAACCTTGCCTCCTAACTAGAAAAATCTATAAGACCCTGGATGTTGGCCAGCCACTCAGATCAAAAGGCTAGTGCTGTGTATTGAATGTAAAGAGGGACAATATTTTTAAGACATAAACCTAGAAAACAGTGTGATTGGGCAATGTCACGGACACACCTTATTGAATTACGTGTGTGTATCCTTGTGGGTCAGGGTTGTATGTAATTTAATGTGGAAGGTAGAAACACAGCCCTCCAAGAATGAAGAACAGTGTTGGGGAGGTTCAGCAGATTCACTCAAGCTGGAATCCCTCCAGACAGCTACTACCACCTGCAGAGACAGAGACATATATACAGCAGTTTAAAGTGGATTCTCCATGAACCAACAGACAAAGAAGAGATTTTTGGCTAAATAACCTGAGTTAAAATGGCCAGAGGGCTTTGTTCTGATACAACACATGGACAGGACCTTCTGGTCCAAGGAGGGACCATCCTGCTGTTGCTGAGAAAGTTTGGAAGGACTAGGGCCAACCTCGATTCTTGTTTTGAGCTTGTTACCACAGGAAGGCCTTTGTGTGGGATTTGAAGGACTGTTCACCTGATGGATCCCTTACTGAAGTTTGTCTGTGGTAAGTTTATTAGCATGCATATAGGCTTTTTTTTTTTTTTTAAATCATTTTCTCTGATGCTTTTACCTTTAAGAATAAACATGCTGCCTTAGAAGCAGCTGTTTGGTAATTTAAGTGTGGCAATTACACTGTTTGTTGTCTCAGAGGAGAAGGCAAAAGTGGCCTGCTCATGTCATCACACTTTGCTGGGGAATTCACAGTGCAAGCAGGGAGCTGTACAGCCTGGAAATACTCTGGTCAAGAGAGAAGGGATTGAGGGTCTCTACCCAAGACAGGTGATGACTAAGCAGCTGGGAGCCTAAGAGTAGGTCCCCTTGCTAGACCATAAGGGGCAATACAGGTGCAGTTTCCTTGACCTGTGATGAAAGACACCTTACTTGAAGTAATCAATCAAGGAATCCTATGGCAATTAAAGACTAACAAATTTATTTATCGCATGAGCTTTCGTGGGAGAAAATCCCACATAAGCTCATGTGATAAATATATTAGTCTTTAAGTGCCACAGGATTCCTTGCTTGTTTGGCTGAACTAGACTCAGTTCTCCTTTGGAACTTACTTGAAGTGGTTCATTTCATCTCAGGGCTAGGCTACACTCTCAGTAGCACCTTCACAGTATAGCATCAATTGTAAAAGTTTGATTGAGCATCTGTTAAGACTTGATCAGTCAAACCCAGAATTAGCCAGAGTTCGATTTGTTAAGACCTACCTGGCAAGTAACATAGTGCTGATTCAACAGGAAGGCATTTTCCATTGACTTATGGCTGTGGGGACCCTGCAGGGAGTAGGCGTTAGGCAGTCAATGGGAGATATGCAAACTATTTTAAGTAACTTGCACCATTGAAATCTCCCTGCAGTGTAGATCAGCCCATAGTCTCTTTTTTGTTTGGACCTTATGTGTTAATCTTTCAATTTTATAAAACTAATTCTTATCCAATACTTCAGTAACAGCTGGTGGTGACCCCCATTGTGTTAGTGCTGCACGTGCACCTAACAAGGGACAGCCTCTGCAGTGAGAAGCTTACAGTCTGGGCAGCCAAGACAAATGGGGGACAGAAGGGGAAACCTGCGAACATTTGGCTCCTAGTGCTGCATTTGGACCACACTGCTGCGCCATGCACTTTCCTAAATGCCTGATCCAGGGTGCTGTGTGGGGCCATATGTGGGAGTGACATTTTTTTTTTTAACTAAGTGGCAATTCTAAATATAGTGCCTCTGCTTATGTTGTCCTGCTGTGCTGAAATCCTTCACTGCATGAAATTAGCTCCATGGGCGTTCTGCTTCATTTTTCCTTCCCATCCCATGTTTGGAAAGTGCTTTGAAGCTTCAAAATGGTACTCTATTAAATTTGCAATAAAAAAGTCAAATAAGCTTCAAAGAAACTCTCATAAATAATAGGCTGAAATATAACAAGGACAAAGAGACTTTTTTTCTACAAGGAAAGCTTGTCCGTGTTTGTGGGGAGTTGGGGGTTGGGTGGGAGAAGTATGTCTCAAATCATTGACTGGACTGGGTCTGGGACTAGGCTACGTGGTTGCTAACTTCTTGTTTTTGCTTCCATCAGGGCTGTAACTAGAAAAATTGGTGTCCAGGGCAAGCAGCCCCAGACATGCCTCCCCCACCCCCAGGGCCTGATCTTGTCCCAGCCATCGGTGGGGAGCAGGATACAGACCCTGCTACTGCTGGGAGTCCACTGGGTGGGAGGCTTCCCCATGCCCTCCCCTCAGGCCAGCTGGGTCTCCTGGCAGGGCGCCTTCCCTGCCAGCCAGGCTGGCTTCCCTGCTGGCCAAGCCGGCGTCCCCAGGCCTACAGGAGTCTTCCCCACCAGCCAAGCCGGCTTCCCTGGGCTGGGGGGCACCTTCACTTCTGGCTGACTCAAGCCCCCAGAGCCAGTCTGGCCAAGCCAGCTTCTCCACCAGCCGAGCCAAGTCCCACTTGCTCTCCTGGCCACCAGCTCTCCCACCCCAGTCTCCCACAGCCCCTCTCCCCACCTTTCCCCTTACCTGGCCTGGCCGCTAGCCACGTGGCATGGCCACGGGCTTCTTCCTCCATCTTTCCCATCCTGCCCCTAAGCATACTCAGGGGCAGGGTGGGAGATTTTGAACTCCCCCAGCCCCAGCCTGGTGCTGGAAGAAATGTACCTTCAGCAAAGGAACATTCCGCATTAGGGCCAAGTAAGGTCTGGCGCCCTGTAAAATTTGGCACCTGGGGCTTTGCCCTGTTCGCCCCACCCTAGTTATAGCCCTGGCTTCCATTCATTTCCAGTACTTTCAGCTCTAACAGACTTCTTTGAGAAATTGTTCATGTAAAGCTGTATATATATGACTAATGTGAGAATAGGGGAGTGCCTCATGTGTCACTGTAGTGTCCAGAAGAAAGAAAACTGGGCTGTGAGGAATATAAAGAGGATTTTTTTTTATTGTAACAAGTTCCAAAGGGGTAGCCATGTTAGTCTAATTCAGCAAAACAAACAAGGAGTCTGGTGGCACTTGTAAAGACTAATACACTTATGTATCACATGCGCTTTCATAGGAGAAAGTCCCACTTCATCAGATGCTTGAAGATGGGGAGCTTACAGAATAGGTGGAAAACAAATGCAGGGAAGTACAAGCTATAGGATCAGGTCAGTCTGTAACGGTAAATCAGTGCAGTAGTTTAGATTCAAACAATGAAGAACAGCATACGGGGGGAGGTAGGAAAACAAAATTACCTGTTGTAAAAGAGAAAAAAACCTAATCTCTATTCAACCCTAAACTGATGGTGTCAAATCTGCATATGAATTCCAATTCTGCAGTTTCTCTTTAAAGCTTTGATTTGTTATCCATTTGCCTGAGTAGGGCTATTAACAATTAGTCTTTAAAAGTTCTACCAGACACCTTGGGTTTTTTGGGTTTTTTTAATTGAGTCTTTTGGACAAAGACCCTGTGACTCTTTCTGATTCTCTATCTCCTGTACAGTTTGTGTTGTCCACAGTCACTAATCAGGGCCTCCTCTGAGGTTGGGAAGAAATTTCCTGTAGCTCAGATGGCAACAGTGTTTTTGCCTTCCTCTTCAGCATGTGGATGTCAGTTATTTTTCAAAATTATTTGGGTACATCCTAATTCATCATTTCCCTGCCACTGTGCACTGGTGCACTTTGGTCCCTCTTACTCTGCTTTTGGCAAATAATATTCTAGTCTTCTGTAGGCTGTTGATACTTGTGGTCTCATTTGTGGCTGGTGGCCTGTGATTTTAAGGACGTCATATGATCTGATAGCCTCTTTTGGCCTTAAATATGGGTGATGGCATTTTAAAAAAAGCAGGACACATGCAGGAGCCCCACCTGCCCTTGAGCCTCTGAATCCTGATCTTCTCCTATTGCTTGAGGTCCTGGCCAGAACATAAACCAGAGGTGGGCTGTAGTAAGGCTCATTAGGGAGCACACAGCACAGGCTTCTGTGGGGAACCCTGGACTCTCTCCTTGCCTTGGGTGGGGGCTGGAGAACAGCCCCCAGTGCATGCCACTTAGGGCTGTCAAACCACCACTAAAATTAATCTTTAAAAGAATGCACATGCCGATCACTTCACTGTCCCAGTTTGAAATTCACTGACTCTCTAATTCAAATCAATAGGAAAGTCAGTGGGAAGTCACTGCTTCAGGATTTCTCCACAGGTCTCTAGGAGAGTAGGGTGATATCTGTAGTGTTTGTTATACTAGATCACATGGCTACTGTTTGTTATACTAGATCACTTTGATCACTAGATCAAATCAATATGGGACCTGCTTAGGCAGTGGCTACTGAACAACACTTCTGTTGAAAACTTGACTTTTTGGATATAAATCAGAGGTGTTTTGAGGGGGTTTTGAACTTTATCTGAACTGAGTTCCTGATTCAGTGGTGGCCCATGTCTTCTACTAGAATGATTAATTTACTGTAATTGGGGGCTATTTACAGGCAGTCTGTAACACTGATCTGACCTCAGCTGCCACCTGGGTCTGAGCTGAAATATTTCTGAGGGTATACATAAAACCATGCTGCGGTGCCTGCCCTGACTATTTGCAGATGAGATTTGCTGTCTGACCATCTCTCAGGCTGGAAGTGAGAGCCTCACCACATTACATCATGTATTAGTAATTCAAGTGAGAGACACTGTGGTTTTCTTTCACTCCACTCTCCTCTGTAGATTTCTGTTGTGATAGGTGTGAATAATGTACTACAGCTGCCCTGGGCTGACTGGACAATCTATGGCAAGAAACAGTTGTCAAGAGGGTGAGGCCTGGTGCCTGTATAACATAACTTAAAGCAGGTGAAAATTAATTTAAATTCTGTTGTCAGAAGGGATATGATTTGATCAACTCCTTCTCCATAGGTGTGTGTACTTACCCAAACACATCATGCTTTTCTCTCATCCAGCTTTTATTACCATGGTTAATCTGGTGCCACCTGCATTTGCACTGAATTATCTGGTTCTGTACCGTTAAGATGCCAGACTAGGTTAATAGATCTCAAGGCCAGAAGGGACCATTATGCTTGTCTGGTCTTACCTTTTGTGTAATTCCATAGAACCTCACAGTAATCTCTTGCATCAGATCCATAATTATTGGAGCTAGGCAGTGGCAGGGGCTTGCCTGGGCTGGGCCATGGCTTATCTAGCCTTGGCAGTTCATGGCCTGCATTAGTTATCAAAGTACAGAAATTACTTGATCCCCAGGACCTCCTTCATGACAAGTTGTGCTCTAGCTCCTGTGCTTATCTTTCATAAAGAGATCCAGCCACAGTTTGAAGGCTGTTGCACCTGTTTTCAACTTATGTGATCACCCAGGGCACCCACTTAACGGTTTCCAACTCCCAGTTGTTACTTCGCTGAGGTAAAGACTTGTGTGTTTCCCTCTTGACCAGAGTTTTTCCAGGCTGCATGATGCCCACCCTTACACAGTGATGTTCCCAGTAAGCCAGACTGTCTAAACAGGCCAGTGTCTGTGCTTTGCTGTGTCTGACACTGTTCATAGTCTTTGCACTGCCAGCAGTCACAAGCTACCACAATGTTCTTTCTAAGCAAACACTCTTATTCTTAAAGTATAAGCATGGGTTGATTAATGCATGGGCCTACAGGGCTTGTGCCCAGGGACCCCCACAACGTGAGGGGCCCTCCACCGTGCAGCTCTGGGTACGAGGAGCAGAGCCACCCTGAGTTGGAGGCTGGGCCCTAGACCGCTTGCCTCAACCCCAGGGCTGGCCTGTCCGCCTTGGGGCCAGGATTGGGTGGGCCAGCCCAAAAGGTGGGTTCTGCTCTCCTGCCCTGCCCCTCGGCTGGCCAGTCCGCCTCCAGGGGCCGAGCAAGGCCGGCTGCCGTACTGCGCGCGGCCAGGCCACACTGGAAGCCAACCTGCATGTGCTGGTCAGCTCTGCCACCTTGGGAGGCCAAGCAGCCTGGGCCAGAGCCGTCCTCTGGCCCCAGCGTCAGCTCTCCCCTGGGGGCAGAGCTCTAGACTGGAGGGGGGCTGTGGCCCCAGGTGAGTGCAGGTGGGGCCCATGGTGGGGGAGGCCCAGAGGCCCCTAATCCGCCACTGGGTGTAAGGATCACAAAGAAAACATTGTCTGTGCATGCTACAGAGCTTACCAGAGGTCACCCCCAATTCTAGGCTTGGATTCTGATAGGTTTCAATCTTTCGAAACCCAGAACTGGATTTTCCCACCATTGTTGCAAGATCATCATGGTTCTGACACAGAACCTGAACCCCAGATGAGCAGTTCAGCCATTTTGTTAGGTCACTCTGGCCTTTGGTGTCCAGGAACAGGAAATCATCAGACCAAGACTGTCAGGCCAGTGCTTCAAAAGGCTGGGTTTTCACGTAACTGAAAATAATTTTGCATTAACATTTCCCCAGGAAAGCCATTCAACATTTATTGTCCCAAAAGTTCATTCTTGTCTAAGCTCAGTTTTGATATAGTCCTTTGAACTTCCAAGTCTCACATCGACCGCCTAGATAGATTCCATACAGTCCTGACTCACAATCCAATATAAACCATTCATTTAATATAATGAACCTCAAACATACTTGTACTTAATTCAATAAGGTCTTGGCATGGTCCCTTCCAGTTTCTGCGATTCTATGATTCTAAGGAGGTAGCAGAATACTGCCGTATCTGTCAGGATCCAGTCTTGACTTACAGATTGCAAGTGAAAATCAACTGTGTATCTAGATACATTCTTTCAGTGGGTAATTACCCTCTTTGTTAAAGCCTTGCACCTTATTTCTAATCCAAATTTGTCTAGTTGTAGCTTCCTAGCTATTGGGCCTTAATCCTCGGGCTAAGACTTTCCATGTCAAGTTTCAAATCAGAGTCACATTTTTACACCTATGTTATCCCCGCAGAGGCGACAGTGGGGGGGACCTAGGCAAAGGCCCTTTATAGGGCCTCCTATAGGCCCCCAATGCCACTCTTACTGGAGTCATGGGCCCCCACTGCCACCCTAACTGCCCCCCCCCCCACAGTCCCAACTCCCACAGGGTGGGAGTGGGGAGCTGTGGACCGCCAGGGCTAGAAGCTGTGCCGCCTGCCTGGTGTGTCTGCAGTGGGGGCGGAGCAGCACTCCCCACCTACCCACAGGCGGCTGTGCCTCCCCAGGGGGAGGGAGGAGAGTGGCCGGCGCAGAGCTGCGGCTTGCTGGGAGTGGGGACCCCTGGAGCGACCCGCTCAGAAGAGTTCAGGCTGCTTTGCCCCTGGTCACCCCAGGCCTGAATGGGCCCAATCCGCCTCTATTCAGGCCTGGGGTGGCCGGGGCGAAGCAGTCTGAACTCTTCAGAGCAGGCCACTCCAGGGGTCCCCGCTCCTGGCAAGCCACAACTCCGTGCCGACCACTCTCCTCCCTTCCCCTGGGGAGGCGCAACCAGCTGTGGGTAGGTGGGGAGTGCAGCTCTGCTCCTGCTGCATAGACATTGGGAGGATGATGCAGCTTCTGGCCCTGGCAGCAATGTTCCCTCTAAGCTGCGCGGCCACTGCTGCCCGGTGGAGGGAACGCTGCTGGCTGCACACTTCCTGGAGCTGCATTCCCCACCTGGCTGGAAGACAGAGTCTTCTGGCCAGCTGAGAGCTGCTCTGAAGCAGGAGCTTTTAAAACTCCTGCTCAGAGTGAGCTCTCTGTGCACTCTCAATGAGAGCTTCTTCCAGCCAGCGGAGGGGCCAGTAGTGAGGCTAGGTGATGGCCAGATAAGGGGGCAATTTGGGACAGGGCAGGGGCAGCCAGCTGTGAAAGGGAGTGGAGGATTGGAGAGAAGACACTGTGGTGCTGGCTGGGTGTGTGTGGGGGAGGCGGGATCAGGATTGCTGGGGGAGGGTGACTGGGAGAGGGGCAGGTTAGGGTGGGAGGAGGGATTGGGGGGGGGGTGGCTGGAATTGCCACACAGTGAGCAATGTCTATTGCTCAGCTGCATATGCGGCTTACAGGGAATATTGCCTGGTGGTCTGTGGCCCCCGCTCTCCCACCACCCCGCCAGCGCTAGGGTAAGTGAAGTAGGCGACTGCTATGGGGCTCCCTTACTGCTCAGGGCCCTAGGTGACTGTCTGCTTTGCTTACCCCAAAAACCGCCTCTGTCCCCAAACCACTAGGAGTTTCAATGAAATGCTAAAATATCTTTATCAGAAGCACTGCTCATTTTCAAGGTAGACTCTTAAAGAACTATAGGGTTTTACCAGTGCAATGCAAAGAAAAGAGCAGCTGTCCTACCAACCTTCAGAGGAGGAAAGAACATTCATGGCAATTGTCTTCTGGTCACTTGAACCCTATGCTTAACAAAATAATGGAACAAATATTGAGGGAAGGCGGTGTGGGATGGGATGGAGGGGACCTATGAACATCTACACCAGGGTTCTTTTTTCATTTCTGGATCCCTGCAGTATTTAAACAGGAGGCACGGACCCCTTAGGGAATCTTAGACCTAGTCTGCAGACCGAGTTGAAAACCACTGATTAGAGGTTTATACATCCCCATTCCAGCTTATACAAATAACAGAAATCCTCTGAGATTCCAGTTCAGGAAAGAATCCTTTTTTAGGGTAGCTCCTGAGCATGTGTATACTGAATAGAGATGGACTTAAGCATGTGCTTAAATACTTTCCTGATTCTCACCCACAAACTTCTAAGCTGCCATGGTGTGGGGGCAGGGTTTAGTAACTGGAGCGGTCACAGGCACAGCACTGAGGGGATGGTAGAGATGACTTACACAGTTATGAGAGAGCATCCTGGGCTTGTCACTATCAGAGAATAAGTGTACTAAGGTCAGGAGGACTTAATGGCTATATCTACACTACAAAAGCTAAGTTGACTTAATAAAGTCTACTTAAAGTCAACTTTCTTAAGTCGACTTAGTGAGTCCACCCGTCTCTTAAGTCGACTTAACAAAGCTGGTTAAGTCAACTTAAGAAAGTAGCCTTATAAAAAATGTGTTTGCTTAAGTCGACTTTACTAAAGCGACTTAAGCAGGCACATGTTATTACATAGGGCTTCTTAAGTTGACTTAGATGGCCACATTGCATTACGTTGACTTAAAAAAGTTGACTTAATGCCTAAGTTAACTTAAAGAGTGAGCGTTATTAAGTTGACTCGAGGAAGCCTTTAAGTCAACTTAATGAACTCCAAATGTGCCAGGGCTTTCCTTAAGTTGACTTAAGCCCATAGTGTAGACATAGCCCATGGTGGCTAACTGGCTTCAAGGGGTTCTTCTTGCAGGGAGGAGGGAGGTTTAGACAGCACTTGTTAATAGAGAAAAGAGGGTACTTCTTTACAGCAGCAGTCTGGTGAAACAGATGCTCTTTTTATTCCATATAAGGCCTTCCCCTCCCTTAAACAGAATTTAGATTTGCTTTGAATTTCCTGCTATTGCTGCGTAAGAACTTCAGTGTATTGTGGAGAAAGCACACCTAGCCTTGTCAATGTAACACTTCCTCAGAAGCTCTGACTCTGCAAATCTCCTTTCCAGGTGTACATCCACTTCTTTGAACACAAAATATTTGCCTAAGCAGAGATGGGAAATCCAGGATCTCAATATCCCCAAACCTAGAGGTAGGCTGTAACATCATCTCCCACAAAACCAAATTTCACATTCTGCCATATTGACTTGACCATAGCCCCAGATCTAAACCCTATTAAATTTGCTCCTGGAAAAGGAGGTGCAAAATTTGAATCTGGGCCTGAACATCACAGTTCAGAATAATCTTCCTCTGAGAGTTGTTTTTTTTTAATGTCCAAGTGGGAGTCTGGCCATAGAAAGTAATTTCATATCTCTAGATTCCATATTTATACAATGACTCTAAAATGCTTCATCTTGTAGTTTGTTTGGTGGGAGAAAACATCATGGTTAGCCCCTTCTTGCAATCATCACATATAATATTGAAAGACCTTTAGAGAAGAAGGATTCTCTTTTTAGAACACTGGACTTGGACTCAACAGAGTTGAATTATATCCTTATTCTGCCACAGCTTTCCTGTGGGACCTTCAGCAAATCACTTTAGTCTCTCTGTGCATCAGTTCTGTCCCAAAAAATTGGGAGTAATAACTTCTCTTTTGTCCCATCTTTGCCACAAAGAGCTTACAATCTGTGTATGTGTGTACAGCACCTAGCGCAATGGGAGCCCAATCTCATTTGGTGCCTGTAGAAGCTACAGAAATACAGTCAATAAATAAAAGTTTTGTTGCTTTCCTAGCTTACTGGTCTATGTGTCACCCTTTTGAACATCTGTACTGATGAGGTTTTTTATCATCTTCTTGGCTGTTGGGAGAAGTTCGAGTTAGGGCAGAGGCTTACTTCCCTATATCCACTAAATGAGCACATATTGTATACTAAAAAAGCAACATTCGTATGTACATATCCAACTGTACACACAAGCAGCTTCCACATTCCATTCCTGCCAAGAATGGGAACCAAATGGACAGAAGATGTGTGTTGCTTGTGCTCGGTGGTCATACGCACATAATGTCCCAAGGCACTCCTGTGGCTTTTAGCAGTCTCTCAGAATGTCCTATATCTGTGAGCTGAGCCAGGATATGGCATTTCAACTCAGTGAGGATGCATTGAGCCATTTGTATTTAAACCAGTTCAGTACAAACCGTTACATTCTCTAGCATATAACAAAAATTCAGGGAATTCAGAATTAAGCTTGCCATGAAATTCCTAACTGTCTTTTTGCTTGCATGCATCCTTATTGGGGATGGGCAGAGCAATCAAAGTTCATGCAGGCCTCTTTGCCTGCCAAGACCAGAAGCAGTCACCCTAAGGTACCATTAAAGAAATTAATCATGGAAACTGTAGCTCATCCGGGCCTGTTTCAGCAAGGTGCTGTATATGCACATACCTAATTTCAAGCATGAGTAGTCCAATGAATATAACACCAGTCACACATCTGCTTAAGTATTATGCCTAATGGGAGACCTGAATGTGTGTGGGTACTTCTTTAGACTTGATGTTCTCCCATAACTAATTGCATTGGATCTTTCAGGACATGATCAGAAGTCTGTGGGCTAACAACACTGAATGTCAGATGTACATTGGAGATTAAAAGGAAAAAAATGGGGATCCTTTGTAATCTATTAGATTATTATTTCTGAACAGAAGGCCACATTGCCTAATGTTGGATGATCATGTAATGACAGACTGGACTCTGGTAATGGGATATGCACAAGGGAGCAGGGTTAATGCTGTTATGGGGACCTTAACTTGGAATTTCCTGACTTTCTGTGTGTCTGATGAACATTTCAAATTTAACCTTGCATTTGTGTTCTTTGGGTACCACATTCACTTGAGGGGATGCTTTGGGTCTTGGTGTTCTCCCTTCCTAAGAAAATTGCACTTGAAAACATATTTGGCTAAGTAAACATGATCAAATTACAAACCATGTTATGCTCATCCCTTTTTGAACTGCTACAAATGCTGAACATTCAAGTACTACAGCCCAAGGATTGTTAATGATCCAATGTGATGCATGTTGAGGGTAATGAGGGAAAATTCTTCAACTTCAGAAATGTTTGTTATTGATACTTTACCTTAATTAACTCTAGTTTTCCTCTTAATGATAACAAAGTTTAGTCTAGGGCACAAAATCTACAAATCCTATTCAAGTACTGAAGAGGCCAAGTACCAGGGACGTTAAAATCAGACGAGAGCAGCACAGCTCGGCTCCTCAACGCCTCCATCAATTACTGTATCAATTGCAACTGTTAAGTGGTTCCCGTAATTTATTAAACCCAGGATGCATTTTTGCATCTGGTATATCATTACTGAATTTCCCATTATTCATAATGCAGTAGTTTTCTTGACAACTCATTTGTGATAT
Source organism: Podocnemis expansa (assembly GCA_007922195.1). Taxonomy (NCBI): domain Eukaryota; kingdom Metazoa; phylum Chordata; order Testudines; family Podocnemididae; genus Podocnemis; species Podocnemis expansa. Next base: position 1,883,143 of record ML682251.1, read on the forward strand.
AACCCTTCTGCTGGGGTGAGATGGCAGGACAAGGGCTGGGTTCTATATCTAGGGGTTTCCAAATAATGTAACACCACCAACCAGCTCAAGCCTCCACCCAGATTTCTGGGAAATCATGCACCATTCCCTGGGCACCCCAAAAGGGGTAAGGCTTCCCTGCTCGCAAGCACAAGATGAGTGTAGTAAAAACAATAAAAAGGCCAAATAACAGAAATCAGCATTTATCTGGGAAATCAGTACAGAGCAAGGTTCCCAATAACCCACCCCGCATAACAGAACATACAAGACTTAACAGCAAAATCAGCACCGATCTCGAGAATCAGTGCTAACTAGGCTCCCAAACAACCCTAGGGTATGTAGGGAGTGTCTTTCATGCCAGCTGTCCACTGGCGCCAACCACTGGTCACTCACTCCATCCACTGGCACCGTCCCTTGGCTCCGCCCACCGGTCACTCATGCCACCTGGCTCATCACTGGCCACTCTCACCATCCACCGGCTCCGCCTGCCGGTCCCTCACGCCTCCCAGCGCACCACTGGCCACTCCATCTGCTGTTGCTCTTCAGTGATTTCAGCTCTTAAACCTCAGGTAGCTGCAAACAGCTACTTCCATTAAAATAGCAAAGACAGGCCTTACAAGAAGCCCAGCCAGATCTATCACTTGACAGTGGGGCCAGGGGCTAAAACAAAAATGTCTCAAGCATTGCTCCAGAAGGAGCTATGTAAACTGCACCTGCATGTCTCCTTTTCCAGCCTGAAACAGGCAGAAGCCTCTCTTACAAGTCTTTTTTTAGCTAAGGGTAGCTTTTACCCTTTAACTAACCCAGACAGGTTTGGAACAATCAGAGAGTAGCGTATCACCAAAGACAGTATGGCTGTATTCACACACAGATAGTTATTTCGAAACAAGTTGTGTCGAAATAACCCCTTAACAACAACGTTGCTTCGCCCAGAAACCAGGTTTAAGTTGTTTCGAAACAACACAGTTGTTTTGAAACAAGGGCTTCCCCTTGTTTCGAAACAACTGTGCGTCGTGGGAACATGTTTTTTTTTTGTTTCGAAACAACGAGGTTGTTTCGAAACAAAAGTGCTGTGTGAATACAGCCTATTTCATTTTTCCCTTCAGAAGAATTACACATATTGAAAGATTTGTGATCAGATCAACCCCAAATACCATTATCCATATTGCCCTGCACCCATAGTTTGATTATGCTAATTTGTTCTTTGTGGTCATGCAAACACAAAACCCATGCAGATTAGTTGCCTCCCTTCAGAAGCTGTTAGGCCCAGCTTCTAAGCCTGCTTTACAGTGATAATACTATACAAAAATGGTAAGAAACAGCACATGCCACGAACAGCTTGGTTCCCCCATCTTCAGAGTGTCCAATGAAGTGGGATTTTTTCCCACAAAAGCTCATTCAATAAATACATTTGTTAGTCTTTAAGTACCACAGGACTTCTTGTTTGTTTTACTGAACTAGACTAACACGGTGCCCCCTTTGGAACTTTGCTCTAAGTTACAGATACACTGTATATTTCCAGGCGTATAACACACTCTTCGGTGTCCTTCATGTTCAGTGCTGCTAACCACATGTGCTATTTTCACATTTTACTATGGTGTTTAACAGATAAAAGTGCTTGCAAAGGAAAATAATTGTGGCTGCTTTCTTGCATAAAACACAAGATTCAAAAGTTTCTCTAAAAATGATGCACTTTTTCCGCTGGCTCTACCTTCTTTTCTGCTTGACAACACAGAGTATGCAGAACAGTGACAGTTTTTTGTGTGAAATGAAACTTTAGGTTCCAGCACACTGCAGAGCGTGGTGGCTGGGCTCAAAGTCACAGAGGCATATGGAAGTTGCACCTGCAACTCAGCCATAAGACCATCAACCAAGGTAATTCAGACTTAATAGGGCCAAATCTATCTTTACTGAACTCCAGAGAAGCAGACTGAAACTGTAGGTTACAGAACTGTGAACTATCCCATTCATGGGGATGGGATGGTAACTCTAAAACCTGTCATCCCTTTAAGTTTAATTTAAATATTAACTGTTCAATTGCTGATTAAAAGAAAGAAATTAACTGATGTGGTGGCTGATTTTAATCAAAACTACAGATGGAAAAGGCCAGCTGGTCATCTAATCCATCCCCCTTGTTACTGCTTGATTGTTCCCTGCAGTTAAGGTTGCCACAATTTTTGTCCTGCATGACTGGGGCTCTCACCACTTTCCTCGGAAGACTTTTCCACAGTCTACCAGACAGGCTTTTTGTTTTGTTTTGTTTTTAACTTTGTTTTCCTCTGGTTAATTTTATCTTGTTACTCCTAGTTACACCCCAGAATTCCAAGGGAGTCCCAAGAGGAGGACAGGTGGCAAACAATGGGGAAAGGAGGCACAAAGATCCAATGCAATTGTAGAGGTGAATGTGTGTGGTGACTGGGACATGAGCAGAGTTCCATTTTCACAAATGTGCACCCCTCTTAATTTTGACCGTGGTAATAAGGAAGCTGGTTGACAGGTGATACTAAACTACTGTGCAATGGTTGAAGAAAAAAGAGGTGGATCTCATCCTCCCTCACTGCTCTGCCACTGTGTAAAGAGGCTATATAATGAGAATCAAGCCCTCTGATTCTGGGTAATATAATAAGAGCAAGGACCCAAAATCCTTGGAATTCATAGGCTTTTCTGAATCCAGAACAGCCAGCTCATTAAACTCTTAAAGTGGGAATGTTTCCAAATGGATAATAGACTAAACTATGCTGGGAAAATCAGGGGGAGGGGGGATCTGTGGTATGAAAATAATGACATCTGATATAAGCTCTCTGCTATTCTACAACTCTAGTGCCTTACAAGCAAGCTAATGGCTTTAGCCCCTTAGCACAGTGCAACATGCAGACATTCACTAAAGTCATTGCTGTATCTTCCCCTTCCCTCAGCCCCACATGACAGTGTAAACAGGAATCTCATTGTGGTTAGAAGACTTTATGAAAATAGTCTGGCTGTGTGACTCATCCAAACTTCATAACTAAGGCCAAGAAAAACCCACTATAATAATCTGTTGCTAGTTCTGAACCTCATCACAGTGCTTTGTCAGTGCAAAGTGCCAGATGCACACTCTTGTTCAAATACCGAGACTTCTGTAGGTCAGTTTAGTAAGATATCACACATCAGAAAATCTAATCAACACTCTCCTTAGCTTGTAAAGAAAGAATCACAACTACTCAGGCAGGGAGCTGAACTGAGTGAATCTGGCATGGGGACGAACTAAGCCCATCAAGAGTGTTAGAGAAGAATTTCCTGGTTCAGGCAATATACAGAGTGAGGGGACTGCATGTATTCTGTAGCCCTGTGTCTCCACCTGGGTCCGTTCTGCAGCCAGGGGACAGAAGATCAGTGCTCCCTTCTGTCGGGCCCCAGCAGGGACCCCAGCTCCTATTGACCCACTTTGCCGTGCTCCCTACTACAGCCGCAAGGCGGGGAGTGCTGATTTCCCATCCTTTTGGCTGCAGCAAGCAGCCTGCACTGTTCTTTTAGCCCCATGGCAACATGCTCCTTCTGGGTACTTAGACAGCGGCTCGCTTGTAGCTAGCAGAAGGAGACCCGTGGGCCACTTCTGGGAAACCACTATGCCAAACTTTAAGGCCATTCTCTCTGTCATTAGGTCACCACACAGAGGGCCAGATTTTGAACTCATTACTCACCTAAGTAATCCCAAAGAAATGAATGAGATTGCTCATATGAGTGAACTGTGTTGAGCATTACAAACTGCTTACCATATGGCACAGAGATGTGAAATTGCTTTTCCAGGGGTGCAAAAGGGAGTGATTAAAATTTGAGAACACCTGGCTGCTGCTGCCGTGCTCAAGGCATCAGACCATTCTGTCCCTCTAGCCTGAGCGCTATATCTTTGGATTAGATAGATAAAAATAAAGAAAACATCCAATTTTTGAGTGCTTCACTGAACCACACCCAAGCTCTTGCCTCTCAGAGGGCCTCCTGTCAGTTAAGCAGCCCTGCATTTGCTTGAGACATAAACCACTGCCTTAAATGCCTGCAAATGATTGAAAGTTCTTGACTAGGACAGTCATTTGCTAACTAGATTTGTTGTGGTTGCAAACTCTAGTTGCTTTGTACCCGCTGACACATTGCCTCGGCTAAAACTAATCTATGGTAAGGGGTACTGTCTACCTATCCCCCATCCAGTTCTGCCATTCCAAATGAGGTTCTTAATGACCCTTCGTCAAGGGCACGGATAATGCTGGAAAGCTGTAACTCCTGATAGTTTTCCTCTTGATTAGGGCTTTGGAACCAATTCATTATTTAGCCCTTTGTGAACAAAAGCACAAAGCCTCTGGCTGGAGCAGACAGTGGATTGACAGGGGGGTCACTGTTTTTCTTCCACCAGGAAGAACAAAAATGTGGTGAGAGTGAGACAAGAGAGGAATCAAATGCCAGAGCCCAGGCCTAGCTGAGACTAAAACAAACATGTCTGGAGTGATATTGTATCAGAATGACACCAGTGGGATTTATTGTATCTCAGGATGTTAAGCAAGAGGAGGACTTGTAGATAACATGGTATCCCTCCAGTCACTTTGGAAGCTGGAGTCTCTCTGGGCCCGGTACTTTGCCAGACCTCTCAGAAAGCAGATCATAGAAAGAGCAGCCCAGCAGAGGAGAGGAAAAAGTAGCTGTGTCCTGCTCCTTATGTGAGACCAGCCCAAGGAGCTACTCTGAAGTTAAGCATAACAAGAACTCTGCGCTCTGGCAACTCATACCTACTCTCAACATGCCATCTTTTCTTTGCTCCACCTCTGGTATGCCTGCATATTAAGGACATCCTGTGCTGGCCCCACACCATTCCACTTCCTGCAGTGGTTGCAACCACTTGCTGTGGCCAGAATGGCATAAAGGAGCCACAGCAGGGGCTGGAATCCAGCCAGCTCTCTCTTTTACAGCATGGGAAAAGAAGGAGGGGTGCGGATACATTAGGTATTTTAGATGATTTGTGGAGCATAGCTTTGGTGTGTCGCTTTTGTTTATCTGATAATATAACCACCAGTGGTTGTGCAGCATTAGTTGAAGGTAAATACAGAATAAGTTAAAAGGATATAGTCAGCCTGCGGCACTGCGAGGATTGATCAATAATTGGCAAGTATTTTCCCTGGAAAAAAAAAAGTCATTTTGAAAAATTTCACTGAATTTTTTTTTCAATTAAGTTATATATTTTTCTAATTTTCATGTTTGATTTTCCTTCTAAAGGTGGAAAAAATAAAAAGAGAGGAGATAAAGGAGGGGAAGACAAATCAAAAGATGTTCAGCTGCAAAATCAAAAAGTAAACTCTTTGAGTGTATAACTCAAAACTTTTGACTAAAATTAAAATTTTCCACCAGACATTTTTCAGTCAAGAAGCCATTTTTAGGTAACTTTAAAAAATCAGAGCTTTTTATTTGTGCTACTCTATTTACTATCTTAGAAGGCTGTCAGATATGGTGGCTAGATTGGAAAATAGTGCTTCATAATTTCACTACCATATTGTAGTTATGCTACAACAAAGGGAATCAAATCCCTTGTTTAAGAGCATAAACTGATTACCTCTTAGGCTTCAAAGGGATTTCCCTTCAACACAAATATGAATGCTACAAACTGGCCAAATGCAGGGTTCGGGCCCCTAAAAATAGAACGTGGAGCTGGAGCGCTGCATTCTGGGGCCTACTATTTTTAAATAGTGGGCCCCAGAACACATCGTTCCAACTCCACGTTCTATTTTTAGGGGACCTGGAACGCTGAGCCCCTAAAAATAGTGGGCCCTGGAATGGCGTTCTGGTGCGTTCTGGCTTACTTTAAACCCTGGTAGAAGCTCCAAGAAGTTCCAGAGGGGTAGCCTTGCTAGGCTGTGTATAGCAACTTATCCCATTTATCAGATGCATCTATCTAGCAGTTGGGTTGCAGCTCACAAAAGCTTATGCCCAAATAAATTTGTTCATCTTTACGGTGCCACAGGACTTTTGTTGCATTTGTGTAAAAGAAGAACCAAGTTCTGGACTCACAGTGTGTAGAGCCTATGTGGTACTTAATTTTGCCCTGGTACTATAAAAGAAAGCAGGTGTTCTTACTGCCAAAGAATATTTCTTGCTTTTGGTGTCCTCTGCATCCAGGAGGTGCCAGCAGTATTAACTGCTGTACACCATTTTGAGTCTTATGGGGAGGAAGGGAAGGAAAAGTGAGCTGTCTATAGTCTCCCACAATGCAATTTGATGTGAGGTATGCATCAATGCAGCTTCCCCTTGCAGCGACCAGAGAACTTCCAAACACTAGTTTTTTGTTTTTGTTCTCCCTTTAGAAGCTGCTTTTTATGTTCATGAATGTTTGGTGTGGGAGACCCCTACTTTCCTTTGGTTAGAGAGGGTGGCAAACTGTTTTTCAAATAGTTAATGCAAACAAAATACATTTAAACAAGAATTATGGAGCAGGGGAGGAGATGATAAGCTTGGGTCTGAAGAAAGAGAGGCAGACTGGCTGAACTAAGTAAGAGAATCAGAGTCAAAGCATTAAGTTCTGGTCTACATTGGTTGTCCATGCTGTTCCCAGTCTTCTAGAAGATCAGTTCAGGTTAGACTTTGGTAGAGGTGACAATTAAATCAGTTTGCCAATGCTGTTGCTTAGTTGGTTGCTTCTTTCTAACCGTCACCTCTATTTAGGTAAAAAGAGATTACCTGGCCATAGTTTCCTGAACAAATTGTTTTAGATTAATTTACCTTTTATGTAGCTTTAAATTCAGATACTTTGCTTTGTATAATGGGCTCCTTGGTTTTTTTTGCCCCTGTCCTTGTCTGCGTCCTGACTTTAAACGTCTAGGACCCACAACTTCCTTCTAAAGTGCTAGAGTGACTTTCACAGATTGCTCTTGCACTCTGTTCAATTTCTTTCTGCAGTAGCCAAAGCAAACTAGTAGATGGGCTTAAGAACTGTTGGTTTCACAATGCAATGCACAACAAGATGCCATCTTGAAACAAGTTTTTCCTTTTATTGTTGGTAGTTACATTAGCTCAGGTAGAATAGGTGGAACTTCTGCAATGACTGTTTCTTGACACTCCTGTGTCTCTGGCACTTCTTGGAGATAGAAGTCACTGCTGGAGTCTGATATTCTTGAAATTAAATGTGTGGTCAAATTCTTGGACAAAATGGGTTGTGCCAAGGCACCAGACTGAATCTGATTCAAGTCACTGGTAACCAAATCCCATGACACTGGAAAAGCTCATGTCGTTGGACATTTCCAAAAACCTTTCACCATTGCTTTCATGGTCACAAGAGCACAAGTAACAGACAAAGCTTCTTTTATTAACTCAGATTTTAGGTATATTGTAATGAACCAACTCACCCATTAGATTCCTCTCCATAGCCCTAGAATGACCATCTTATTTCTTGTTCCACACTGTTTGAATTGAAACAACTTGTTTGATTTGCTGAAGTAGTTTCACCTGATCTTGAGACTTACATATGACTGCATTTATTTTCCCTTCCTATACTGTAAGCCTTCCATTTTCAAGTGTCTGATGAGGTGGGATTTCACTCACAAAAGCTCATGTGATAAATAAATTTGTTAGCCTTTAAAAGAGCTAGAGGAAAAGGACTGACATCATTCTGAGAGGAGCAGGGACTCTGATAGTATCTAGCCGCAGACAACAATGTGTCACTTATACTGAACCAGAAAGGAAGTAGCATGATAAGCCAGTAATAGGAGGGTGTGCATGTTAATATAAGCCACACTGTACTTCAGCTTCCACCTTCTTCTGGCCTATTGGTGTGTTATACCAAATGAGATTCCCTGTTTTCCTTGAACTAGTCATGATTTAATAAATTCCAGCTTAGACTTCACATGAAAATATGTGGGGGCTTTTTCCACAGCATAAATTGAATCAGAGCTAAGACAACAAGGAGATTACAAAAATATCAAGAGTTTATTTTGCATGATTGCCAAATAGTTGCTGCCAGATACAGTATTCTGTTCTCACTCCACTTGGAGATCACATCAAATAAACCTGAACTTCTCAGTTATGTAGAAATATAACATGCTGCTGCCCTGTGTTTGAAATTCTTTGTATTTAGCAAGAACTGGAAAAGCAGACATTACACTGAGTCAATTTAAAGGATCCAGTGAAAAGAGATGTAATTAAACATCCCTAGAATCAGAATTGTGACAAACAAGTGGGAAGGTGTTTGGTGAAGTAAACAAATTAACATCATGTCTATTGCTAGGATAAGAAATAAATGTTCCTAACTGGCAAAGTCTTTAGCTGAGATCACCTGTGTGATTTATTGCAACTTTACAATCCAGGCATATTGAAATGGCTGTTGGGTTCTGGTACAGTTCTTGGTGCTGTCCTGTTACTTTTTTTTTTTTTTTTTTTTTTTTTACTTTGGCTATAAAGTCACCAATCATTAAAGTTGTTAGCTCATAGTGAATTCCATCCAGGAGGGCATATCACGCAGCACAGATGTTGCTGCAGATCTGAGCAGCTTTAGGCATTTAATGTCACTAACCAAAAAACTGACACAGTGGATGATCTGGAGGAACAAACCAAGATAGCCTGAGATCACCATATTACTGAGCAGGAAAGGAGGGTCGAGTCGGGGCTAAGAGAAGGGGTTTGTTGGATAACCTTTTCGTATTTATGTTCTCAGCTTTGCCCTCTCCATCTGAGCTCAGTAAAATTGTAGGTGCAGGAAATCCCCTCAGGGTGGGGCAGAATTTCTTCTGGCTGGATCCAGTTCCCGTGCCCTCTGGAGTTCTCACCACCCATATCCCAGTGCTGTCACTCTTGATTCCTTTCATGTGCAACAGCAGCACATGGTTCTGTTAGGGGGATGAATTTAAGGCCTTTTCTGGTGATTTTGCTGCACTGTCCCCAGTTGAGGGCCTTGGCATTTTGTCTGAGGCAGGCAATTCTGTGGTAAATAGTCCATGTACTCCTTATTGCTGTTTTACTCTTATGGGCTGAGCTGAAGGCAGGTTGGACTGTTGCCTCACTGCCATTGGGCCTGTCTTTGCCCCTCGTCCTCTCTAGTCTCTCTTTTCCATCCCTGTCAATATCTTCTTGTCTTATACACACAATCCCCTTCTACCAGCATGGAAACCTCTTGCAGGGATTCCAACAAAGGCCTTCATGACTTCTCTTATCTCAGGGTGTCTGCCTGCTTGGCCTATTTGTTTAATGACTTCCCCCCTTATGACCTTAGCTTCACCAATCCTTTCTGGGGTCAGCCATTGAACTGGCTATTGCCATTTCGTCTGTGGCTGCTCTGTCTGTGGCAGAAAAAAGGCAGGGCCAAGATGCCCCTGCAATGACAGAAAACTGATGGTATGCAATAACCCTATATGATTCTGTTAGATGAACCCACTTGATACTATGGAGGGAAGCTGAAAAACCATCAAAGTCTGTGCCTGTTGGATGTTGTAGTAAATTCCTTCCCAGCCTCAAATCTAGTGCTCAGTTTAACCCTGAGCACATGTGAGCAAAGATCACACAGCAAACGCATACTAGGGCTAACCTGACAGGATTTGTTGTTACTGCCTCAGACCACTGGCCATCTGAGCCAGTGCCCTGCCTCCAGCTGTCACTAGGATCAGATGTTTCAAAGGAAGGAAAAACCCCACATCATTCACTCAACCAGTTGTGAATTGGAAGGAAAACCCTTCCTGACCCTAGCTGAAGATCAGCTAAAACATGAGGCTAGGTTTGCCTAATTTATTTTACTAGCATGGACAAGTGTGAACAAGTCATAGTGACACTGAAGTGGGAAAGTTGGGATGTGGAAAAGAGAGGGTTGAAGAGGGGCCGTCTCTTCTCCATGGTGTGGAGGTCATGTATAGGGAATTTGTGTAATTTTTCCTGTATATTTGCTCTGGGCTTCTCAGGCAGGAGCATTTCTTAGAATCATAGAACCATAGGGTTGGAAGGGACCTCATGAGGTCATCTAGTCCAACCCCCTGCCAAAAAAAGCAGGACCACTCCCACTAAATTATTCAAGCTAGAGTTTTATCCAGCTGGGCCTTAAACATCTCCAAAGATGGAGATTCCACCACCTCCCTAAGTAGCCCATTCCAATGCTTTATCATCCTCCTAGTAAGAAAGTTTTTCCTAATATCTAGCCTCGACCTCCCCAGCTGCAACTTGAAACCATTGTTCCTTGTTCTATCTGTTGAACCCTGGGTTCGTGATGTGACTGGGATGGACCAGTGACACCCACCAATGAGACAGGCACCAGTTCAAGTAAACAAAAAAGCTACTTTTATAATGACACCTTAAACACCTTTAACCACTTAACAGTATAAAACAAGGAGATCTATGCAAAAACACTTGTAATCGACTAACAATATGAAAAAAAAATCTATATAGGACACTTATAACCAACTAACAGCATAAAGCAAAATCTAAATGAATACTTATAACTAAATGACAATGTAAAGCTAAAAACCTATGCAAAGCACTTATAACCAAGTAACAGTGTGGAGTAAGAAAATAAAGCACCTGTAAAACACCTACAACCAAACAACAGGATAAAGCATGAAAGTCTATGCAAAACACTTACAACCTACAAAAGCACTTACAGTTAAATAACAGTATGGATTAATGACCTACAAGAGGGTGGCCATAATAAGTCAAGGACTTTTCTGGCCTTTTACTGCCTCAACATCGGTATAGGCACTGATCAGCCCACCCGACGTGTATTTACCAATGGCTGAAAGCCATTCCTCCTTGCTAGCCAAGAAGGGTGGGCGGCAGAATGAAAAAGTCAGATGAGAGAAAAATAAACCTCCACACTCCCCCATGTACACTGGGGAAGTTTGGGGCCAACAATTTAGAGCAGAAGCAGAGTAATGAACAATTATACAATAAGAAGGATGCAAAATACAAATGACTAATAAAACACCTGGCAAATTAACAACACAAAACTATGCCAGACCATAAACAACTATATCATGAAAAGACTATACAGGATACAGAGAAAATAGTAACAACTACACAAACTAAGCAAAACTCAGAGAAAGAAGCTACAATCACAGGCTGTATATAAATGGTACCAAGTTGAATGATTAAGAAAAAGTAGGAGGCCTATATCGATTTATAATACCTGTCCCAGGACCATGGTAGAACCCAAAGCGAGGAGGCAGATCAGCTGCAGCATCTCAGCACTTAATCGTTCGGCCGACAATCCGTGTACACCCCAAAAAGGAAAGTCTCATGGGTGGGTGCTCCCTGTCTCAGTCGGGGGCCAATCCGACCGGGTCGCGACGTGCCCTTTAGCATTCGAGGGTGGGAGAACAACAAGCTAGCTGAGACAGGGGGTTTTAATAGAATTTTGCCCAGCCAGAGTAAAAATAGCCAATTAGGAGTGGGATCCTGGTCAGGACCAATGATAAAACTGGGACCCCAGGCAATGACCCCTCCTTCGTCATGACGGGGGTGCCAAGAAACTGTTGGGGGGGGTAGAAACTCACCCCCTTTGTTGTTGACAGAAACTAGGGAGGAAAAAAAACTCACACAGGAGATTGAGAGCCATCAGGGGAGATTGATACTTAATGTTCTTCCCCCTTGTGCTGGATGGCCCGGAGATGGAGGCCCATCAGGGAGATCGATACTTAACATTTCTCCTTGAGAGCAGCATAATCCAGGGGGCTACGTGTGGGGCAGGGTGGCCATCATGGCTGCCACCTCCGCTGACACTATCTTCTGCTACTACTGAGAACAGCCGAGCGACATCCTCCTTGAAGCATCACTTCAGGTAGTTGAAGGTTGTTATCAAAGCCCCCCTCAGTCTTCTCTTCTGCAGGCTAAATAAGCCTAGTTCCTTCAGTCTTTCTTCATAGGTCTTGTGCTCCAGCCCCTTGATCATTTTTGTTGCCCTCCGCTGAACTCTTTCTAATTTGTCCATGTCCTTTTTGTAGTGGGGAGCCCAAAACTGGACACAGTATTCCAGATGCAGCCTCACCAGTGCTGAATAGAGGGGAATGATCACATCCCTCGATCTGCTGGCAATGCTTCTTCTGATGGAGCCCAGTATGCCATTGGCCTTTTTGACAGCAAGAGCACACTGCTGACTCATATCCAGCTTCCCATCCACCATGACCCCCGGGTCCTTTTCTATGGTGCTGCTACTTAGCTGATCGCTCCCCATCTTGTAGCAGTGCATGGGGTTTTTCTGTCCCACGTGCAGGACTTGGCACTTGTCCTTGTTGAACCTCATGAGATTTCTATTGTCCCACTGCTCCAATTTGTCAAGGTCTTCCTGAATCTTCTCCCTGCCCTCTAGCGTGTCTACCATTCCCCCCAGCTTGGTGTCATCCGTGAACTTACTGAGTAGGCAGTCAATCCCATCGTCCAGATCATTAATGAAAATATTGAGCAGAACTGGCCCCAGGACCGACCCCTGGGGCACACCACTTGTTACTGGTTGCCAACTAGACATGGAGCCATTGATTCCTACACGTTGAAACCGTTGATCTAGCCAGTTCTCTATCCACCTTACAGTCCACATAACCAAACCATACTTTCTTAACTTGCTGATGAGAATGCTGTGGGAAACCATATCAAAAGCCTCACTAAAGTCGAGGTATATCATATCAACAGCTCTTCCTGCATCCACAAATCCAGTCATCTCATCATAGAAGGCAATGAGGTTGGTCAGGCACGATTTACCCTTGGTGAATCCATGCTGGCTGTTCCTGATCACTCTGTTTTCCTCCAAGTGTTTCAGGATGGATTCTTTGGGAATCTGCTCCATGATTTTTCCAGGGATTGAGGTGAGGCTGACAGGTCTGTAATTTCCTGGATCCTCCTTTTTGCCTTTCTTGAAGACAGGCACTATATTTGCTTTTTTCCAGTCCTCTGGCACCTCCCCCACTTGCCACGAGTTTTCAAAGATAATGGCCAGCGATACTGCTACCTCATTGGCCAACTCCCTCAGCACCCTTGGATGCATGTCGTCCGGACTTGTGCACATCTAGCTCCTTGAAGTAGTCCCTAACCTGACCTTCTGTCAGCACGGGCCTCTCTTCTTCTCTCCAATCTGCCATACCCAGTGTAGCGGGCTGGGAGCTGGCCCTCCCTGTGAAAACTGAAGTAAAATAAGCATTGAGCACTTCAGCCTTTTCCTCATCCTTCATCACAAGGATACCTGCACTATTCAGTAAGGGACCTACACCAGTCCTGATCCTCTTCTTGTTATTGACATACTTGTCGAACCCCTTCCTCTTATCCTTCACATCCCTTGATAGCCTCAACTCCAATTGTCCTTTGGCCTTTCTGATTTTATCCCTGCAGTCCTGAGCAATATCTTTATATGCCTCTTTAGTCATCTGTCCAAGCTTCCACTTCCCATAAGCTTTCTTTTTATGCTTTAGCTCAGTGCAGAGTTCTCTTTTAAGCCACACTGGGCGCCTTCCACATTTGCTGTTCTTCCTGCTCATCGGAATTATCTATGTTCTGCAAAGAACAATGCATATTTACAGTCATCAGTTTGAACTTCCTGATTGACTGATCAGGCCTGTGAAGACCCACTCAGCTAATCTGGAAGTCAGTTTCTAAACACTACCCCAGCACCTGGGTTAGGTCCCCTCCCTTAGAATCAGTACAATGGACTTCCTGGGAGTAGGGAGTTTGGAATGCAGATGTGCAAGTTATTTTAAGTATAATGCATATCTGTTCGATGGCTGCCAATAAGGGCAGGCAATGTAGACTTGCCTGTTATTTTTTCTTCTCTGTGAACGTGGTTACTAGGCAGACTTTCCTGAATGTCCCAAGAGACTTTAGATCTTTGCTAATAGGCCCCAGTCTTTTGCTGCAGCATTTTGCACCTCTTTCTCCCATGTAGATTGGGGTATTTGTGCACTATGAGAGCTATGGAAAGAAATTTAATTATTCTAGCAAAATTGTACATATGAGCCATGGTGTTGGCTCTGTCTGTCTGAAGTGGAATTAATATGCAAATTAGATTGTGTGAAAGCAGGATTAAATCATGACTATGGCTTCTTTTCCCATTACAACCGGTAATTTGACATCACCCTTCCCAGGATTTGAACCCTAACAACTGCTCTGATTTGCTGTTACTGTATGACCTGATCCCATGTTTTACACTCCTTTGCATTTATTTTCTTTCCATTCTGTAAATTCCCTCATCCTCAAAGCATCCGACAAAACAGGATTTTCTCCCATGAAAGTTCATGCGAAAAATAAATCTGTTAGTCTTTAAGTCCCACAGGATGCCTTGTTTTTTTTCTGAGGGGTAGGGCCATGGAAGACAGTAGCAGAAAAATAATGTCATCCCCATAAAGACACCCCACTGAGGCCATCACCATGGGATAGTCCCTTTGAATTGCTGTTCGCTGTTAAGTTGTGGCATTTGGACTGCTCCTTCCCCTGGTAGTTGTTGTAGAAGTTTGGTTTATTCACCAAGTTCTTTCCATTCTGTTTACACCTAGAATCTTTGAGCTTCATTCCAGGCAATGAATTTCCATAAATGAATCATTGTAGGGCCAGCAAGATCCCTGGGCCAATACTTCATAATTTACTAAATTATATAAAGATTAGTCTCTACCCCGAATGATCTGCAGCAAATAGTATTTAAATAAAAAAAGCAAAAATATATAAACACAAACAAGAAAAGAACTAGAAGGAAAGAAATAGACTGGGCAAACTTTTGAGAAGATAGAAATATAAATATTAAAAAAGAAGAGAGAACTTTTGATAAAGAGTCTTGGGAAATGCATCACCTTAGCTGATATCTTCCTATTAACTAGGTCATTTGTGCTATTAATACCCCTTCTAAGCTGTCCACGATTCTCTGTGTTGATGCAACTCAGCTTTGCTAGTTTATGCCAATACCCAATATGTTCATTGTTAATGCATTTCCACTGGTGTCTCAGCTCTGTGCTGTCCTCTTAGGCCTATGACCATTGCCATACTACCCTGCAATGCTGTTGATACTTTCATTCTTTTTCTTCTCTTCCCTGATACAGATTTAAATGCTCATAGGGTCCCCCTATCTCTCTGAGCCTTTTCTCTGCTGCTGTACATAGATTAGGCCTCTAAGAATTATCCATATTTTTCTATTTCTCTCAAGATAAGTCATTTTAACCTGTGTTGGGCTATACTGACTGCAGAGGTCTAGAACCAAATTCCTTGATCTAAGGAACCTCCCCCAATCCCACCCACTCTGATTTTAGGGCAATTCGACATGCATACAGGAACCCGGGTCCTAATTTCAGAGCTGTCCTTAACCCTCTCTCAACCAAATATTCCCTGACCCTTATGCTGGGGCTCATATGGCAGCCAGTGCCTGTCTTCCCTTTTCTTCTGGTGTAAGAAAGCTAGGGTATCTTGGCAAAGAAATGTCTTTCCTAAATCACAACCACTGGGATTTCACAGACCTAAAAATGACAAAATTCAGAAAATTTTTGGCCAGGAGGCTTGGACTCATGTTTATTTCAGTGTCGGTAACAAGCAGCCTCTGTATTTTAAATTAATAATCAGGGTGCATGGTTCTGAGGACTGTCAGAGTGCTAATGGAGTCTGTCTTGCACAGATGCTGTTAAAGAGTCTCTTCTAAGGCTGGCTGTTGTTACCAATGGGTTGTTGCCACCTAATGGCAGATTGGTTATTTCCATGCATATCGCAGAGGACAGCTGTGCCTATTACAGAAATCACCATTGTAATTGGCTCTCATAGCTCCCTGTGTCAGTCTTAGAAAAGGTACCAGGGCTATCATGGGGAACTGATGTGCCCTTTGACCTCTAGAGATGATTTGTCTAGGTCGAGTCCGAGGTACACAAATGAAACAAAAAAGGAGGACTAATGTTGTTTATGTTCTGTGGATAGAGACCATCAGTTTCTAGGGTTGTTCCTCAAGCACCAATTTCCCATGAAAAAGAACCTCTGTCTTCAATTTAGAATGTTATGTTCAGGAGCTTAGGACGTGGCCTTTGAAGGTGGCAGTGTACTTTCTGAGGTTACACTTCAGGCAGTGGGGACAACCCTGTCTATGAAAACAGTTATGGGAACTCACAGTTCATAAGTAAGGTGCACTTGCAATAACATCATAAATATTTCATTCTACACTGCACTTAACAGTTACTAACACTTTTCATACAGAAATCTCATTAATCCCCAGCCACTAGAGCAGAAGATTTTGTCTGGCAACTGGCTGGTCTGAGTACTAGAGACCCTTTCCTTTCTGAAATTTGCTGGTGAGCTGGTTGTAAAACAGGGGTCTTTGGCTTCCCTTTTAAGCGCAAGATTATCACTGGTGGTTCTTTCCTGAAAAGTTGCGGAGTGCTTTCCCTTCAATTCCATGCTGCTTTTGTCTGTCTTAGGGTTGAATAAGTCATCCATTTTATTAGGCCATAGACAGAAAAGCTGTATCTCACTCTGAAATCTCAAATACCCCAATTTCTTACTGCATGAAGGCTGCCAATTTGTTCAGTAATGTTATCTGAATAGGGCTAGAATAGCACATCAGCAAAAACCACTACCAGTCATGAATATTTTTTCTCTTTCAGGTCAATCATGGTATATACACAGAAGACTCCTGAGCAAGCTTGCTTAATCCTGGGTAAACCTGAGTGTGTTTAGCAGTAAGTGGGGGCATTTGTGTCTAATTTATTTAGAACTGGCTAGCTAATGCAAGAAATAAGCTGAAATACATTTCTGTTCTGAACAATGAGTAAGGTTCTACCCTGCTGCTAATTCTGTGGGGGGGCTCTGGGTCCTCAACCAGATAAAGTAAAATACCTTAGGTAGAAAGATAAGGTATATGGCATTCTGTTAATAATATACAAGCCTCGAGTAAGCTTGACAGCAGACTTCCACTCTTGCTGGGCCTGTTTTCTCAGTTATGCAGAGTTTACAGGCTTTACCAAGGCTCACTAGGTTTGTGACTATAATCATAGTTCAGGCAGTTGTGCTGTGAGAATCTGTAGTGTGGCAGAGCTCCTAACCTCTGCAAAGCTCGAATTCCAGTCCTGCAGAGCACCCAAATTCTACTGAGTGCTCTTGTGCAGTTTATTCCTGTGGATCCTAAAAAATGGAATGGGACAAGAGCTGTAGTGAAGCCTGAAGACTGGACTCAGAAAAGTCAATGTACTGATAGCTTTGTGAGATTCCACATTTATTCTCTCCCGCTGCCTTCCACATACAGCAGATTCAGTTTGAGTCAAATATTGACTTTTTTTCACCCTCAATCATCAGCACTGCAAACTCCTTCTGGGATCTGAAAATCCAGCTAGACTTTTTTCTGCCTCATCCTATATGTCACCCTCTGCATCTGGAAGTATGATGTCACTTGTTTTGACAATGCTAATTGCTAAATAAACTCCAGCTTTCCCCCCCCAGGGGTTAAAGTATAATTCGGTAGGCTCTAGAACTCTCCTGCATGGGGGCCCTCCTCCAGCATGGGTGGGCCCCCCAATACCGATTTGCAGAACCCACCCCCTGCCCCAGTACCCACTCCCCCCCCCAGCCACCCCCAGCCACGCATACAGACACAGATACACACAAACCCCCCAGCGGCAACCCCCCCCAGCCCTTACCTCAGCTGTTTGGAGGCTGCCTGCCCAGCTGGGAGCTGCTCCACCCTGCAGGGGGAGATTCACAAAGTCCCAGCCTGCTGCATGTCGCTGCTGGCTGGGCTTAAGGTGGAGCCACCGGAACACTGCATTTCAGCTGCTTGTGCTATTTTTAGGGGGCCCCGAAATGGAGCGTTCTGGTGCTTTCCTCTATTTTGAGGAGCCCGGGAATGCTGCCAGCCTAAAAATAGGGGGCCTCAGAACTGCATTCCGGTGCGTTCCTCCTTACTTTAAGCCCTGGTTTCCCCATAATGCAGGGTTCAAACTAGTTGGTCAGCAAAAAGAGCAGTCAGTCCTTGAGCCATGTAGAACAAAATCTCCTCAGGTCAGCAGCTTAAGGTCTATGTTTTGAGAGCTTACATGGGCCTTAATTGGTGTACTATGTTAATTTTGCACAGGGAAAACAGGTATGTAGAGTAAGAAAGTGTAATTTTACATCACAATTGTTTCATTGTATGAAAGTAAGTTCTAATGTTTCCCACAGCAACCTTAAATCCTCTCTTGCATGTTTACCTCCAGTATTGCAACCTAAATGTTCTATTCTCACAGCTTTTTTGCTTTTCATTGAGTATTTTTCTGGGCTGTTTTCATAGCTTAGTTATCTCGTAATACAAAAGGATCTGCCTTGATTATTATGGTTTTGTTTATTATGTTGAATCACTGAAATACAGGGCTGGAAGGGGCCTTGAAAATGCAGCAAGTCCAGCCCACTGTGCTTTCAGGACCAAGTAAACCTAGAACATCCCTGACAGGTGTATGTCCAACCTGTTTTGGGGGATTCCACAACTTCTGTTGGAAGACTATATCAGAGCTTAACTATCTGTTGTATCTAGCTATTTGCAGATCATTTGTTTGTAAATTTACTTCTGGGTGATTCCTATAGGTTTGAATCCAGGAATTAAAATACTCAGGATGCACTGGGGGAAGAGAAGACTGTGTGGTCTGTGAAGGAATGAGGGGAATAAACCTTACCTTTGCTATTATTAAGCTTCCTGTATCTTCCTCAAAGGAGTTCAGGTACAAAACCAGCCTTACAGTTAGATTAGAGCTTAGGAAAAATTTTCTACCTTTCCCTTTCTGCAGATTAAGCCCATTACTTCTTGTCTTATCTTCAGTGGTCCCCATCCTCTTTATATCAGCCACTTAGCATATTTGAAGGCTGTTATCAGATTGTTTCCCCTCCCTGAGTTAACTTTTCTCAAGACTAAACATGCTACCCAGGTGTTTTAAAAACCTTTTCTCATAGATCAAGTTTTTGCAAGCTTTCATCATTTTTGTTGTGCTTCTTTAGACTCACCTTTCCTAACATGTGGTGCCTAGAACTGAACACAGTACTCCACGTGAGGCCTTGCAAGGCCCACATACAACAGGATGACTACCTCCTGTACGTCTCAGTGACCCCATTCAGTAGCAGGGCCCTGTTGCACTAAGCACTTTTGCCTGATGCTCAGATTAGAAACATACAGTCCTTGTTTTGAAGAGTTTACAGCCTAAGATAGTGGTTCTCAACCACTGTGTCAGGTCAGGACACATTACTGTCTTGCTACATAATGGTGAGTGCATCACAGAGAGACAGGAAAATGGCTGGATTTGGTCTGGGATGAGTGGGGTGGTGTGTCCTGTAGGGTTGTGATATGCTGCCAAGCATATCATGACCTGCAAAAGGTTGAGAACCGCTGGTAACAGTTCTGCAGTTGCCTTCACTAGCTGAATGTCTGTTTCTACACATAGCCCCACTGACATCATTGGGGTTCTGCATATGAGGATTCAGCACAATCTGGGTCTATGAAAATAATCAGCATCTTTTTGGTGCGAGGGATTGATGCAATTAAATTTGTGAATCTTGTATATACATAACATAGAATAGTATACATGCTTTTTTAAAAAATGAATTAATGTATGTCTGAGACACCCATACAACTGTCAGCCACAGTGATGCTGTAACTTGTTGCTTATTTATGTCTAGGTGTCAGAGGAAGTAGGTCTTGGGGAGGGTCTTGAAGGAGAAGGTAGTAGCTATGCAGTAACAGGAATTTTGTAAGCAAGACAAGAAATAATTCTTCAATTCTACTGAGTGCTGGTAAGGCCTCAAGTTGAGTACTGTGTCTAGTTCTGGGCACCACATCTTTGCTGAAGTGTGGACAAAGTGGAGAAAATCCAGAGGAGAGCAACAAGAATTATTAACATCTAGAAAACACAACCTACAAGGAAAAATTGAAAAAATAGTTTGTTTAGGCTGGAGAAGAGAAGGTGGAGGAGGAACATAACAGCTTTCAAGTATATAAAAGGTTGTTTTGAAAAAAGAGGGTGTCGCGGAGTGTTTTAGCGCCGCGTGCTCTCGAGCCGGGCGGCTCTCAGTCTAAGACCGGATGGCCCTATAGTTACCGACCCTGTCCACGGGGCGCTTTGCGGGCAGGGCAGTGTGGCCCGCTGGCCAGAGTCAATGAGTCGCAGCCCCTAACGTCAGGGCAGTGTGGCCCGCTGGCCAGAGTCAATGAGTCGCAGCCCCTAACGTCAGGGCAGTGTGGCCCGCTGGCCAGAGTCAATGAGTCGCAACCCTGGCTGGGCGCCCTGAGGGATGTAGGCCCAGGTAGGGGGGTTCAGGCCCTCCCACTCCTCTGAACCCCAGCCCAGGGCCCTGGGGTGTACGGGAACCCTGGCCCGGTCAGCGGGGATCCAAACCGCAACACACTGACCGAGGCCTGGGTGTGGCCAATGCTCACCCCCGATTTACCCAGCCCTGGGCTACTTCCTACCTGGCCGTTATGAGGTGCCCCACCTGGACTCTTGACATCCCCCTGGTCAGGTGCCTTGTTCAGTCGGGGTCCTCGGATCCTCATGGCCGAGGGCGCCTTGGCCAGCAGTGCCTTCCGAGTTCCGTGCCTCCAGCGTCCCCGGCGTCTGCCCTGTTGAGGCAGGAGCCAGACCAGAGTCTGAGCGAGAGCCTCTAGCCTGCATCTGCTCCCTCTGCTGGCCAGCCTCCAACTGAGGGGAATCGCAGCCTTTTATAGCTGGGCAGCTGTTTGAGCATGCCCAGCAGGGCCTGAGGGGCGGGGCTTTCCTTCTCTTCTGGGCATATAGGCCCGCTTCAGTGTGGGGTGGGCCTGCCCTGTCATACAGGGTGATAAATTATTTTCCTTGTATGCTAAGGACAGAACAGGAAGTATTGGGCTTTAATTGCAGCAAGGGAGATTAAGGTTAGTCTTTAGGAATAGCTTTCTAATCGTGAGGGTAGTTAAGCCCTGGAACAATTTATCTTTAGAGGCTGTGGAATCACCATCATTGTAAGATTTTAAGAATAGAGTAGACAAACACCTGTGAGGGATAGTAGACAATACCTAGTCTTGTCTGAGTGCAAGGGACTGTAGTAGATAACATACTGAAGTCACTTTCAGTCCAATGTTTCTATGATTCTATGCAGATCCATTCAGGAAAGTCATTCTATTAGAGCTGGTGTGGAAGGGTATGCAGGCTGTTGTAGGAAAAATGGAATTTTCATATGCCATTAGAGACCAGTTTTGTGCATTAATTTGTAACCATTTTGCCTGTGCAAGTATATTTCAAATTATTCTTCTTTACTGGTAAACTAGAACTCTACTGTATTTCTGTAAGTGGATGTTCATCTTTCCTACTTTTCCTATTTAACTAGAAAATCCCTTCACTAATTCTTTGCTGTTGTTGTGCTTCACTTTTTTTTCCACCATACCAGCTTAATCATCTTAGTTCAGGGGTCAGCATTCCAAAAGATAAGAAGAGCCATTTTTAGAAATTCCTTCAATAACCGAGTATTTCTAGAGCCACAATGGGTGTAGTAGCCTCCTTCTGGGCAGGTCTGGACTGGTTGCAGGGCCCCTGGTGGGCCTTTGAGTGGGGAAGCTGGGCCAGTGTTGGGGGGAGTCTGGAACCAGGAGTGACCCAAGCAGGGTCCTGTGGTGGCAGGGGTGGTATGGAACCAGCCCCTCCATCCCTCACAGGGTCCCCCAATGGCTGGGGGTGGGAGAGAGAGCTGCAAAGGGGCAGCCAAAGAGCTGCATGCAGCTCCAGAGTGGCAGGTTGCAGAGCCCTGCCTTAGTTCGTGTTTTGTTTCCATGCACAGAGCACAGTGTATGTGTATTCTCTGCCATTTTCTGTTGGATCAAATACAAAATGGCTGCCTATATCCTTGACAGAACAGTCCTTAGAAATCTGAAGATACGATACACAAAAACAAAATATACTGTACTGTAGCTACATACACTAGAGTTTGCCTAGCATGAATTCAGAGCAATAACCTCAAACCAAACGCTCAATTCCAAATAGCTCTGAATGCTGTGGAA
Organism: Podocnemis expansa; assembly: GCA_007922195.1. NCBI lineage: Eukaryota > Metazoa > Chordata > Testudines > Podocnemididae > Podocnemis > Podocnemis expansa. Next base: position 1,905,077 of record ML682251.1, read on the forward strand.
AGTTTGGGTTCAAATCTGAAGTTTGAAGCTCAGGCCAATCCCTAGAATTTAGGGGTAGTATAAACGTGTTCATCTGTATTACTGAATATTGCTATTCTTAATATCTGATCATTGAAACACTGCCTGTGGTGCATTTTCCCTACACCTGCCAACTGAGTCTTACTTAAAATTAAGTAAATGGATTTCTTAGAGGGGAGGAAGAAGTTGGCTCACTGCCACACAATAGATCAAACCGGAGCTAAATTTTCTATCCTAGAACATGTTTACAAGAGGGGACGGCCTGTAAAAATTAGGTCAAGGAACCTCCCAGTTGCTGTTGACCTGATCAGGCTGGAAAACCAAAGATAAATAAACCACACAGCCAGTTTTAGCCCTAAAAGGAAATATTTTTCAATGGTGTTGCTTGGGATATAGGCTGGCAAATGCAGATTATGTTAGGGTCATACTAAAATAAATATATATACATTTAAAATGGTTTTACTAATAGTGTGGCTGCCCAAAACATGACTCATAGCATAAACCCAGGGCTGGCTCAAGGGGTTGTGGCGCCCCAAGCCAAATTTTGATCCCCCCCCCACCCCATTCATGGAGGTTGAAAATGGTTTTCCAAAGTGCATAAATCTCCAGCGTCTGCCTGCAGAGGGTTTTAAAGTGCACTCTGCCTATGTGACTTAACCTGCAGGTTGACCAGCAGTGCCTGAGCTGCTAGGAAAGAGTTGAAGAGGTGGGAGCCAGCCTGATCTTCAGGGGGCCTAGGTGCCCCTAAGAACTGTCACCTGATGCCATGTCTGTCTCTTGGCTCAAAGTAGAGCCGGCCCTGCATAAACCACCCCCCACACTGTGTCTTGGCTTTGCAACACAGGCTGATCTCTAGTCCTATTGATTTGTGAAACATCTCCACACCATGACAATAGCCACCTTGCTCCCCCAAATCTGGTAGGGTCAGTTCATGAGGTCATGCAGTGGCTGCTGACATTTCACCATAGCAGAGGATAAAATATTATTAAAAAATAAATGATGTGTGAAATAAAGTGGGTTTTAAAAGAAGTAATGTTAAAATTTTTTCTTATTGCTTTAAAGAAGCTCTGTTTCCCAGACTCTGCCAGAAGTCACAGTGCTTCCTGTAAATGCATCCGTTAAATTTTTATTTAAGCAACAGTCAGCTGTTTAAATCCTCTATCCATTGCAACAGCAAAATAGCCTTCCAGGGGAATGGGGGCAGGGGCAATCCCAATTCCCTTGTAGTCAACAAAAAGTCTCCCATTAACTTCCATGGACTTTGACTCAGACCCTGAATGCTAATGTCTTGACAGTACGCTAACAAACCGTATCTGAGTCTGGTGAAAAGCAGCTGAAGGCTCCATCTCATTTGTATGCCTTAAGTTGCTTTTCTTTTAAAAGTAGGAAAGGGGCAGATGCACACTCGTGCATGTATTCTTGCTTAAAATCAAATCTGGCCCAAGTTTACTACCCTCAAAACAAGACTAATAATAACAATAACATTACATCAATGCAGCTGCGTTATGGGTATGGGATTTTTATTACACAAATGTCAGCAATGTCAGAATTATGATTCCCCTAGGAACTTGTGAAAGTCATTGTTTTGACTGAGGAGTATTAGAACACCCATCATTAAGACAAGCCATCTATGGGTAGCCTGGCGGCTTTCATGCATTTCTCCATAGGAAGGGACTGTATACCCTATAACTGGGCAGACTAATTTCTTTTTAAGGCAACCACTTGATGTTTTTATTATCCAGATTCCTCAGAAATAGCCACTGCATCATTCCTCAGAGGCCTTTCAGCAAGGATAACTCAGAGTGGTCACAAAAACTTCTGGTTTCAAAGGCATAATCAGAGAACACCACATCATGGGTAATTATATATATATATAGTACAATGATGGTTGTAAAGCTGACTTCCTGGCATAATTTAGCAAGGCTGAGGTTTCTTTTCAGCAATGTAACTGGTTTTGTGATACTGTCCCTGCAAAAAATGGTGACATGGGTTTGACTATCCTCATGGGCATCCCCTATCATTTTGAGGCAAAGGAAAGTCCCCAACGAGTCATGCTCTGCTCTTGGGGTGGAGTGATTAGTTAATTGTCTCCTGGAGTGCTAGACTTTTTAAGTAGACTGAGCCGTCTCATTCTGGGGAGAAACTGTAGAGGAGATAGATCTTTGTGTGAGAGAAGCTCTAGGTTGGGGTTTAACAGACAGGCAACAATGAAGGAAAAACACCAGGGGGGCAGGTTAAGCTCCTGCCTGAGAAGCTATTAGATAGGCTATCAGGGGTCCTATATTGAAGGCTGTGTTTAGGGGAAGAGCTATTTGTATAAAGATTTGTTTGGATTTTTATTTTAATTGTTTGTGCTCCCCTGCAAGGGACTTAGACTTTCTCATGAACTGGGAGAGGAGAAGAGGTACAACCTGAGAAAGGTCATTGCAGATCAGAGGGAGAACTCGGTAGTGGGTGCCAGAGACCAGAATCCTCCCAAGTGCACTGTCCATAGAGGAGGAGGATGTACCCTTACACCTTGCAGGAGGATGTTAGTGACAGGACTCAAGCAATCCATGCTTTGTTACCATAGCACTTTTTTAAAAATAGCTTATGTGCTGTTTTATTTCATGAAAATCAAGTTTGTTTGGGTTTTTATTAGTGCTCATACTTTATAGGTTAGCAGTTAATTTAAAAAAATGTAAACACAGAGGTATGTCATTAAGCTGTTTACTTTATAGACTGACCAGTACAATGGTGGCTTCTGCTGACATCTCAGCAAAGGCTTAATAGCAGGTGCTCTGATCCCTAGTCAGGAAAGCACTTATGTGTATGCTTAAATCTCATTGGGTATGTCTACACTTAGAAGGTTAATTCAAATTAACTGAATTCAAACTCATCAGTTCAAACTAATGATGATTAGTTTGAACTAAGTTAATTTGAATTAACATGGCCACACTAGAAACCCTAATTTGAATTAGCATATCCATGCACAGGACCTCCTAGTTCGAATTAAGTAGGGGGCACTATTGCATAGGGAAAATCATGCCATAGTTAATTTGAACTAATAGTTCACATTAACATGGCTACATTGGGTTAATTTGAACTAATGAGTTCAAATTAAATATCACTTCAAAGGTAAACTAGGTTTTATAACTTCGAAGTTAGCTTTCATCAATTTGAACTAAGTTTTAATTAATGAAAGCCAATGTGGCCGTGCATTTATTTAATTTGAATTGATCCTCATCAAGTCAAATTAATTGTAAGTGTAGACATACCCATTAGTATCTATGGTACTTAAGCATCTGCTTCAAGTTTTGCACAAGGTTTCAGTGCTTTCCTGAATAGGGATGGACTTAGGAATATGTGTAAGTTCTTTGCTGAATCAGGGCTAGCGTTCTGTAGGGAGGTCTCCTGTTAATATGAGCTTCACTTTTATAAACTCCAAAATATTCACTAGTATATTCAGGTGTGTTATAACTAGAGGATTTATATGGCCCCCATCACAGAAGTGTCTGAGCACCTCTCAGCCTTTAATGCCTTTACCTTCAAAACTCACCTGTGAGATAGAGAAGTCCTATGAACCTCGTTTCACAGATGGGGAACTGAGGCACACAGAAAGTTACCAACTTGCTGTAGGTCCCACAGGAGGTCTGTGGCAGAACAGGGAGTTGATCTTGGGTCCTAGGCTTTGTGCCCTAACCACTCAACTGTTTTTCTGCTAATAAAGAAACTGCATTTATCAAAGAACCATAGGTTATTTTGTGATGAGTTAACCTTACTTTTATTCTTCTGTGTTCATTCAGAAATTGAATACTTTGAAAAATTTAGTCACTCACATTGAGTCTCCCAGTCAGTGTGAATTAGTGTAATTTTCCTGTGTTACTTTTTTTTTTTTTTTTTGTCATTGAGTTTTTTTTATACATAGACTGGAAGTTAAGTAACTACGTGGCACGTTGTACTTCCATAGTCAGGGTCTGCCTCAGGGTTAATGCCTTGCGGCAAGATTATACTTCAAGGACCCAGTTTACATTTCTTATTAAAGTAAAACTCCTCACAAAGTCAGCAGCTTGAATAGGATCTGTCACATTCAGAATTGAAGCATGAGGATGAAGTCATTCACGATGAGATTCCATCCCACAGCAAGATCTGGCATTGGGGTTTTGTTCAGTTCTTCTGGCAGGTTTTCGGGGGGGCTCTGGGTCCTCAACCAGATAAAGTAAAATACCTTAGGTAGAAAGATAAGGTATATGGGGTATTGGAATGATTCCTTTACTCCTTTGGGCTCTACAATGCTCTTACCAGATGAGAAACATTTTTGTTCACATCAGTTAATTCTCAGGCAGCCAAATGATTATGCTCAAATTTTCCAAAGAAAAGATTTGCTTCTGAAATGAGGCCAAACACCAGAAGCTGTTGCCCAGAAGGAAATTCATTGTTGGTGGAGAGAGACTGTTATATGCTATATTGCCTTGTCACAAATGGAAATTCCATCTCAACTTTTATCTATAACACCATGATTTTGCAGTGCTGTCATGATCTTCACTCCTGTTAAAGCAGCAAGACAGGAGTAGCCAGGGGCAAACCTCTATAACTCAGTGAGCTATTTAAATAAAAACATGTTGGACCCTACACTGAGGAAAACATAAGAAGATATACTAAGCAGATGGCCTTGGGAACGGTCATGTAGTAAGCAAGAGCTCTTCAACCCAGAGCTTGTTCAATCCAAAGAATATGTATATTGTATAGAACTAGCAGCTACCTTGTTTTATTAGGTCTGAAAAACATTGTGGCTGAACAAGATGTTCTGCCAGTGGTGAATGCTGGTTAGGATCTATCAAAAGACTATGAATATGTTGATTATCAATAGGTTTCTTTGACCCTTCAACTCTTGGCCAAGTATGATGTTGTTTTCTCTGTTTCTGTACTTAATAAGGTTTCATACCTGTGTTTTTAAAAATTGTTTTTGGAGACTGAGTTTAAATTCCATGGAGTTCACATAATTTAAAAGGATCTTTGTATAACTGTAGCTTCTACAAAGACATCAGGATGAGAGGTGCCTTCAGAACAGCTTAGCACTAGAATGAAGGGAAATATTGCTTCTGATTATAGTTGTGGCGAGAGATAAATGGCAAGCATGGATGTCCCACTCTTCATTTCTCTCTCTCTCTCTCTCTCTCACTCACACACACACACACACACACACACACACAGGGAGAGAGAGTGCGCTCATCTTCCCTAGAATAACACCAGAGGTTAAAGTATAATTTGGCGGGCCACAGAACCCTCCTAATTGGGTGGGCCCCCTTCCCACATGGGTGGGCCTCCCTGCTGCACCTCTGTGCCCCCCTCTTGCCCCCCAAATGCCAGCCCCTCACCCCAGCTCTTGCCCCCCATATGCCAGCCCCCCACCCCAACTACTGCCCCAACCCCAATTACTGTCCCCAAAACTCCTACCCCATCAGACCCCTTTCCCCATGTCCTTCTCATCTCCAATCCCCACTCCCTAAGCTCCCTGCCCCCATTCCAGCCCTTCTAACTCCCTGCCCCCAGCTCCCCATCTTCACGCCACCCCCTTCAGCCCCCCAAGCCATCCCGAGCCCATCCTCCTGATGCCTTCTGCCCCCCTTCTTTCCTCCCCCCATGCTTCCTGAGCTGGCTGCCTGACCGCCCCAACCTCCCCCAGCCCCCTTACCTGGCTGGTGGGAAGGAGGCTGCGGCTCTGACCAGCCACTTGGCCAGCAAGAAGAAGCCTGGGCCCAAGGCTGTAGCTGGGCTGCACACGCAGCCTAGTCCTGGCCGGAAGGGGTGGAGCTGCCACAGGTTTTGCAGAGACGAGGGAGGAGTGGCTGGGCTGGCCTCAACCCGCACCCCACCCCCCTTTCACAGGCCTGGGGAATGCACCAGAATGGTGTGTTCTGGGGTGCTCTGCTATTTTTAGGAGGCCCCAGAACACTGCATTCTGGCGTGTTCCCCTAGTTGGCGGGGGGGGGCAGAATGTGGTGTTCTGGGGTATTCCCCTATTTTTAGGGAGCCTAGAATGCTGGCTCCCTAAAAATAAGAGACCCCAGAATGGCATTCTGGGGCATTCTCCCTTATTTTAACCCCTGAATAACACTAGCGAATCATTTCAAGCACACAGGATAGCTTCTATGTCCTGTATACTTTGTATGTTTCATGGGAAAAGGAATTTCCTGGGGCATGGGCATGAGGGGATATCCCAAAATAAAGTAGCTTTTCCGTAGCACCTTTAATGTTTGTGTGGTTTGTATTCCCACTCTGAGTGGGAGAACCTGAGGGAAAAAGTAGGGTTTGTTGGGAAAAGATTGGTATGATGCTGTCCAGATCATGGATATCTTCATTCTTCTGATATTGTCTGCAGGGACCTTCATCTAAGTCAAGTTTCATGATCTCTTAGTGCAGCAGATGGTTTAAGAAGCAGAAAGAACCCAGAAAAATTTTCACATCCCAGATGGGGTTTCCAGAATTGGGTGTTAGAAAAATCATGTTTGGAGCTGTAAACTGAACAAATCTGATCTGGAATCACAGAGAGAGAATAAATATGGACACTCCTGATGTCATTTGCACAAGCCTTTTTTCTATTTGTAACTGCTTTTTAAATGTAAACAAACACTGTTCTCTCAGAATATGAATTCCTGCCGTGAGAACGCTACTGGAGTCAGACGAGTATTACCCCAGTGTGCATTCAGACATTATTAAAACAAATTACTCTATCCCAGCACAACTAAGGCCCATTCATTCATGCATAATGGTGAAGGACTGTACAATGTCCCTGAGGCATGCTGGAAAGAATTGGACTGTTGTATGCTCTGACACTTATTTAAAATTGATTTATTTTGCTAATATCACATAAATGCTCCCAGGAGAAGAGAAAAACAAACAGATCAATGCTGATTTCGCCTTTAGGCTATTTAATGAGCCGAGGCAGTTAAGTGTTGAGTATAGAACTTGCTGCTATTGAAAGACAATGATTTGCCCATGGGGCAGTCATTTCCCTTTGCACCTCACAGAATTTGTGAGCCTTAAGATTTGAAACTACAGTGTGTTTATGTTGTACAGTTTGGCCCAGGTTTTGCAGACTGTCTGAGCTGCACATGACCCAACTGTGAAGGGGGAGAGAGCAAATGTGGCTTCAAGGCACCTTTGTGACCTCCCAGTGCTGGTGCTGCCCTGGTGCTAGACCATTCCTGCCCTTAAGACACAGTCATCTGAAAACGGCTGTCTTTCATTGGCTGCCAAAGGTCTCTGTGCTTCAGTAGCTGACAATCACGCTGTGTAGAGGTAACCATGCTCCTTTTTCCTCCTGCCATGCTCCTTACACTTGGGAGAAAGGCTAAAAGCCACAACATAAGCAGCCAGTAGGTGCCAACTCTGGAAGTGCTCAACACCCAGTGCACTGGCCCAGGAGTGCTGGGTTATCTGTGTGTAACCCTTCTGCCAGGGTGAGCTGGCAGAATAAGGGCTGGGTTCTATATCTAGGGGTTTCCAAATAATGTTACAGCACCAACTGGCTCGAGGCCCCACCCAGTCTTCTAGGAAACCATGCACTATTTCCTGGGCACCCCAAAGGGGTAATGCTTCCCCGCTCACAAACACGAGTCTAAGTGTAGTCTGCAGAACTTTTAATAGTAATAAAAACAGAATGTAAAAAGCCCAATGACAAAAATCAGCACTGATCTGGAGAATCAGTGCAGAGCAGGTTCCCAACATGATCCCACATGCATAACAGACCGTGTGATCCCAACAGCAAAACCAGCACTGATCTGGAGAATCAGTGCAGAATAGCTTCCCAACAAACCCAGGGCATGTAGGGAATGCCTTTCATGGCAGCTGTCTGCTGGCACCACCCGCTGGTCACTCATGCTCTCTGACCCTCCACTGGCCGCTCGCCCCATCTGTTGGCTCTGCCTACGGTGCGCTGTTACTGCCCACTGGTCACTCACACCGTCCATTGGCTCCACCCTCTGTCCACCAGTTCCACCCACTGGTCACTCACTCCATTGCTGCTCCTTTTTAGTGATTTCAGCTCAGAGAGAGGGGTTTGCCTCTCTCAGCAATTTTAGCTTTTAAACCTTACATAGTTGCAGACAGCTTCTCCCATTAAAATAAGAAAAGAAAGGCTTCACAGGAAGCCTGGCCAGATTTAGCCTTTGACAGTGGGGCAATGGGATAACGCAGAGCCTCAGCCATAGCTCTAGACGGAGCTAATGCTAAATCCCCACCCCTCTCTTAACTTCGCCAGGCTGGAAGGAGGGGGTGGCCCCTCTTTTAATATTCTTTTTGCTAATGCTAGCTTTTATCCTTTAACCCACCTAAACAGAGTTTGAACAATCAGGAGAGTAGTATATTAAAGAACACAGTATTTCATGTTTCTCTTCAGTAGAATTACAGATATTGACAGATTTGTGATCAAATCAACCCAGATACCATTACCCATATTGCCCTGCACCCATAGTGAGACTGTGCTAATATGCTCTTTGTGCTCATGCAAATACAAAACCCATGCAGATTAGTTGCCCCCCCCTTAGAAACTGTTAGGCACAGTTTCTAAACCTGCCTTACATGTGTAACCATCCTTCTTCTAGATGAGCTGCTCGCATACATTCAGTTCTAGGTGTCTGTGGGTGGCTAGAGGGAGTGTTAACCACTGACCCTGCTCTGACAGGCTAGGGCAAAGTTTCTGGCGAATTGTGCGCTGCGGCACATAGATACTTAGAACTGACTGATGCAAGTAGCGCTCAAAGAACAGCTCTTCTGTGGCCTCCAGGCACTGCCAATTAGCTGTCCTGCGGCTCTGCTAGTTAGTTGCTTAGCAACTCCCAGGAGCAGAGGATATGTCCACACACACATTTTTAATCGAAATTGCTCTGGTTATTTTGATCTAAAAATGTTTGTCCACATGACATTTCCTTATTTCGAAATAAGAAAAATCATTTTGATATAATAAAACCTAGGTTGAGATCAAAATGATGGTTATCTCAAAACTGTAGTTTCAAATTTACCCCATGTGACTCTGCTATATCGATATGACCCACGTATCGATATAACAGTTGATCTTCCCCACAGGGTGCATGGCACACTGGAAGGAAGTCCCAACTCCCCTCAGCACCCTGACCAAGGAAGGAGGGGAGGTGCAGAGGGGCGTAGGCAGATGCATCCCCACCTCCAGCTGGCCGGGCAGCTGAAGCAGGGAAGACCGCATGCCTGGCTTTCCACCAGATGGCTGGGCAGTGGGTCCATGAGCTGGGGCGCCTCGTTTGTGGGACTTGCCAGCTACTGACCCCACGGTGGGTGGGGGAGCTGGGGTGCTCTGCTTGCGGTGCTTGCTGGCTCATGGCTGGGTGGCGGGTAGGGGAACTGGGGTGCCCCATTTGCGGGGCTTGCCGGCTCCTAGCTGGGTGGCTGGTCCGGGACTCAGCAAGCCCCACAAGTGGGGTGCCCCGGCTCCTGGACCCACTGCTTGGCCAGGAGCCGGCAAGCCCCACAAGCAGGGCACACTGGCTTCCCCACCTACCACCCAGCCAGGTGTGGGGAAGTGCTTGGGGGGAACCTGGCACACCGGCTTCCCTGCCCCTGCTGCCCTGCAAGCAGGCGGAGCGTGCAAGGTGCCCCACGGTCCCTCCTCCACTTCCCCACCAGCAGCGAGGGATATGCAGGGCACAGGGGGATCCCTGCCCTGGGGGCTTTCTTCCCCTGCCTGGCTTTCCAGGTGAGAGTCAGGCAGGGGATTGGGTGGCAACATGGCCCTGCTGGGGGATCATGTTGCCACACCACCCAGGGTGCTCCTCTCTCAAATTGAACTAGCAAGTCCTATTTCTGGACATGCTAGTTCAATTTGGGGTTTCCTCATCTGGACATGTTAAATCAATTTTACTTAAATCGATTTAACTATTTTGAGATCGATTTGGTTAAATCGATTCAAGTAGAATTGATTTAACTGGCTTTGTGTGGACATAGCCAGAAAGAGCAGGGCCAATAATGGTGGGTTACCTATAGTAACCGTCCTTCTTCGAGATGGGCTACTCGGATCCATTCAGTAATAGGTGTCTCCATGCTGGAGTGCCGGATTGGTCGGAAAAACTTTGTCCTAGCCTGTCAGAAGAGGGGAGGCGGCCACCGCCCCTTGTGCCACCAAGGCTACATATACGGCCACCTCCCCACCCCCTCCTCAGTTCCTCAGAGTCGCCAACTCCAGAAGCGGGGATGGAGGGGAGGGACCTGAATGGATCCGAGCAGCCCATCTCAAAGAAGGACGGGTACTATAGTTAACCCACCGTTCTTCGAGCACTGCTCAGATGCATTCAGTAATAGGTGACTGCTAGCCATGCTGATGGATGGCGGGTGGAGTTGGTACTTCCACCTTCAGCACAGCAACAAGCTCAGTGAGGCAGATACCCTCCAGCAAGGCACTCGCCAAAGTGAAACAGCAAGTCAGCCTTAACGGGCCCAGAAGGAGCAAGAACTGAGGGTCTACCAGGACGGGCAAGCCTGAACCCCCCGAGGCAGATAGTATCTATAGGGCGGGCCAGGTAACCTTGATTGGAGAAGAGGTGTAATCTAAGAAACGGATTCCGTGGGTGCCTTGCCTAGGAGGGAAAATTGGAATGTAACTGGCCGACCACAAGTCTGGCCTGGATCGTGCCACGTAGACACGCAGGAGAAACGGTAAGGGCTAGCAAATGAGACTAACCGCATGGGCGCATCTTGGGCGAGGGCAGGAAGGGAGATGCAAGAGCACCGAAGGCTTTCCGGAGCCACGTAGTCATGGACTAGTTTGGCGACTACTAAGTGTACCTGAAGAAAAGGAGGGAATAGGCAATGGCCCCTATAGAGGATGCGGCCACGCAGGTTGTCTGGATAGAAGAGAGGGATAAGGGTACAAACCCACGAGATGGCTCAAGGCGACTGATAAGACCATGAGACCCGAGTCACAGCATATGGAGCCGGGCCAAGCAGGATAGGCCTACGGCGTGTGAATTAATGACCTGGGAGCACAGAAGCGCACGATTCCAGCCAAGTTGGCACTATGATCGGGCTCTTGCAGGAGAGAGGTTCTGGAAAAATACTGACCGCAATGTGACCTGAGGCAATGCTGACAGGTGGCCCACTAGGGCCCACAGGGTGTTAGAATGTAGGGAAGGGTCCCTCTAGTCTAGGCTTGTAGAGTTTGCCTCTCGAAGCTCTCACTAGTGCATGAAGGAAAAGGAGAGGAACAGAACAGAGCTCTCACTGCCGTCCAGTCAGCCCCTAGGTGATCGAAGGAGTCAGAGGAGAGAACTGGAAAAAGACTCGCAGGTTTAGTACCTATGGTGCTTGCTGGGGGGATAACGATACCATTTGCCAGCCAGGGCTGCCAAGGAGGACATTCTTCAATACATGGATGTTGAAGAAACTCGCTGCCGAGGAAGGTCCTTCCTAAGCTCGAGGAAGGAACCTTAACAGAGTGGCTGCTGCCACATCTGAAGGACACTTGGTATCAGAGAAACAAACGAAGTCCCCTCCCCGAGGGAAAACTAGCAGCGAATGGGGGGGTAGCACCCCAAATTGCTATATGTTGTATAGAAAATGGTTCTCTGCGTATCACACCATGAGAACGACAGTGGCGTGAATGGGGTCCTTGAGAAAGGCAAGAAGGGACCGCAGATGTGCCAGGTGCCACCAACACGCATGGGGAAAAGGGCAGTAGCCCTAAGGGGCTACGCGTGACAAAGTGGGATGGTTCCGCGTGGAGGAGTATGGATGGGGGGGGTGGGAGTCATGTCCTGCCAGGGGACAAGAGCGTGTGATGAGGGTTACGCAAGTGCGCTGGAAATAGGGGACCTTCTGTCTGACATAGACAGCTGTCCCGGAGGCAGTAGAGACTGAGGTGGGTAGTATATGTGGGAGGGCACTCAAAGAGATAGGCCCCTCACAGTTTCCCAACCTATGGAACGCAACAAGCTGTTCCCCTTCTGGGGTTCTCTTTTTTTTTTTTTTTTTTTTGGTGTCCCCAGCCATACTTGATGAGGTCGAGTAATCGTGGTCTACCTCAAAGGTGGTAGACCAAGGTGAGGGTTAGAGATAGGGAACCGTGCGAGGGTGAAAAGAAGAGGAATGGGCCATACCCAAGGCCCACGCAGGGGTAAGACCTGCTCTATATACCCCTTCCTGATAAGTGGCTTCCCAGGCAGCTGTGTTTCATGCATATGTGTCCCCTTCATTGTGCAGGAGGGTTCCTGACTAAAGGGGTTGGAGTCACAGCGCAGAAGACGGCGATGTGACCAGGGATGTTCCCCCCTTCCCCTGACCTGGATGCGCAGGGTCCTACCTGGGACACTCGTCATGGCCAGAGGCACAGTCCTGTTATGGGAAGTCTTCGGATGTGCGCGTCTCAGAGCCCTGCCAAAGCTAGGCTACAACGAGACGCGTCTCCATCCCTTAACGAGGGAACGCGGCGGAGAGTATTCAGGAAGGGAGTCTGTTGCAATGGAAGAGGGGCGGTTTCTGTCAGGGAAGTTGCTGCATAAGGGGTGAGGGTGGTAGCCACGGTGTTGGGTACATGCACAGTAGACAGGCGTCTTGTATTGTCAGCCCCTGATGCTGCAGGAACCGGGCCAGAGGAGTGAGAAGGAGCTGCTGGGCTCTGGGCCAGCTGGGCCCTTGCCCTCAACTCAACCCCCCAGCACCTCTGGAGGGAGAAGGGGGTCCCCAGTCCCCAACTCCTTACTCCTGATCTATTTCTTCCCCCGCTAGTGGAGGAGGGAAGGCAAGACAGGGCCTGGAAAGTTCCTAGCAGACCTGTCTTCCCTATGTGGGGGTGGGGGGGCAGTGGCGCCCTAAGACCGCTGCACCCACTTTGGGAAGGGTGAGTGAAAACCCTCCTCTCGCTGCGAGTGTGGCCGAAAGGGAGGGTTGTCCCACCCGGTGAGTTGGGAGCTAAGTTGGTGGAGTGGGCCCAGGAGGGAGAAGGCTGAAATATTTTGCCTCTTCCTGAGGGTCCCGGGCTGTGCCTACCGCTGAAAGAGTTTCAGGGGGAAACAGGACATTTCCTTCAAGGGGCAGGTCAAAGACCACCTGCTGTGCATTAGGGGGCACTCTAGCCTCTGTAAGCCAAGCTACCCTGCGGAGAGTAATTGTCGAGGCCATGGTGCGGGCAGCGGTGTCCACCACATCGCAGGCTAAGAGGAGGAGGTCCTGTGAGACTGTGCTACCTTCCTCCAGGAAGGCATCATAGTCGTCCCTGGCCTCGGGCGGGAGCATGTTCCTAAATCTCCCGAGTGACTCCCAGACATCCAGCAGGTACCTGCTGGTTATAGCCTGGTTGTTTGCCACCCACAATTGGAAGGCCGATGAAGAATACACCTTGCGGCCTAACAAATCCAGTTCTCTGGTCTCCCTAGAGGAAGGGAAGGGGTCCTTAGGGGGATCTCCAGCCCCCGTTGCCATCTGGACACGTCCCGAGGGGGGACTGGATGGCCAGTGAGTGTGGGGTAGTCCAATTCTGGTACCCGATACTTCATACTCGCTGTATCCAAAACTGGAAGGACAGAGCATGGGCTTTGCCACTGGGAGCATGCAAGCTCCCATACGCTCTGGTGGGGTGGGATTGCTAAGGGCGCCATGGAGGTGAACGCCAGCCCGAACAGGGTATCAGGGGGAAGGCTCAGGGGCTCCACTTCCATACCTAAATTGGCCGTAGCTCGGCACAGCAGGTCAAAGTGTGCCCCAAGGTTTCCCATAAAGGCCTCCAGTGCCAGGGACAGCACAGCACCAGGGATTCACCGGGGAGGGGACGGAGTTCCCTTAGAGGACCATTCTTGCGCCTGAAAATGAAAGGGGGACAATGTTCAGTGCCAGGGTCATTTAGAGCCCCTAGAAGGTCCCACTTCTGAGCTGGAGCTGGGGGAAGGGGATCGGGTTTCCCGGCTCTGTGCCAGCGGCGGAGTGGTGCCGGCACCCATTATGGGGGGAGAAGGGGAGTGCCCCTTTTGAACCCAGGCCTTCGATGAGAAGGCCGGTTTACCCCTCCTGATTAGAAATGGGGCAGGGGGAGTCAGAAGGAGCAGCAGACCTTGTGCTGCCTCCACCGCCTCCGGTGTGGTTGGGACAAGGATCGCCCCCACCTGGATCGCGGGCAAGTCCTCACTAGGGAAGGGAGGACTGTTTAGGGGGGAAAGGCTCCTGCTCCTCCAGCACTGGCCTCTGCGGTGCCGAAGGTGGGGTCAGCTGGTGCCGAGGCGAGGTCGGCACCAGTGAGGCTGGGCTGTACCAGGCCGTCGGCACCGGAGGTGATATGATGCGGTGCCAAGGCGAGCCCGGTGCCAATGGTGCTGGGCTGACTGAGGGCGACCTCAATTGGTGCCGAGGCGAGCCTGGTGCTGATGGTGCCAAGCTGACTGAGGGCGACCTCGATCGGTGCCGAGGCGCTGGGTTGGCGTTGCGGTGCCGGAGTTGGCACCGAAATGGTGCGGTGGCGGCAGCAGTCGCCGGTGACATGATGCCGTGAGGGTGCCAGCACCGATCTGGGTCTCAGTGCTGGGCTCGAACCTGAAGCCTTGGGTGAAAGGTGCTGAGCCTCCTCCGAGGCTAGGGCGCAGCATCGCTGTTCCCTCTTCTTGATGGTCTGAGGTTTAAAGAAGAGACAAATGGAACATGCCGAGACCATATGATCTTTGCCCAGACACCTGAGGCACTTCCCGTGGGGATCATCCCTGGGGAAGGCCTTGCTGCACTCGGCACAGGGTTTGAACCCTGGCACGATCATAGGCTGTTTCAGTCCAATGGCGAAAGGCTCTTGTGGTGGAATTAAATCCACGAAGAGATTCTCCCAGTTGGGCAAAAAGCTGATTCACAACAGACAGGCTGCTTGCGATAGCAAGGAGTGGACATTCCAGATCCGAAGCGTCAGGCGGAAGAAATGAAACTGAAGAGGGGGCAGGCAGGCAGCTGTATATGTAGCCTCCGGTGGTGTGAGGGGTGGTGGCCGCCTCCCCACTTCTGACAGGCTAGGACAAAGTTTTTCCAACCAATCTGGCACTCTGGCACAGAGACACCTATTACTGAATGCATCCGAGCAGCATTTGAAGAAGAACTTCTGGCTGCTAGGCCTCTACTCTGTGCAGTATGGCAGCTGCCTGCAAGAGAGTCTCGTGTGGACAGAGGCAGCTTTTGATTCTTGCTCGGGCTCAGCTGCTGTATACCAGAGCCAAGTGAGCTGGACCCATGCCTCATCTCCTATCCACAGCACGTTTCTGTCTTGCTTGGCCCCTGTCCCTGGCAACCAAGAGTGGGCAGGGAGCAGAAGCTGCCTCCCCAGGCAGGCTGCCTTGCAGACAGCTGCTGAATGTGCCAGGGGTCACAGAAAAGGACAGAGGCAAGGTGTCATGCCACAGAGACATGTAACTAGTCACTTGTCTTTCCTCCCCATCTCCTTCTTGTGTGCCTCCACTGCTGGCACCATTGGCAAAAAAAGAAAGTCTGGGTGTATGATGCACTCTATAGGTTGGTGCCAGCTAGAAAATTTGGGTCCACATTCAGATTTGAAGCATTGCCAGCTCCCCAAAGGGATTTCAGATCCAGGGTTTTATCTTCCATGCTAGAAACAATTTTATAGTGCACAGACTGTACCAACATCAGCATATTATGAGTCTGTAGCCTCTAAACTTCATTGTAGTGGAATTAGCATATGATGGGTTTCACATTTGAGACGAGACGTGATCCATGTCATCAGCAAGTGTCAAATTCTAGCTGTACAGTGCTGGTGTGAGGCATTTGCAGAGAGTTAGGCGCTAAGCAAAAGGTCCAGGAGGTCTTTTGCCCATTAGAATATCTCTGCACTGCACTCTGCACCATTCCCATTGTTGCTTCAAAAGGCCAAGGCCTGCGCTCTTCACAGTGCCCATTGTGAATGCCCTCTACCTACTAGTCATACTCCCAAGCTTGCTGACTTTGCCCTCCTTGAACATATTAATTGAGCATCAGTCTAATACGTCATGAACCACTACACTTACATTAAGGAGTCTTGCTGCCATTGTGGTGCCTAGAAGCCCCTGACATGAATCCAGGGGCAGAGCCGTAACTATGGTGGGGCTGACAGGGCAAAGCCCCAGGTGGCCTGGAGCAGCTCAATGGAGCTGCTCTATTAAAGGGGCAGCTTTGCGGCATCAGTTCTAAGCGCTGTTAATGGGAAGGGTCGCCCTGGGCGGCAAAACACCATGTTATGGCTCTGCCCAGAGGATCCCACTGTACTAGGTATGGTTCTGCTCCTGCATTGGTTGTCAAGGAGAAGCTTTGAGAACATGATTCTGTTTGTGGACAGCCATAGGTTTTGCTCTGTTAGTTCTGTGCTTTCCAAACATTAAGTTATTGATCCTAATGCTGTTCTAGGGAAGTATATTCTTTAGATTTTGCTGCTTGGCTTTGACTCAGTCAACGAGTACATTCGGCCCGGCTCATGCAAGAACAACAACCGTCTGACTGGAGACATGAGGGGCACTGGACAGATTGTTGAAAGCAGCTCAGAGCTAATAGATTTCCTAATAAAAAAGAGACCCCAGATTGCTTTTATATTCTTGGCCTCTTGAGGCTTTGTTAAAAAAAGGAGACTTTTTCTAAGCTTTTCAAAGAAATGAGCCATCCAGGGATAGGGTGCCCAGATGTTCCAAGTTTATAGGGAAAGTCCTGATATTTGGGGTGCCTATTACTCCTCACTCGCCATCCCAATTTCTTGGCACTTGCTGTCTAGTCTCCCTAGTCGCGCGGGGGGGGGGGTGGTGGATTTATCCTACCAAGCAATTATTCTGTTGCTCCCAAAATAAATTTTACATCCTGGTGTCCGACGTACGAAGCTTGATAATATGGGTTGGACTTTAGCTTTAGATTGAATGTGAATCACTGAGGGCTATATTTCAGTGCACTGTTACACAGAGCTGGCTTCCTAAATTTACAAATACACTGAGCTGGTACTCTGCTGAGGACAGAGCTGGCTCCACTTCCACTCTGCAGTGTTCCCAAGTTCCAAAGGAACAGCCATGTTAGTCTAGTTCAGTAAAACAAACAAGGAGTCCTGTGTCACTTAAAGATATAATAAATAAATTTGTTATTTTTTAAGTGCCACAGGACTCCTTGTTTGTTTTATTCTGCAGTGTAGTTGTCTGCCTAGCAGTACTATTGTTTTCTCTGCAGTGGTGATGAAAAGGTGTTACTTTGACAGCCCTGGGCTCAGACAAAATAAAGTTATCACTTTATTCACAAACAGTAACTATTAAAGTTTTTCCTCACACTGTGTACTGCCAGTGTGCTTCAACTCTGACATAAAGTGACCACCTGCAGGGGTGGGAGTTGAGGTGCTCTCTAAACAGAGCTCATTCAATCCATGGCCTCTGAGCTACAGTTACCACTAGGGGGTCCAATTAGTACCTGCAGTGATGGTGGATCTGCGAGCTGGGCATTATGCATCAGGTGGTGACAGCTTTTTGGCTTTGAGGTTCTAGGCTGAGGAAAGAGTGGGTTTCCTGTTACCAGTCCAGTGAGCCACTGAGTGTCACAAAAGTTGCCATTTTTGAAAATGCTCCTAGTTAATATGACAGTCAATTGGGGAGCCTGTTCTCACACCACGGGATACTAATAAATCCTATTGAAATCAATGGGAGTTTTTGTATCCTCCCAAGAAGTAAGCAGTTGCCTACTGTGGGCTCTTCACATCCTATAGTACCTTCCCTAGAGGGGCAAAAAGCTTCAAACAAAATAAAAGCCCCTTTCATTCATCCCAGTGAACCCTAACTACAAATTTAAGGAGAATCATCTTTGAGGGGTGGGAAGCTGTTTCATTTTTTAAAACTTATTTGAAATTAATCTTGGCTTTTGAAATGGGAATGGCAAATCATCACGGGAATCTGTTCTTGCAAGTGCTACAGCCATTTTACACACCAAAAGAGATTCGGATAATTCAGATGAGACTTAGGTACAAATTTGGACTTTTAAAGGCTTATTTGGCCCTCTGAGTTGTCTGATGTTTGTCTGGCACTACTTAAAACTAAAGGGGTTAAGATTTGACTCCCTGATGGATTTTTGCTACTCTGATGCATTCATACCACTGCAAACTATTGTGTTTATGCACTGTGCCAGTTTGACACTACTGGAGACAGTGTCTTTGGATTCTAGCCGAGCTAGAGTTTTTTGAATCTGTAACTGCCAATGGGTGCAGCACCCAGCTGTATTACTCAATTATTAATTCCCTGATTGGAAACTGGTTGGGATTAGGGCTAAAAGGTGTTGGGATTAGTGAAAACACGCATCTCTCAAGATGATTTTCTTTCTTCTACTCTCTGTCAGTCTTGACTATTTAGAGTGTAAGATCTAGAGCAGGGGTCGTTACTTCATATGTGTATATACAACACCTATCATGATGGTGCCCTGATCTCAGCTGGGCTTTCTAGGTGCTCCTGTAATATAGCTAAATAATAAAAAAGAAAGAATAGCTACTGCACACTAATGCTTCGTAGACACCAAATTGGGACTCTACTTCTTTTTTCATGTATTTTTTTCTAACAGTTAAAATCACATAGGATTTACAATGTAATACAAACTCTGGAGAAAGCAACTGAATGGAGGCATGGCTGGGAAGAAGGATGAAAAAGTAACATTTGTGTGCCTGGGACATAATTAGTAAGAGAGAGATTAGATTTCAAAAGGAAATGGAAGGCTCTTAAGTGGAACTGCAAGTATTCCAATTTGGAGCCAGCTGCAAATTTATGAGAAATCCTTGTGCTTAAATTGTAAATATTTACATTGCTGAGTTTCTTCAATGAGCTGCCAGATAAGATTTCTCAGGGAGCTTTGTTTGTTTGTTTGTTTCATTTTAAATGTTAGCTAATCTGCCCTTGATTTACCCTGAGGAATAAACTTCTCACATAGCTCAGATGTATATGTTCCCTCGTACTGTTGGTCAGAGGGAGGAATGCAGTATAAATAAGCATCATCTGTTAACATACAACTGACTGCAGTGCCTAGAGATTGACACCTTAAAGGATTTTAAAAAGTGAATACAACGCTGATCATGAAGGAAGCTTCCTCGGTAGCCATAAGACCTCAGGTTCTCTGTTGCCCATATAACTTGTTACAAGAATTGTGCAAGCTTCCCCGTATCATCCTGCCATTGTGCATCAAGATGACCTTGGATACATGGATCTTCTCCCTCCAAAGATCTGTTGACTATCCGAGCAAGGATCATTCTATTGTAATCTGCATATAACCTTCCATTCTCTCTAGATGGCACTGTAGTTGCTATATTTCTGATAGCATATAGTTGATTGTCCATTCCTGCTAAAGCTCATAGGCCACACTCTGATCTCAGTGATACCAGAGTAATTGGACCAGCTTAGTGCCTTTCCAATCTCTGTGCCTTAGTTTCTACACCTGTAAAATGAGGATAATGATACTTATCCATCTTTGTGTGGTGCTTTGAGATCTATGGATGAAAGTGCTGCACAGAGGCTATTATTATTACTGTCTTTGAATTCAGAGGAGTTACTTCAGGTTCGTACTGCTGTACCTAAAGACGGAATCAGGTCCTAGATTTCTGGCATGAAATTCTGGTCTCATTGCAGTCAGTAAGAATTTTGCCATTAACTTCAGTGGAGCCAACAGTTTCATCCCTGTATTCTAGGGTGTTGCATCTAAGGGCATTACGAGCACAAAACCAACTGACTTTCAATGAGACGTGTGCCTCTACCTCCCTTATCTGCTTTTAAAAATCCTGCCTTTGGCAGTTGTGGTTCCTGGAATGGCATGTGGGGGATAGAGGGCTGAGAATATCAACTCACTGTAAATAGATCACCGAACAGCCAGCCAATGCTCTATTTCTCCTTGCTCCCTTGCTTCTGTCATGTCTTTGTGGTGTTTTTGTCATGTCACTTTGGGACAGGGACCATGTGCTTTTCTATGCTAGCATAATGGACCCCAATGTTTGGCAGGTCCTGAGGCATTACCATAATAAACATGATCAAAAATAATAATAAAGGAGTGGGCAACTAGCACTACATCCTGTCCCTTTGACCCATACATTCAGTCTGCTGAAAGGCAGTGCTTAAAAACCCTAGATCACTTTGCTCTTGCACAGCAAAACTTCATGTAATTAAAAAGCAGGTATAAGCAAAACAATATGAAAAGCTCCCAGGAAGAATCTAGTTGTGCAGCCTTTTTAAGGACTGATGACAACCTAAAAGGCAAAAAAAACCAAAAAAAAAAACCCCCAACCCCCCCCCCACTCTTGTCTTGCAAAACAATTTTTATAAGAACAGCTTCTAATTGCAACTCTGAAATTTGGTCTACTGTCCTGTTGAGATAAGATTTGGACAGCATATTTACTATGATTTCACAGTTCTCTGTGTGGGCTGCCAAAGTAAGCATGTTTTGGATGGAAATCTGGAAAAAAAAGAGAGGAAAAAAACAAAACAAAACTGAGTCTGGGACCAATATAAAGTTTCATATCCATGTGCTACCTGGCTTGGTTTCTTTTAATCCCTTGTTGTCGTATAAAGGGAATACAATCCTCTATCATTAAAAACAATTAAGCAAATGTATTGATGGAGTATATGTGACTTCAGATTTGCTCCCTGAATGGAATGATTGAGGCTAATGGAATCTGGTTATAAATTGAAAGCCAATGATGGAAAACGTTGCAAATGTTCTCTCTTCTCTTCAATCCCCATATGGCTGTTTCCCATTTCTTGATTTATTTATTTATTTATTTATTTATTTTATGGACAGAAGGGGCAAAATGGGAAAGACTTTCTTTCTGGAATGCTGTCTTTAAGAACTCTTCCTCTTACAATTTATCGTTATTGCAGCTTCCTACAGATAATATCTTGGACTATTTCTCTCCTCACATATAAGATCTGAAAGCAATTTTGTGGTTTTCCCATTTGAAGGTACATGGTGAAGCTTTTTTTAAAGCAAAATAATATTTTGCTGTAAATGCAACTATATACTTACAGACCTCAAAATAGCAAATGCTGACTCCATACAACCAAGTTTCCTATTTAGTATGTTGCTTTTATTTCTATTTTGAAAAATTTTTGTGTGCTCATCATTGCACACACGGTAGTCTTGGGGAAGTTACCAACTCAGCCTTGCTTATCTCATCAACTTCAGCATGTGATCTCATCAGCTATTCTATTATAAAGCAGGGCTGGGTCTGATCAGCATTTGTAAGACCTTGAAAGAAAACCCAGTGTGCTAAGTGATCTATTCTGTTGGTAGAAGTGGCATATTTTATCAAATACCAATAGACGTAAAACTTGCACCCTTTCAAGACATCATACAATTCTTGCTAAGGCTGTTACCCCAGTTTCCTGCCTCAGTTCAAACACAGGATTAATGGCATGCTGCACAGCTAAATTCCACCCCACAATATTGGTAGTGTTACTATTCTTCACTTCCTGTTGGTACTTCCTGTTGGCAAACTGTTGAACTGCTGAGCAATTCTATATAGCTGTTGTATTCAGCCTCAGGAATGGCTGCATTGTTGTAGTGGTTGATGTACTTCTTGTATCTACAGTAGTAGCTGAATACTTTGAAAACCTTCAGGATGAAACGCATTGTATAAGTGTAAGACTGTGTGTTAAATATAAGGGTAAAGACAATTTAGCAAAGAAAGCATACCCTTAAAAATGACCTGTGAAAGATTTTCTGATTTAAATTGTGCTCTTTTTTTTTTTTGGTCTTTCTGGTTTATATAGAGAACTTTTTTTTTTTTTTTGAGACGAGGGATGGGATGACAGATGTTACTCCCCACACCCCCACTCTGCCCTCCCATCACCATGTTTGAATCCTCTAAAGTTTCAAATGTGATCTTCCCTGGTTACCTTGGAAGCTATTCTTGGTTCTAGTCCTGGCTCTACCACAGACTATCTAAATTACTTGTGCAAATCACGCAACCTCTCTCTGCTTCATTTTTTACCATCAGTAGAGTAGAGCTAATGTTTCTTGTTTCACAAGGAGTTAGTGATGCTATCAGTGCTGTGGTTGGTAAAATGCTTTAGAGGGCCTTTGATAGGAAGTGCTATTGAAAGGCAAGGGTATTATTGTGACATCAGTGTTCTGGATTCTTTCTCCCTCTGTTATACTAATAATCCTAAGGAGCCACTGACACCACCTAAAGCAATTGGGTAACTCAGCTGGATACCAAGGACTTCATCAGGCAAAAGTCCTTTTGAGTGGAGGCATTGTGGACATGATGGAGGGCGGTGAAGCCCTGGAACAGGTTACCTAGGGAAATGATGGAATCTTCATCCTAGGAGGTTTATAAGGCCCAACTTGACAAAGCCCTGGCTAGGATGATTTCTTTGAGTTAGTCTAGTGTTGAGCAGGGGGTTGGACTAGATGAACTCCTGGTGTCCCTTCCAACCCTAATCTTCTGTGATCCTGTGACGGGGGGCTTGGGGAGGTCAGTACAAATAGTGTAGTAGCTAGCACTTCTGCTTTACATACAGAAGGTCCTAGGTTCAGACCCCAGGGGGTTGGACTAGATAATCTCATGAGGTCCCTTCCAGCCCTATGATTCTGTTCTATATAATGGTGGGTAGAAATGGGAGAGGTGGATGGCCACTGGGGAGGGGTAATGTGTGAGGGGGTTAGGGTTGAAGGGTTGTACTAAGGGCAGGAGGCGGTTAGAGGGCCAGGATCATTATGGTCAGGGGGGTCATGAGGACCCAGGGGAGTGAAGGAATGGATCAGGGGAACCTAATAGCATGATATGCAGGTTTACTTTGTGCTGAGAAGTGTTTCCCTATTATGGGGTGAGATTTCCGTATGCCAGCCTGCTCTACGTCCTGTCTGGCTGCCAGCTTCTCCAGGCCTGTCTAAGTGCAGAAAGGATGTAGTGGTGTTTCCTCTCAAGATTTTGGTGATTTCCCCTGTTGAGCTGGCAGGTAGAGACTCCCTTGGCATCTCCAGAAGAAAGGGGGAAGGGCTTGTTGGCTCTTCCCAGAAGACTGGAAAGGAGAGGGTAATAAATACCACGACCCCCAAATAGACACCAGTTTTGAGTTATGTAGAACCTAATATGGTTATTAGCCAGTGGAACATGTGAGAGGTGCAAGAAAACCTGGTTGTTTTGTGTATTTCATTAGGGTGGCTTGATTTTTGTCTTTTCTCCTTAAAGCTGGCCTAATAGCCTCTTATGAGATAACTAAACATCCCAGTTGTCTCCAAGGAGATATGGGTTTGGAATGGAGAGTCTGGGAAGTCAGGACACAAGACAATCCTTTAAGAAGTGGAGCATAATGTGAGAATCTGAGCGTCACTGGATTCTGTGATGGAGGGCATTTGAGGAGCTGTAATGCAAGTTCTCCATCAGCATGACTTTTGACTCCTGTCTCCTTTGGCAATGGTGTAAGGTTGAAGCGCCACCTAGCGCCTCTTGTTAGATTGTTGCTTTAGATGATGAACACCTGGGTAGAATTGGAAAGTTTCCAAAGGGATAGCCGTGTTAGTCTAGTCCAGTAAAAAAACAACAAGCAGTTGTGTGGCACTTTAAGACTAACAGATTTATTTTTTGCATGAGCTTTCGTGGGAGAACATCCCACTTCCTCAGATGCTTCGAAGATGGGTGAACTTACAGAAAGGAATGAAACTAAATGCAAGGGGGTGTAAAACATAGGATCAGGTCATAAAGTAACAGCAAATCAGAGCAGTTTACAGGCTTAAAGAATGGGAAGCCTGAAGTCAAATTACCCTTTGTAATGTGAAAAGAACCCATAATCTCGATTGAGTCCTGCTTTCACAGAATTTAGTTTGCATATTAATTCGAGTTCAGCTGTTTCTCTTTGGAGTCTTGATGTCCCAGGTACATCTCTAACGACAGTCATTAACAAATCCATCATCGAGTGATTAGGAAGATGGAAGTGCTCAGCAAGTGGTAGTTGCTCGAAGCATCTGAGGAAGTGGGATCTTCTCCCACGAAAGCTCATGCAAAAAATAAATCTGTTAGTCTTAAAGTGCCACACAACTGCTTGTTGTTTTTTTAGAACTGGAAAGCTCTCTATTCCTATGACGCATGCATCAATGTATAAAATGTAAAAAACAAACCTAAAAGCCCAATTTTGTGGGGGATCAGAGACGAAAAAATTTGAAGCTGCCTTTAGACATCAAACTGAAGCATATCTATTTTCTTCTTTCTGTGCCCCCCTCCACACAGGTTGCATTAATCCTGTCCTTGCAGGCAGTTCTTTGCAGCTAAATAACAACAGCAAAGCTGTGAACTCTCTTTTCCTCCACTGTGCTTATCTCAGTGAGGTGTTAACTTCAAGGCTAGTGAGTTTCAGCAGGCTGAAAACTAGAAGAAACATGGCAAAACTGTGACATCAAAAGAACAAGAATCATGGTAAACTTAAATAATATGATAGAAATACTTCAAAAACAGCCTGCCATAAAATTACCTTTGAAACCAGTTAAAAGAAACCAGCTGCACTCATGTTCCAAGAGGTAAAATTTGCTCTGATTTATTCTCACTTGATCAGACGCTGCCGTTGTACCTATGCAAAGCCATTAATGTCAGGGAGTAAGTATAAGATGTAACTGAAAGCAGCTTTCAGCTTATATCAGTGGTTCTCAACCTTTTGCAGGTTGTGACATACTTGATGGCATATTGTGACCTTTCAGGACACACAAGGCCACCCACCCAGAGCCGTAACATGGCATTTTGCCGCCTGGGGCTCATTCTAATCGGAACATGTCTCTTCCCATTAGCAGTGCTCAGAGCTGGCTCTGCAAAGCCGCCCCTTTAATAGCGCAGCTCTATTGAGCCCCTTTAGGCTGGCTGGGGCTGTTCCCCGTCAGCCCTATTATAGTTATAGCCCTGCACCGACCCCAGGCCAAATCCAGCCATTTCCCGAGCTCTCCATGACACACTTACTGCTGCGTAAGTAATGTGACCTGACACAGTGGCTGAAAACCACTGGCTTACAAAGTGTAAGGCTGCATGGAAGAATTTGCTTTAAGTCTGTTGCTCAAGTGTCCTCTTTGTTCAAGCAGGGCTAAACTGCTTGTAATCAATCACAGGGGATTCTGTACACACACACTAAAAGAACTAGGCACTCCTCCGTCCTTTTTTTGGGCTGACTTTGGACACAGCACACAGGCCCAGCCTTCTGGATCTTCAGCCATGGTCTCCCCACGAGCTCGCCATTTGGCACATCTGTACAGCTCAGAGGAGACTTTAAGATTTGTGGGAACACTAGAACTGTTTTTTTTCTTTCCCTGCTGGTTTTCCCTGGTAGGGTTATGTGTCACAGCTGCCTGGACATTTAATATAAAGGAGAACCTCAAAGTTACAAACCCTTCAGGAATTGAGATGGTTTTTAACTCTGAAATGTTCATAACTTTGAACAAAATGTTATGGGTGTTCTTTCAAAAGTTTGCAACTGACAATTGACAATATAGCTTTGAAACTTTACTATACAGAAGAAAAGTGCTTTCACCTGTACATAGGTACACATGAACAGATCATACAGGCTTAGCATTAATGCATATTTTACTCTTCCTTTTATAGTAACATCAAGGAGTTATGAAAAATTTTGACCTTAGATAATGGGCTCCCCAACCCAAAAAGGTTGAGAAACACTGGTAAAGAGAACAACTGCCTTGTACTTTTTACCTCTGTCCATAACATATTGATGAGCAGCACATTGATGAAAGCTAACAGTTGAAATGGGGAAACTCAATTTCTATGAAGTAAATTAACCTTGTGCTACAATTATACTTAGACAAAATAGCTTAATAGGATTCAAGGAAAAGTTTCAGCATGTATTTGAAACCAGCCACTCCAGTTAATATTAGTTAAAATAAGTACTACAAGGGCCAGCAAGTCTTATGATCCAAGACAAACTGTGTACCAGCTGAGATCAAGAAGAAATTCCTTGACTTGATCCATTATTGCACAATCTTAGTAGATGTTTTGTAGGGACGTTGCTTGTTTTCCCAAAACACTTGGCATTGGCTAATATTAGAAAGAGGTTAGTGGAGTAACTGGACCATTATTGTACTGCTGTATGTTTATGGCTGTGCTCCCAGGAGAAGGGTGTGATTCCACCTTGGGAAGACTCATGAGCATGACTTGTAACAGAAACTTCAGAAAACATTTTGTATTAAATGAGGGACCTGACACGTTAGTCAACGTGTCTGTGAAACATCCTCCAACAGATTGGACCTTCTCAATAGATAGTGCTTCTTCTTGGGATTGGGTGGATAAGGCGCCTCCTTGTTGGTATCACATCCCTGTGATCTCTCCTCTAATGACCAATGCCATTATTCTGTTAACTTTGGAACACAGTGGATTTGCTGTTGGTCAATGGGTGTTTCATTCTACCACAGAGTCACTCTTCCTTCCCCTCCTAAAATGACACAAAACTAACACCTCAAAGTGAATGTTGGATTTTGGATTGATGACGTTGGGATAGCCAGTTGGGACCCATGAGCACAAGCGCTGTCCGTGGTCAGTCAGTCCTTCAGTAGCACCACTACTCAACTCCCAGGACAGGAACAAAAGGGAAAGAGAAAACCAGAGGGAGTGATCAGCAAGCAGATTCATTTAAAGGTGCCCAGTGGCTATGCAGGTCCTTGCTTCCCAGAATCCCATGAAGAAAGCATTTGGTGATGAAGATCTGCTTCTGAAGGAATCAAGTATCATTAATCTTCTCTGCAGCCTGTTCCACTTCTTCACCCAGTGAGTGAATGAGTTCCAGCTGCATTCTGATGTTTCTGACTAGAGCCCTGATGGGAGGTTTTCACTCACTTCTACTTCATACACTGTATTGTAGATCACATTTTCCTTCTGTACATAGCTGGCATAGGGCTCCAACTCTTGCTGCTCATTATTGTCCTAGTAAATCAAAGACAGAAACCATATACATGAGGACTGGGTTTGTTTTGAGATACAGTAATGTTTCTTCTGCACTCTTAAAGAGTGTGATCTGAGCCACAAGATGTTTTCCCTTCCATAAATTAAAGGAACATAGCACACAGTGCTTCAACTGTCCATGAGTGTGGATATATGAATGATCACAGGCTGATGCTGGGAAGGAGCTGATGGCCTGTCAGTCTTACAGATGTAGCCATCGAGAGGCAGTATGGTTTAATACCTAGCACAAAGGATTGGGGCTCAAGAAAACCGGGATCTGTGCCTGCCTGCTTCTGTCATTGACCGGCTGAGTGAGCTGGAGATGTTACTTCATCTCTGATTGCTCATCAACTCTTTATCTCTTATCTATTTGGACTATAAGGTCTTTGGGCACTGCCTCTCACCATGTTTCTGTACAGCATCTAGGAAAATAGGGTCCTGATCTCAGATGGTGCCTAGAAGCTCTGTTGTAAAAACCAGGAATAATGAACAACTAAGCTAAAACTTCAAAATAAGGTTAAGTTCCAGTCTATGCTAATGAGGATTTCATGATATTGCAGCAACCACAATCAACAATATTTAGGCTCCCAAGTGTCCAAAAGTTTTCAAAATGAGACTTAGGCTCCTTAATCAATTAGATGGTGCAACACTGAGGGCAGAGGTGTCTAATCAGTTTTAAACATTTGGGCCGAAGTGGGTTGTTCAAAGTCACTCAGGAAGTCTGGGGTAGAGAAATGAATTGACCTCAGCTTGCTAGAGCCCTAACCTACCACCCTAACCACTGACTTACCTTCCCTCTCCTGTCCTTATGTATCAGCTCACCTGTATTATAACATGATTTGCTCACAGCTGAGTTAACAATTGTTAAATTATGGGTCTGACTCTCATTTTTGCCAAGGACCATACAGATGCTTTAAAAAGTATGTAAATTACAGTTCTGGCCATTCGGAACTTTTTCTGTGCCTTTTTCAGACCTCACAGTCTGTTTTGTGATATGACATCTTTCCCTTTGTAGACCTTTAAAAAAATGTTGCTTCTCATTTACAGGAATTTAAAAAAAAAAAGTAAGCCCTTTTAAAGCACCCCCTTGCAATGACTTTGCCATAAGACCAGTGGTTGGATCACAGCTGTTCTCAGCACAATTCTTTCTGGCATGACCAGGGAGGATTGGCAAACCTGCTGCTTTTCAGATCACAAGAATGCTAGCTTGAGTCTTGACTGTGGCAGCAAACATATTACAAGTCTAAATTTTGATATTCAAGATGCAAATAACTCTGTCTTGCTTTGTGGCAAGTGACAGTTTGTGCAGAAAACAGGGAAAGCCAAAACCTGACGGCATCCCAATATATAAGACTTTTGCCGATTACTTTGGGAGATTGTTCTTCATTTAGCGATATCTTCCATTACGTCCTGTTCCTTACCTGCCTGTTGTATGTGGGAGCAGTCTCACAGCTTTTGGGGTAACAAATTCTGTGGAAGGGGAAAAAACAGGGAAATATAACAAATTCTAACTTCAGTGTTAAGATGGGCCACTGAAATCACCTGTCTTGGGGCCACCTGAGGTCACCCATCACTCCCTTTGAAAGTGCCTATAATCCACATTTACTGAACCCTTCTTCCTCAAGTCATCAAGAAGGAATCCAAAGGCCATCTCTCAGACCTTTCACTGGGTGACTTTTGATTCATGTTTCTGATCTCTGAGTCTATATTTCTGAAGCCTTTACTCCTGTCTGTGGGAGCCCTTCCTCTTGGGAGAGCAGAATAGTGGAGGCAAGGTCCTCTGGATGGATGAGAACTTTGCCCTGAGTAAGATTTACTTTTCATGAACTATCTCCCTTTTGAGGGAGGAGAACATGAACTAAGGAGTTATATTTTGGAGTAGGACATGGGTTGGCAGCCTTTGCTGACCCCCATGCCTGCCCTTCCTCTTCAACTCTCAGGCAGTGCCAGCAGCCTCCTCTGCTGAAAAAATGTAGTGGCTGCCTGAAAGTGGCCAAAAGTGGAGTGGGGGGTGGGGGTGGAGCGTGCACTTCTCAGGCATGCCATGGAAAGAAGCTGCCCAGAGCAACTCCTCTTGGTGGTGTGCCTGTGGGTGGGGGTCTGCAGGCGTGCCATGGAAAGAAGCAGCTTTGCTTAGGGGGTCCCCAGTTATGTCACAGAAAGAAGCTGCCTGGAGTGACTCCTTTTGGCGGTGGCATTTGCGGAGATGAGCTGCTGTAGGTGGCTTCTTTCTATGGCATCTGGGGCTATGGGCATGGTGGGGACCCCCTGAACTGCAGCTGAATCCAAAAGAAGCCTCCCAGAGTGACATTAGACAGTAGGAGCAGCAATTTCTGTGGTGCTGCAGCAGGTGCCATGTGACACTCTGAATGTGCTTGTGAGCCACTCTTGGCACACGTTAGGGATTGCCTACCCCTGGAGTAGGAACCGAGATGAGCTGAGTGAGTCCTCACTTGGGATACCACCTACACTAGGAAAGAATGTCCCTGTTACAATTGTCTGTATTTAAATATAGTGCTCTTTGCTGTTTTGCTCTGGAACAGCATCCCTTGGACTCACTAAAGCAAGGCCTGATGTAACTGATGTCCAGCTCCAACCACCCAGCTGCCTCACTCAAGGAATGAATAAACCTTCTGCCACTTGGTTCAGCTTTATTAACCTGACAGGACTGTCCTGCTCGGTCCTCTGGAGCTGAGGGACATTTGTTAGGTAAGGAAACTGATCCCCCAAAGTGCTGGCTCAGAGAAGCAGCTTGATGGATTCAGTAGTAGGCAGAGAACAACTTTTCCTTTGCCAGCTTATCATGCTGATAGAAAGCTTCCCTGAATGCAAGAGGTGGTACCTTAAGCTTAAGGTGCCACACTCACCACCTTCAGCAGTGTACCATTCACTGAGAGATGCTGTGCCACTTTGTGCTGCAACATCACACATGCTGCATAAATGTGGCAGAAGCAGAGATGCTTGGATGTCATTTGAGATTATACCACCTGACACCTTAGGAGTCCTTTTAGCTCTAGACAAACTGATTCCTTAGTGCCATATCACACGTACCTGCCACTGAGGAACTTATGCAGGAAAATGAAAGCCAGAATGAGGAGGATGCCCAGGAGACTAGCACAGATGATCCAATACCAAAGCCACGTATCAGGATTTTCTAAATAGAGAGAATGACCATTTCAGTTATATCTCCTCACTGATCAATTTCCTTTATTTTCTTCTTAGAGTTATGCAAGCTGCTTTAAAGTAAACATTAAGTAAACCTTCCAGCCTGCTTGAAAAATAAATATCATTCTCACTTGACAAGAGAGGAAACTGAGGCAGAAGTTAACTAGCTTATTCAAGATCATGCCTGGAGATTTCAATCTGGAAATAGACCCCATATCTCCTAATGGCCAGTCATGCAGTATAACCACTAGATCATATTGCCCTGAAAAAAGCTGCATATCTCACCATTCAAACTGCCTCCTATATCACTTCAAAGCAAAAGAGCAAGGAAAATAAATAAAATAATCCAGATAACAGCCATTTACAGTTCAGAGTTTCACACTGTTTCATCCATTTTTTGGTACGCAAACACTAGAGTGTTCTCCTCCTCTCTTCTGTTTCACAGTCCCAGCGGCAGGATTCATAATTGCATCCCAATAAGTTTTATTTTTGCTCTGTTCAGTTGAACATCTTGTCAATACATGCATGCAACAACTGTGTTAGGTCCTGTAAATGCCTTCCTGCTCCCAATAAGCCCACAGACCTATCCTAGAGAGATCACTTTCAGAAAGGGAATAGGACAGCTGAATCTGCAGGGGTGGCCAAACTGTGGCTTGTAAGCCACATGTTGTTTTTTTACAATTAAAGTGTGGCTCACGGAGGCCCTTACGTTCCACTCCCACCCGGCACTTTCCACTTACGAGACTGAGGTGGGGAATTTGGTGCAGGAGCATCAACCCTGCACTGGGATGATGGGGCTAGAGGTTTCTACCCAGCAGGGAGGGGGTTCTCAAGGCTCCAGCCCCATGGGGCACACCTGCCATGGCTCAGGGCTTCATCCCTGAAGGGAGTGGGAAGTCTCAGGGTGTCAACAGGAGAGGGGTAAAACCCCCAACCAATGCACTCCAAGGCTCCATGGGGCATAAGCCCTGAGCCCTACCATAGGACAGAAGCCCTGAGGCCTGGCAGGCATCCAGCTCTCAAACGTCAGAAGATTGTTGTATGGATCTCAGAGGGCCAGTAAGTTTGTTCACCCTGTCACATATATTGCTGACTTTCTCACTAACTAATTGGGTCAAATGTGACCTGGTGACATCCGTATGAAATGTTCCACAGCCACTGAACAGTTCCATAACTGATCCAGTCCCTCAAGTTAGACATTTGTATGAAAAGGAGATAAGAAAGAGGGTCCAGTTCAATCTTTAATTGTAGAAAGTACTGTTGTAGCTCTTAAAGAGCTCCCTCCCTAGACATTTTATGAAGAAAATTGGAATAGGCTGCTGAGTTCGCAAGGTCCCTGCTGCACCCTCAACAGCCTCACTAATACTTGATGGAGCTGGTGACTGGAGTAGCACATGGATTTATTAAAAACAAACCAGGAGTCCTGTGGCACTTTTAAAGACTAACAAATTTATTTATCACCTGAGCTTTTGGGGGAGAATATCGCACTTTGTCAGACCTTTGAAAATGGGGAACTTACAGAATGGGAGGAAAATACATGCAGGGGAAGTGTAAGTCATAGGATCAAGTCAGACTGTTTCAGCAGATCAATGCAGTAGTTTAGATTCAAACACTGGAGAACAACATGTCGAGGAAGAATAGGTCAAATGACCTGTTGTAGTGAGAAAAAAAATCCAAAGTCTTTATTTAGCCCTGAAACAACATGGCCAAATTTGCATATGAATCCCAATTTTGCAGTTTCTCTCTGAAGCCTTGATTTGTTATTCATTTGTTTGAGCACAGCTATTAGCAAATCATCAATGGAGTGATCAGGAAGCCTGAAGTGTTCACTTACTGGTTTTTGAATGTTGTGATTTCTGATGTCAGATTTGTGCCCATTTATTCTTTTGCGCTGAGATTGTCCTGTTTGTCCAATATATAAGGCAGGGCGGCATTTCTGGCACATGATGGCATAGATCAAATCAGTGGATGAACAGGTGAATGAGCTTTTGGTGGAGTAGGTGGTTTTATTAGGTCCTGTGATGGTGTCTTTTGTGCAGATATGTGGGCAAAATTGGCAGTGTGATTTGTTGCTGGGATATGTGCCTGCTTTAATGGTTTTGTTGTTTGGTTTGTAGTTGCTGGTGAGTATCTGCTTAAAGTTGGGGGCTGTCTGTAGACAAGGAGAGGTCTGTCTCCCAAAGCTTGAGAGAGTGAGGGATCATCTTTTAGAATAGGCTACAGATTCTTGATGATGTGCTGCAGAGGTCTGACTTGGGGTTGTAGGTGATGACTGGTGGCATTCTGTTTTTTTCTTTCTTGGGCTTTTCCAATAGTAGGTGACTTTGGGGGTATCTGCCTGGCTCTGTCAATCTGTGTCTTCACTTTGGCAGGTGGGTACTGTAGTTTTAACAGTGCTTAATAGCGATCCTGAAGGTGTCTGTCTCTGTCTAAGGAATCGGAGCAAATACTCTTATATCTTAGGGCTTGGCTATAGGCAATGGATCATGTGTTGTGTTTTGGATGAAAGTTCGAGGGATGTAGGTAACTATACCAATTAGTAGGTTTTTGGTATAGGGTGGTGCTTATGTGCCCATCCATAATTTGCACTGTAGTGCCCAGAAAGTGTATGTCCTGTATGGCATATTCCAGGCTAAGTTTGATTGTGTAGTGGAAATTGTTGAAACCTTTGTGGAAATGTTGAAGGGCATCCCTACCTTGGTCCAGATGATGGTGGTGTCATCAGCGTAGCATAAGCAGAGGAGAGGTGCTTTGGGATGAAACTTGAGGAAGTGTTGTTCTAAGTCTCCTATAAAAATGCTGGCATAGTGTGGGGCCATGTGGGTACTCCTAGCAGTACTGCTGACTTGAAGGTATAAATTATCTTTCAAATCTGAAGTAGTTGTGGGTGAGTACAAAGTCACAAAGTTGAGAGAAAGAGGTGTGTTGTGGCATCATCTGGGATGGCTCTTCTAGTGGTTTGTAATTCATCTTTGTGGAGGATGTTAATGTAAAGAGTTTCTAAGTCCCTCTGGCCAGGATGGTGTTTTCTGGATGTTCACCAATGTATTGGGTTTTTCTCAGAAAGTTTATGGTGTCTCGAAGATAGCTAGGAGTGTTGATAGCATAGGGTCTGAGGAGAGAGTCCACATAGCCAGATAAGCCTGCTGTAAGAGTGCCAATGCCTGAGATGATTGGGCATCATGGGTTTCCTTTTTTATGGAATTTCAGTAGTAGATAGAATATCCCTGGATTTGACCTCATCTTCTTCTATATGCCATTCCCCAGTGTTTGAATCTAAACTACTACATTGATTTGCTGTTACAATGTGACCTGATCCTATGACTTATACTTCCCTGCATATATTTTCCTCCCATTCTGTAAATTCCCCATCTTCAAAACTTCTGACAAAGTGGGATTCTGCCCACAGAAGCTCATGTGATAAATAAATTTGTTAGTTTTTAAGTGCCACAGGACTCCTTGTTTGTTTTGCTGAAGCAAACTAACATGGCTACCCCCTTGAAACTTGTGGATTTATGAGTTATGAACAAAGACTAGACATTGAAAAGATATGTGTGCTATTACCTGATTCCTTGGGTTGGCATTCGTTAGACTGGCTCGTGTTCCAAGCTGGATGAGAGACCATGCAGGTAGTCACTTTGGGGCTGCTTATTGTATATGTGCTGAAAACAGTCCCTGTCCCGTTGGTGTGATTTTCAGACGTAGTGATGGAAATTCCATTTGGGACCCAAGAGACCTGTGCAACTGGTTTCGCTGCAGCTGCCTTGCACACAGCGGTCCCGTTACTATCACATGTCAAGGTCACTTTGGGAGGGACTGCAGGGCAGGAGAAAGGGGAAAGAGTTGAAGTTAGTTTGCAGAATGTGGGGTGGCAACTTCCTCATTCCTGTACAAAAGGAACATAGCAGAAAGAGGTGAATGGGAGTGAAGATAGTACTGCAATAAATAGCAAACGCCTGCCACAGCAAGAGATAACATAGGCTCCTTATAGCTCTTGAAACAGGGCTATCCCTTGGATGAGAGGAGAAGTGAAAGCCTTAGGTGTATCATTTGGACTACCATAGATAATATTCCAAGACACAACTTTGGGAAAATGAAGTATCCTCACCTGGCGATTTATCTTGGTTTAGTCTGAGGGATTTAAGCTCTGCTGTCATGTTGGAACAAAAAGACCCCCAAAAGACAAAAGAACCTGTATTCGCATGAGAACTAGAGACTGTTCAGGGCTAAAGTGTGAAGTAGGAAAACAGCAGAGAAGAAGCCTGGAAACCACAATAAGCAAAAGTGCATTTCTGGAGGCCCTTTCTTTAAACTCCCAGGACCAAGTGTCCTATCTCCATCTGACAAACTAATTGGAGGAGACCAGGAGCTCATCTATTATCCGGATTCCACTGCATTGTCTCCTCATCATGATTCCTAGCAATCTCCCATACTCATTGCAGTTTTCTGAGAGAGGATGTGTAAAATGGACCTGAATTCAAACAATCCATATCCAAAAAGTTCAGGTCTAGATCCTGATCTAGACATTCTGACATATCCTGCTGAACTCCCTGAGAGTTAGCATGGCGGGTGTGCATATATTTCTTATCCCTGGTCCGTCTTTGTCTCTTGCCATCTGATTTAGTCGGTTTTGCAGTAGTAAATTCTTATGGTTATACTAAGTGATCTAATATATTCTTTCCAAAATGGTCTGGACCACTTTCAGGATTCTGATCTAGTTACTGCTCTAGTATCAACTTGGTCACCAACGTCATGCTCCCTCATTGTGCACAAGATTATACACAAATGGTGTTCCTAAGAAATAGCCTCTTTACTCTTGAGCCAGAAATGCTGCAGGGGTAGGATGGGAAGAACTGGATTATGCCTCAGAATGTTGGTAATGGGTTAATAGAGCCTTTTACTTGTAGTTCACCAGTTCTGAACCAGAACAAGTTTAGGGTAATTGACAGTCATTACTGTCTGCAGTATGTGAATTGAATTAACGTCAATCCCGGTTCTAACAAACTTGGTTTACGCTTGCCTATGGGAGGTCAATTTCTGAAGGCAGACCAAAGAACAGTTAACATGGGGAGATTACACTATTCCTATTCCTAAAAGTGGCTTCAATAAGTAGCATTTAAAGTGAATTAATTTGAATCATTTACATGTTCTTTTGAAATTGAATTCAGACTACAGAACTGCCATTCTGGAATTTCTCACAAGCACCAAGGGCCACTCAAAAGTGTTTAGGCTCCTAAATCCATCAAAACCAACGAAGTGTGAAGCATAAACATTTTTCAAGATCTGGGCCTAAATTAACTTTTTAGGAACAATTTCCTGGGGGAATGGCTCTGGATAGGGATGGTTGTGTAGAAGCCTTTCAACTGAATAGGACTGATTTTAACTGCAGGTAGAAAAATAGCTTCTGCACAACCTTCCAGCCATAGAAACAAGGAGAGAGATTGTAGAAGAAAAGGATAGAATAGAATTTAAAGAAGCTGGATTGGAGGGGAAACTGTAATGAACTCACATAGGGAGATTAACCCAGCAGACATCTTAAACTCCTTGGTTTTTGGAGTTCTCTGACCCCATACACTCAACATGCTAGGAGGAGGAGAGATCCATATATCAGGCATGAATCTGATTGTGGGTACAACACAACCTATTACTTACTTAATACTGTAAGAGTGTAGGTTCGGTTGAAAGTTCCTTCCTGGTTTACTGTTTCACAGTTATAACATCCCTCATCTGTGAGTGTCACTTGCTGTATTTGAAGTGCATTACCAGTACTACTGTTGTATTTCCAACCAATTCTCTCACTGCAGTTCATTCTGTGTGTTGTATTTGTATCACCCCTGTAGGCCACTGAGCAGTGAGCTTTGTTCCGTGTTCTTATTTTCCATATTATTAATGTTGGATTCACACTTGACAAGTTATGACAGGCAAGACTAATGCTGGAACCAGCTGTTTTAGACATCCAGATGTTCTCTAGAACAGATGCAGAAAGAGAAGGACACTTGAAAAGATCACATAAAATGTCATTAGAGCTTTAGAGCTCTGTTTCACTAGGGGTAACATCACTACTATACTATAATATTCCATAGCAAGATCCACCTTTACAGATAGTAGAGCCATCTCTTCATATCAGTAGCTTCAAGCAGTGACTGAAAACTTGATATTTGGCTGTGCCACCAAGCCATCTGATCAACTACTCTACTCCCATGCTCCACAAAACTTCCTACCTACTGCTATCACTGTCCAGTTTCAGGATAAAGATATTATTGTGGAGTGGAATTTGGCTGAGGTGCAGGGAACAGCAATATTGGAGGAGCTCTTGGGGTAACTTTCATATTGGCTTCTTGATTTCACAGCAATTGTGTAGAAAATGAATGATGGGGAAGATGTAAAGTTAGCAGAGTGCCAGTTCTGTACTGCCACTGAAGTAAGCACAAACCAAGAAAAGTAGGCATTTCTGAGCCACTTTTTGCTACTCCATCCAAAATGGAAGTACCATCTTGAAATAGCTGGAACTCAGAAGGATGAGAAAATCTTTGCAGGAGTTGTGTGCTACAGCCTGGTCTACATGGGAAACGTACACTGGAATAGCTATGACAAATAGGTGTGATTTTTTTTTAAAAAATTTTACCAACATGCTGTGCCAGTATAAGCCCTAATGTAGATGCACTTATCATGGAGAAACAGTTCATCTCTGAAAATAGTCGCTATTCAAAGTGTCTGTCAGTGTCTGCCCTGTCCTCTGACGGCCAAAGTCTCCCCAGCTGCACCAGAGTGAATCTGAATGAGCTCCTTTGATTTCAGTGGAGTTATGCCAGATTTACATTGGTGTTATTAAGAGCCAGATTTGAATGTGTGTATCTGATAGTTATCTGGTCTCTTCTCTGGCAATACTAAGTTTCTGTTCCTGCTACGCCTGCAGAGTCCATTCAAATACAGGAGGGAGAATTAGCATCTGCTCTGCATCACTGAGCTTCAAGAGAACTGTTCGCTAAATTCCAACAAATATTCTTTACTGATAGTGGTGGAGTAAGAGGAACAGAGAATCAGCTGCAATTTCAGATCCCTCGTGAAGTTTGTGGAGCTGGCAGCGAGAAAAATCTTTTTACTGATACGATGAACAATTTTTTTCCTGCAGTTGCTGAGAATAAATAAGGAAACTTCCATCTTCATTTAGAATTACTGTTCTTGATCTCAAATCCACATAACAGGTAGTACAGCTGATTTGCATGGCAGAATCATCAGCTCCACTAAGAAACATCAAATATGTTACAGACTCGTGTGGACATAACATTTATAGTCTATCACAACAACATTAATGCTCATTAAAAGGACAATTTCAACTTCTTTGGGTATCCTAAAATTAACTTTCTGGATGCACTTACTGCATTATGGAAGAAGAAAATAACATTTATCTTGGGTCCTCAGTGAGCTACACAATAGTTAGGTCTTGTCTAATCTAATTTTTTTTGGAGATGACAAGAGAGGGGTATGTCTTACTGTTCCACTGCTTTCAGTAGTACCTTGATAGAAGCATTAGTGCACATATCATATTTGCATATATTTACTACTGTGTCATTAACTCAGATCAGGGCAGAAATAGACAAGAGGCAGGCAAACTTTTTATGGCAAATAGTAAATTTGCTGCAAAAATGTGATTTCAGGGCAACTAACACTGTTTGTGAGTTTGTGTCAAATAGTTTGGCCAAATTAAAAATGAAGAATATTCAAAAAAGGCTAAACAATTTGTCTTGACATTTCATTTAGAAATGAACTGTTTGCTTTTGAAATGCCTTTTCAAATAGACATTTCATTTGAAAATGTCATTTCATTTGACTGTCTCAATTTTTTTTCTTTCAGTTTTTCTTTTTGATGAGCAAAAATATTTAGTTTGGGTTTGAAACAAACAGAATTTTATTTTTAATTGTTCAGTTCAGCCACTGAACT
This sequence comes from Podocnemis expansa, assembly GCA_007922195.1. NCBI lineage: Eukaryota > Metazoa > Chordata > Testudines > Podocnemididae > Podocnemis > Podocnemis expansa. Next base: position 1,943,079 of record ML682251.1, read on the forward strand.
GAAAAATCATTTATTTACTCAGCTCAAGTCTAGACTCTGTGAAGTAAAAACACTAATGGCTGGTCAACAGTAAAACTCTAACTCCTGTTATCACTGATGTTGCTGCAGTGTCAGGAATGCAACATTAGGAAATTTCCTGATAAATGCCTGTAAGGGTCAGCGTGTGGGCGTGAATTCCACTTCCCTGTCTGCCTTGGTCAACATCCCACATGCTTTTGTGATCATGCTCAAAACCACATAGTCTCTTCTGCTTGGGAGGAGGAGAACCCCTGTTTGGCAAGCTCCTCCACAAAGGACAAGGAGATGAGGTGTGTGCTTGCAGTGAGTTGTATTGCTTGTTTGAAGTCACCTGGGGATGATTAATTGCACTTGCTGTTTGGCAAGGCACTCCTTGCTACTATTGAACATTACGTAGTGTGTAAGTGAAAGGGGTTCAGTCTCCTCACAATGGTCCTGGTTTAGCTAAGCCTTTAAGCACATGCTCAGTTTTAACCTGGATAGCCCCACTGAATTTTAATGGGACTATTCACATGCTTAAAATTAAGCACTTGAGCAAGACCCAAGGAGGTCATGGAAATTCCTTCACTTAGAGGTGTTCAAAAAGGGACCTGGTAGCTATCTGTCTTGAATGACTTAGACAAAACAAATGCTACTTCTTGTCAGAGGGTTAGACTAGACGACACTTAAGGTCCTTTCTAACCCCATAGTTCCATAATTCTTTGACAGAAGTCTAATATGAAAACACTGAGTTGATGACCCACCTCACCTACATGAAAGAAGAAAATCCTTTCAGCCTGGAATTGTGGCAGAGTGGCTCTAATCCCTGGAGTTAAACTCTGGTCATTTCTGTTTACCCTCCAGTGATCTGACAGTTGCTGTGGTTTTGGTTCATTCCCAATCTAAACAGCACTAGGTGATGCAGTGTACCCTCCTGTGGTATAGGGGCAGTGCCATGTCTCTCTCCCCCCAGTACTCTTGGTTTCTATACAGCATTCAAGAAGAAATTCTTCCATTGATGGATGCATGCTTCTTGAGAGGCAGAGAAACTTGTGTGATTCTCCTGTGCCATGGAAAGCCTGCATTGGGAGGGTATTTGGAGGATACTAATCTTGTGCTGGTGAGCCGTATGTGTGAGCTAGCTGCATGCCAGTGGATGGATAAGTTTAATGGGTGGATCTCTAAGCAAATCCATCCCTTGGATAGCAGAGGTCTAGCAGGCCATACTGCTGCTATAGCCCATGGGCTGGAGTTCTCCCCTGGAACCTCAAAACCTGTGGATCCCATTCTCTGACCCCATGAAATTTCTCTATGGAAAACTGTTCACTTATATTTTAAACTTTTTGGGGTAGGGACCATCTCTTTGTTCAGTCTTCATACAGTGCCCAGCACAATGAGGCCCTTATCACTGGTGGGGGCATCTATGTGCTACCATAATACGAATAAGAATTAATAATAATGAGACTCTGGGCAGGATGAAAATATTTGGCCCCATGTATAAAGTCAACTTCTTCCCAGTGTGTCACAGGGTGATGGATTTCTCAGGGCTCTGAGTTACACTAGTGGTATATGATGGCCATTAGATTAGGAAGTACATTACCATTAGCAACATTTGGACGTAGTGCATTCTGTAAGTCTTGATTCATACCAGGGCTTGAATTGTTTCCTTGAACGGACATGATGTCAGATCTGGTAGAATTTCTTCCCTGTGAACCTTTGTATAAGGAAAAATAGAAGTGTGACTTTTAAATAAGATGGAAACAAAGAGAGTCTCTACTCTGTTAGTTTTTGACAGTCTGCCTCTTCACAATCTGTACTGAGAGGACTGATAAGAGTGGAAAGCTGAATGAGAAAGTGGTATTCTGTAAAGGACTAAGAGGCACAACCTGAGGAGTGGGTGTGTTCTAATCCAACCCATACTAAAGACTTCATCTGTGACCCTGGGCACCTCATTTACTCCTTTCCTGTTTCTATTTCTCTCTCTCTTAGGCATGGCTACACTGCTAGTGTAACAAGACATAGCAGCTGTGCTCACAGGTTTGAAAAATCCACACTCTTGAGTACTGGAGCTCTGCAAACCTAACCTCTGGTGTAGAAGCAGGTAAGTCGACAGAAGAATGCTTCCATTGACCCAGCTACTGTTCCTTAGGGAGGGGATGTTTCAACAGCTGTATCTCCTCTATGGGGTTAATGCCAGGATAACTACAGCACCACACATGTGCCACTATAATCCTCTTAGGCTATGTCCACACATACATCATTATTTTGAAATAAGTTATTTCGAAATAAAGTCCTTATTTCAAAATAAGTTAATTCGAATTAAGAAAATGTTAATTCGAATTAAGGAAAAGCCTGCTTTCGAAACAGCTGTTATTTCAAAATGGTTATTTCAAAATAAGGCCATTTGGACATGTTGTTTCAAAACAATGGTGTTGTTTCAAAACAACATGTCCAAACAGCCTTATTTTGAAATAACCATTTCAAAATAACAGCCGTTTCGAAATGAATGGGGCTTAAGCTGTTTCAAAATGACGGCTCTTATTTCAAAATGACAGAGCCTGTCATTTCGAAATACGAAAATGTCGTGTGGACATTCAGTTTTTTATTTTGAAACAACCAGTGTTGTTTCGAAATAAAAGACTTGTGTGGACATACCCTTAGTGTAAAAAAGGCCCTACAATGGGGATCATAGAGTCATAGAATATTAGGGCTGGGAGGGAACTCATGAGGTCCTCTAGTGCAACCACCTGGTAAAATCAGGACAATTTCCACTAAATCATCCCATCCAGGGTTTTATCCAGCTGGGTCTTAAAAGTTTCCAAAGGTGGAGATTCCACCACTTCCATAGGGAACCCATTCCAGTGCTTCACCACCCTCCCAGTGAGAAAGTTTATGCTAATATTCCCACCTAGAGCTCCCCAGCTGCAGCTTGAAACCATTGCTCCTTGTTCTGTCCTCCATCACCACTGAGAACAGCCAAGATCCCTCCTCTTTGGAGCACCCCTTCAAGTAGTGGAAAGTAATTATCAAATCCCCCCCCTCAGTCTTCCCTTCTGGAGGCTAAATAAGCCAAGTTCCTTCAGAGAGAAGTCATGTGCCCCAACCCCGTAATCATTTTCGTTGCCCTTCTCTGAACTCTTTCTAAGCTGTCCACATCCTTTCTGTCGTGGGGAGCCCAAAACTGGACACAATATTCCAGATGTGGCCTCACCAGTGCCGAATAGAGGGGAATAATCACATCCCCCCTTGATCTACTGGCAACACTGCTACTGATGCAGGCCAACATGCTATTGGCCTCTTTGAAAACCAGGGCACACTGTTGACTCATATCCAGCTTCCTGTCCAGCATAACCCCCAGGTCCTTTTCTACAGAGCTGCTACTTAACTGGTGAGTCCCCAGTCTGTAGCAGAACATGGGAATTTTCCATCCTAAGTGCAGGACTTTGCACTTGTCCTTGTTGATCCTCATGAGATTTCATTGGATAATGGAGACCTGTACAGAGCATCATGTGGTGTATTTCATTGATGGTTGTGGAGGGCTTTTTTAGAACAAAAGGGCTGAGTCAGTGCAAAGCATTAGTACTAATTATACTAAACCATGATTATTAGACTGTGTGGGGGAGACTTTAGCTGGCTTTACCTTGATCACAATGGCTAAACTCTTCTCATTATTAGGGCTGTAACAAATTCACAGCTGTGAAAGCTCATCTCCCCCATGAAATCTGGCCCCCAGCTGGGGGCCTTCTACCCTGCACAGCTCTAGCTGCTATTCCCAGGCAAGGGCATGACTTCGTCTTCATAGGCAGGGGTGTCTCTAAGGGTGGGTTCTGTTAGACTCTCCTACAGGAACCTCCCTTAACTGCAGGAAGCACCACAGTTTTAGTTGTTAGCCCCCTGAACCAAATGGAGAGATTGTGGCTCCCTCTGTCAGGACCCCCCCCCCCAAAGTCTGGGTGGAAGACTGCTGGGAAGACTGGACATGTGGTACTCCCATGCCTGCCCCATGCCCTGTAACCCTCACTTCTGCGCTGCTGCTGGTGCAGTTGCTTGTTTTAGAGCTGAGTATCTGCTAGGCTGTCTTCCTCTTTGTCTGTCCAGCTTTGAAGGAAGTGCCCCTGCCAGCAGTAGGGCAGAAGCTGTGTGGCAATTCCACAACTCCCCTACACAGGCCTTGTGACCTCGCCCCACACCCTGACTTGAGTTTTTGGGTTGGGACTCTCTTGCTTAGAAAACCATGAAATTTCAGTTGTAGACATCTGAAAATGTGAATTAACTAGTTTTTAACACCCCACCCCCCTGGCCATGGAGTATGAGTTTGGTAGGACTCTAGTCATTCTGCTATGTAATCCTGTTCAAAGGGAAATCTTTTGCAGTTAAAGCATCAGAAAAATAAGATAATAATAAATAAAAAAGGATATATCTTTCTTTCTTTCACTGAAATTTTTGGGAATGATTTGTAACTTGCAAAGTGAATACAGTTTATTTTATTTTTACCTGATTACCCACACCTACATGTTCGTGTCTGTTCTCAGTATTTGGAGAATTGTCACAATATATAACCTGAAGGTGCAAAGCAGAAAATTCCCAAGATAAAACCACATCCTGCCCATCCTGGGGACAGGTGTAACTACATCTGCAGCGGTGCATATCAGTGTCATTTAAGCTCCAATAATAACAACCAGAATCTTTAACTCTCACGGGTTTTAACAGTGACTCTCCAGGGCAGAGGGGAGAAAGTATTTCTTTGGGGCTTCCCATGTTTCCCTTTACTGACAAATCAAGATAATATTTGCCTCCCCTCCAAAAAGAGCTGTTGGATTAATTAGTGCACTAGTAGCTGAAAAGTATTTTGAGGGTGCAAATGCTAATGCCTGTTCTGTCTTTATTTTTACATTGCTTGTACACAAAAAACTCTCTCGTATTGATCTTTGCCCATTTTATTAAATTAACTACAGCATGCTGACTACACTAACACTGCACTAGAAACTACCAGGGATTTTGTTGTTGGGTTTTATTTTGTTTTATTTTTAAATATATGCAAATTGCTCTGAGTAAGCAATTCTCAATAAAATACTCCTGTGCACTCGTTGTTTCTGACGCATACACAGTCATCACAAGAGGAAATGAGAGAAGCTGAATGTCTCATGATTGGTTCTTGATTTTGTTTCTGTGAAAATCTTCTAAAATGAATTGGAGAACGAAGATCTCCCTTTCCTGACATTATTGTCAGCACGTCAGGCCATGTCATCAGTTCCACGGACCTCAGCAAAACATGAGTGAGTAAATCTAAGATTGCAAATGGACTCTATTGGCTGGACTGCTGCACACTACAACCTTACAGTAACAATCTTGGGTAAGTTTCTCGACAAAGAAGTGTGACACCAGTTTACTGGCCTATTGATCCTTCCTTTCTTCAGTGAGTTGTATTTTCCCCAACACAACGACTGTCCTTCATCAGTGGCAAGAAAAGAAGAAGAAATGAAAGTGGTGTTTCCTGCTACACCTTTCCATTACCTTCTATCACAAATGGCCAGGAATGAGTCAGGTACAAATCACTCAGCATCCACAAGCCACATCAGTCAGCTTGAAAGCTGCTGAGCTGTGTTCATGTAAAATCTTCTATTTTAGGTTTACAGAAAAATGGTAGGATGGCTCTGAATTCCCCTTTGTCCTGTTTTAATGAGAAGGTTTTTAGCAGGGCAAGATTGTTAAAGAAGGAGTCTAAAATTTTCTGGGCCTGAATCTCTTGTACATAAATCAATTTACACTCTACTTCAAACTTAAACTGGGTGTTTATATCAGTGTTATATTAACCACTGTTTCCAGACATATTGTATTGCAACACAGTGGTATCTGTGTTGTGGAGAGTGAGGAGTGGGGCTGGATGCAGCCTGCAGGGGGGTGGACTGGTATGTTCTTAAAGGTTGCACATGACACAAAACATGTCGCTATCCACAAATGGCCGAGATCCACTGGTTTATAGGCAATATGCTTTCTCTTAAAGGCAACTTTCAGTCCCAGAGTAGGGTAAAGGGACTTTAATGTAAGTAGGAATCAGTGTCTTTATTCCTGGTACTACCATTAGTATAATGTGGGGTGTAGGAAGTATGACCTTTGTGCCTGTGTTTTTCCCCCTACACGATTTTGAGGTAATGCCTAGTTCTACCACACAAGCATATTATGTAGCTTCGTTAATAAAGTGTTTTGAAGGACTCTGATTAAAGTTGCTATAGAAGGGCAAAGTATTATTATTAGCTCAGGCAGGTATCTCATGTCAGAGCCCTGTTAACATTTCCTAGGAAACAGCTGGCATGTGACTTGTTTTCCTTGTGAGGGCAGGGGTCCAGCTCTGACCTGCAGAGAGCCTGAGGACTGATCTCACCAGAGAATTTTCATCAGTATAGCAACATCTCTCAGGTGCATAAAAAAAATACCCCTCCTCCCCGGAGAGATGTAGCTATGTCAACCTAACTCTCTGGGTAGAGAGTGCTACGTCAGCCTAGCTACTGCACCTTAAGGAGGTGGATAAACTACAGGAACAAGAGAGCCCCACCTGTAGAGATAGTTAAGGATCTACGTTGGAGCACTGCAGTGGTACTAGTGGAGCATTTTACGGGTGGACATGCCCTGAGGGGAAAGGTAGAGTTTGGTAAATGATTTAGTTAGCTTTGTCCAGTCTGTAGCCATTTTCATTCTTTTTCGGATCATCATGGTGGTGGGAACTGTGTGTATCCTACACCTGAAAGATGTTCTCAAAAGTGATTTCTTCTCTCTTTTACCATAAAATGAAGTGAACCATTACATAAGACTGAGTCCAAAGGCTGTTGATTCAGATAGCCTCATAGGGGATGGGCTAAATCTTACATCTCACAAGCTAAACAGGATTGGGCCTGGTCACTGTTTTGATGAGGGGCCTACAAAAAGGACCCAGGTGCTATGAGAGAGTGGTGTTGGCTAAATTTCAATTCTATATCTCTAAATCTCACAACAGTTTCAAATGGATATGGGATTCTTCCTCACTTCGTCCCCAAACTGTTGTGAAGTGATATTCGGTAGCATTAAGCAGTTGATATTTTTTTGTCCCCAAAGTGGCTATGCTTTTGAAGTGATTCCTGTGCACATGTCTATAAATGGTCTTTGAGAAGAAATGATTGTCTCCAAACGAAAATTATCCTCAGCCTTATCCTCCTCCCAGTTCATCAGCCATGATCTTTCCCCCTGTTTGGGAATGTTCAGACTTGAGGCAGTTTTGGTTCAGACTCATAACTGGGCCAGATAAGGTTCCTCTGTCTTGTTAGGATCTTAAAGCACCTTGAAAGGGGATGCTGAGGATTCCTCTAGGAGGAAATTATTGATTATTTATGTCCTGATGCATCAGGGATTTTCTCCATTTTTCTTAAACGTTTTTATCGTTTTGTTTTGGACAGAAACATCCAGTGCACACCACAAGCCATACTAAAACCTCTCTGAAGATGGCATCTTGTCTTCAGAATCTTGACTTTCATTTGAAAAAAACATTAAAGCTATGTTCACACTTAGGCAGTTAAATTGATTTAAAGTAAATCAATTTAATAAAATTGCTATAAAATCATTAAATCGATTTAAGTTACATCAGTTTAACATATCCCCATTAGAAACTCAAATTGAACTAGCATGTCCGTGGACAAGACTTGCCAGTTTGATTTCGGAGAGGGGCACCATGAGAGGTGTGGCAACATGGCCTTCTAAAAGGGCCATGCCCCCATCCAGTATATAGAAAAAGGACGGTACCCTAGGAAGGAAAAGGTCAAAAGTGTTAAATCGAAATAACATGTCCACACTGCATTATTTCAAAATAACAGTTTCAATTTAACCATCATTTTGATATAGTACTAGGTTTTATTATATCAAAATGACTTTCCTTATTTCGAAATAAGGGAGCTCCTTGTTTCAAAATAAGAAAAAATGTAATGTGGACATGAAATCTTTTAAATTGAAATAATCAGCATTATTTTGATTTAAAGACTGTGTGTGGACATACCGTAAACGTACAGCTGTTATAGTTGCAAAGAAAACCTTTTGAAAATGTGACATTAGCGTTTGTCTACAGAGGGAAGCTGCGTGTCAGAACTACACTGGTATGTGTATCATGGTATTACTCCATGCATAGACACTGTTATTCCAGAACAAAAGTGATTTTTTCCATTTCACTTTATTATTTTGGAAAGTGCTTTGTTATAGCAGTAAAGCACATTCTTATTTCAAAATATGAGTGTCCAAATGGGGAATTATACCCCAAGTATAACTATTGTGGTGTAAAGTCCCACCTGACCTTGTACCATTTTAACTTCCTGTGTCTAATTAATACAAAAAAAGTCTGCAAAGAGCTTGAACTACAGATCTGAGAAAAGTGATGTGAGGCATCCATTCAGGGATGATAATTTAAAGGTCAGTTCTTTAAGTCCCTGAATAAGAAAGGACACAGAGCATCGCAGTGCCTCATCACTTACTGTAAGCAATTTCAGTTTGTTGTGGGACATGTCAGTGACACTTGGGTCATGCCAGCACTTAGAGCCCTCATTGCCAAAACCCTCAAGTTCCTTTATGTACTCTAACTTTGATTTATCTCAGTAATTCTGTACCATTCCTAAATGCTGCCCCTTCCGTGTTCAACCCTATGTCTATCATTAATAACATCAAATAACGTCATTAAATGTTTAACAAGGTTCAGCAGCATTGGTCCTAGTTGAAATGTTTGTGGTACCCCACAATTTGCACATTTTCTTGATTAAAATGGGCAATTTTTCTTCCTCTCCCCCTAACCCCCCCCCCCAAGACATGATCAATTTAGGAGTCATTGACTTTGAAATTTGTCCGGTACCATGTGCAAAACCTAAGATTACCGTAACTGAAAGCAATTGGGGGAAAATATTTTTCTCTTCTTTTTTCCTTTGTTTACATTGTGTTTTTGACAGCACGATATAGTCAGTTTCACTAGTTCTCATGTATCGTCAGCAACTTAGTCATCTTCTACTGTTTCTTTGAGTCTGTCACACAGTGAAAGGAGAAAGAAACATTTTTAAAAATAGGAATATGTGTGCTAGAAAAAACTGCAGGGGAACTTGAGACAGGTGTAGAACCTGCAAAGATTTCCAGCTGTTTTCAAATTGAGTAGGTTACAAATGAGTGAAAATCAGTTTTTAATTTATACTGAATTGTTATCACATTCCCTGAGACTACTTAATTTCCTTAACAACCTTTTAAAACAACTTCAGCTTTTTAAAAGATTTTGCCCTCTAGAGAGGCTAATGATTTTGCTCAGAGCTAGTCCTCTTGTACAATGAGTTCCTGCAACAAAAACCCTCTAATTTTTCAGTGCATGCCCCTATGTACAGCAGATTAGAACATATTAAAATAATTGGTATAATAAACGGCATCATGGATGAGTCACACTAAGTTGTATTTCAAGGGGCAATACTTGCGGCTTGGAAGAGGGCAGGTATAATGTGCTCAATATGCATAGTCTTTTATCTATTTCTAGTCTTTGTCACTGTATCAGTGACACTAAGCAAGGCTGGACTGGGAGACCATAGAACGCAGAAAACAGATCTGTGGTACATCTTGATGGCAATGAATGGAGTTACACAAGGGATGACCATGTCACCTTCAGTTCCTTTTTCCCACCCCCACATCCAAACTCTTAGTCTTTGACACCATGGTTCCCACCCAATCTGCATTATTATCATTTATTTAGTCATCCCTTTCTTCCATTACATCGACTTCCTGCTTTCTCATTTCCCATTCTCCTTCCATTCCATTTCAATCACCGTCCTCTTCTGCCATTACTACCATGTCACTACTCTGTGTGCATCACTCTCTTGCCACAGATGGCTGCTTCTCACCATTACTGAAAAATGACTAAATCATTCTCCATGAAGTCATCCCCCTCTTTTGTTTCCCCATTGTGTCCCATCCATGATGTGTCTATATCATTAGGCTGCAAACTCTCCAGGCAAATGTCACTGTACAGTGCTGAGCATATTAACAAAGCTAAATAATAAATCCAAGTGTCTGAACTTCATTTTCAAAGCTAAAAACAACTCTGCACCACCCAACAGTCAACTGTTCCCAGTACCTTCTCATATCCTTCAGTTCAACCCTCACTCCTAAACACTCTGCTTGTCTTTACACCTCCTTCTGTGCCACCAAAATGCCTGTTATTCCCTCTTTCTATTTGGGCATCACAGAATCTCCTTCTTCTCCTTCAGATCCTTGCTTAAAACTCACTGATGAGATGGAGTCCTTCCTGTGATACTTGAGCAACGCAAGAAGCACATAAATAACGCACCCGTTTAGCTATCTTTAAGGTAAGAAAAGTAGGCTATGTTTTAACCTGGATGCAGCCTAAAAGAAATAAGGATTGCTGCATCACTTTAACATGGCTCTGTAATCCAGCAGCCAGTATATAGCGTAATGGGTCGGAATTGTTCATTCTGCATAACACCAAAGGCCGGTCCTCAGTGAGTGTAAGTCATCATAACTGAAATGAAGTCACTGGAAGTAAGAGTTTCCATCAGCTAAGGCTCTGGTCTCTAAACTGTAAACTATTTAAGGCAAGATCTCCATCTCCATGTTTTGTACTGGATGTTTATTCCTTCAGATACTTCCCTGTATTCTCTCCACTTCTGTGCTTTAATTATGGCTCTAACACAACTTCTAATCAAGCAATATGCAAGGACTGACATGGACCCAAGGCAGCTCCAGTGTGAAAGCTCCTCTGTCACTTTTACTCCAGCCTCGCTCATGAATTTCATCCTAACAATTCCCATTATTGTTCTAACTGAGGTGCCACTTTAATTGATTGATATTGTTCAGAAACAATTTCCTTTAAGGTCATAAGGTCTCCTGTTTGTTGGCAGTCAAGAAAGGAAATCATTTGCAACCTTTGAAGAGAAATCTATTCCTTCCATTTAGAGAGTTGGCCATACATATAAAAGCAGCTCTAGGCATATGATTTTTTTAAATAACTTATTAGCATAGATTTTTTTCTACTTTCAATTATTTGTGTCTTTTTACTTTCCAGGGGAAAAAAAATTAAAATCCATGGAGACTGAGATGTTAATCAGGCAAAGTAAAGGAAATTAGAATTATGGGACTAGATCAGTCCTTACTGAGCACCATGCCAGTGGTACAAAGGGCACTAAAGCAGACGAGTGAGTATTTTCTTCAGCAGAGGGGAATCCTCGCAAGGCCTAAATGTGCTGTACTGTTCAAGCAAACAACTAAAAAGCGTCTTCCATCCTTTTTTCTGGTGAAGAAATGGCTATGGAGTATTTTTTATGATGCTTCATAGGCTCACTTTAAATTTCAATTAGGTTCCTCCAAGGAGAAGGAGTAAAAAGAATTTTGTGCTAATGGTTATGCTGAAGTTGCACCTCCTCCTGGAATTTAGACATTGAAACTGACTTTCTTGACTTTATCTGATTAAACTCTTATGATTTTGTATGTCTGATTAGGTATTGTATGTTTCATGGTCATGTAAAGAAAGACTCTGTTGTAATTTATAAGTAGAAGTTGACACAGTTGAAGTGGCTGTGATGTCCTTAGTACTTAATCTCCTCACTTTTGTGCACTTAAAAATTTAAGTCATCATTCTTTTGGAGTTGGTGTTTTTAATGTAATAATTTCTTTGGACTTTTCTAACAAATGATGAAGCTGCTGTATGAAAAACTTAAGGCCTCTGCTTTCTGACCCTTTCTATCCATGTTAATGATCATGTGTTCAAAAAAGAAAAAAAATAGCAAGGGTGAGTTTTCAGGAGCGTGTACCTCCATATTGGAGTTAAAAAAACCAACGAAAAATATAGTATGTGGTCAGGATGCTATTTTCAAACCTCCTTACTGCTGGGGTTTCAAAAGTAGCCTCATTCAAGCACAGCAGTCCTTGGTCAGGACAATGTAAATGTCAGCTCTGAAGTTCTGAAACTGAATCTGCATTTAAAGAATTTTTGTGTGTCTCTGAAGATACCTATAAGAGTCTCAGATGATTAAAAAAAATACAGAGTGCTATTTAAATGGTTGGGGAAGAACAAGAATCGATTTTTGTGTAATTTTATTTCATTTTGCACTCCTGACTGCCTAGAATCTACTTTGTTTTTTCTGGACTCCCAATAACCTTGGTATTTTGCTGGAACAAATGTGTCCATGATGGCTGTACATGCACTGGGCCCACCTACACTGCTAAGGCTGTGGACTTTGAGGATGTGGAGTCCAGAATTGAGAAATTAGAGAGGAGTTGCCTTGGTCTTACTACCTGCTGTGCATCAGCCTCCTGCCTGCACTCTTGTGCAGAGGAAAGCAGCATGGTCCAGGGGACAGGACACTCAAGGTAGGTACTGGTTGGAAATTTTCTGCCTACTATTTTTCTGTGGAAACCTACGTTTTTCATTTAATATTTCTTTTTTCTATGAAAAATTATCTGTTTTCCATGGAAAATTCAATCTTTCTGTTTAAAAAAAAAAGACTTTTTTCACTGGGAGATTTTAAGGTTTTTGACTGAAAGCTTGACTGAAAGCTAATATATATATTTTTTTGTTTTTTGTCAAAAATTTCCTTGAAGAAAATCCTCATTCCCTGACTGTCTTTGTTTAAGAACCTGGGGTTTTACCCCTGCTTTTTTGGCAGGGGGTTGGACTAGATGACCTCGTGAGGTCCCTTCTAACCCTGTGATTCTATGACTCTGCCACGAGATCACCGTTATACCTTGGACAAGCTGCTTCATGATCCTGTGTCTTAGTACTGACATCTGGAAAATGAGGACAAGATACTAACCTACCTCTCAGGGTATTGAGGCTTGAATTAAACAACAGTTCTAACAGGTTTTGAACTCCTCAGATAGAAGGCACTAAAGATGTGAGACCTATCCTGGGAGCCTGTGTTTGAACAGCTGAGCACATTTCACCAGTTCCTCATGGCCAATACGTGTCCCTAACATTAGCACCCCAGGCTTTTGTGACTGGTGCATGAGGTTGCCTTATATGCTTTAATGATGCATTTCTGGGGTGTGCCCCTGGAACGCTCTCGCTCTACAAATATATGTGGAGGGGGGCTGGTGGATACGAGATGAAGCCCCTAGAACGCTAATAAAACTGAGACAACTGCCCTAAAATGTTAAGAACAGCCTTAGATGAAACACAGTTTTCACTACAAAAGCCCTTTTAGATCAAACAGCAATGGATGCTCCTTATGGTAACAACTCCTACCAGCTCTCAGAATGAATCCTCAGGGTTACTTACCACTCCTTAGATAGGCTTTCCCTGCTGCGCTCAGAATGAGATTGAGGACTTCCACCCTACCGCCACCCTGAGCCTGTCTCACAAAAGCCAAACTAAACCCTCTCTGGCTAAGGGTCTGAGTTCACAGACAGGGCTGGATTCACCATTCTCTGTGAGATCTAGAGTCTGTTAAATAAACCAGCGTCACAGCTGACAGGAATTTAAAGATGCAGAGCCTTTTCACAATAGCACATGCCCAGTGACAACAGGCCTGCTGCTGACCACAGGCAGAAGTAGTGGATGAGGAGTAGTTTAAGAGGCCAGTAACAATACCTAAATTACAATGTCCTTGTAATGAAATCAGCACTGATAGGTTCAGCATTTGTGTGGAGGAACCAGCCTAGCACATTCCCCTTTCTTCCATCCCTAGCAGTTACTTGGTCGCAAAATGAAGTCAGACTTACCCATTGTCACCCCGGTCACTGAGAAGGCAAGCAAAGTGAAGGCACAAAAAGTCTTCCCAACAAAGCTCATGTCAGCTTTTGCTTTCATCACTCACACTGATCGCTCACTCCCATCCATCTCTTTGTAAGTCCATCTGCAGATGTGGGGTGTTGCCCTCTGTCATCATTCGTCCTTGCCAGCCTGTGTCTGTTGTTTTCTCTTCCACTTCTCCACCCCACCTCCGTTTGCTCCTAACTGATTAGCTCCTTGGGGGTGGAGATGCTCCTTCTTCTGCCTTTTCATAGCATGAGGCTTCCTGTGCTGAGAGCCAAAGCGAACATTGAGGAAACAGATTGAGCAGCTATGCCTTCCGTTCATTGGCTCTCCTCGCAGTGCTGATGTGCGAAGATAAAACTCCACAGCAGAGCTCAGCATGGAGCCAAAATGAAGCATATTCTTTAAGCCTGAGCTGACTTTCAGAGAGGGAATTTTAATTATGGGGAGTTGGAGCAAATGTTATTATTCATACAGTAATAACAGTGCACTCAGTGCTTCAGAGACAAGGAAAGTTTGTTCTCTGAGGACTATCATTTTGTCACCTTACACACAATGACCTCCTTAACAATTGCCTCCTCAGAACATTCTCTGTCTCTGCCAGGAAGATCAAGTCCTGCTCTTAAACAAAAGGCCCACTCGGACCTCAGAGGGGAGACTGCGTAGTGAGGAAAAAGAAAAGACTCCTCCTATTTTTAGCTTTGGAAACATTTTTTAGCCTTCAGGTATTGACAGCTGTTACACCAATGAGCTCTATCACTGGCCCATCTCTTAGGTTGAAAGATTTTTGTCTTTCAAGAACAATGACCCCCTCTCCCTCTTCTTCACTGGCCCTCCCAGGTCAGGTTCAGTGGTGGCTACTTCTCTCTTGAGTCAGCAGCATCTCACACACGGAAATCTCTGGTTGAGCAGAATTGCCAGGGTTCCATGTGGCCAAATGTACAGCCCAAATAATTCAACTAAAAAATGACAGCCAAAGAGAAGTAAAGAAAGGAAACAGATTGAAACCCACCAAGTAATAAAACTGTTCAAGTCTCCATCAACAACTGAAAACCCACAGCATATTCAGCCATCACCTGGTTGTTGTGCATTGATCTGAACTGCTGTAGTCAGGTGCATCCTTGGTCAGGTTCCTCTGGTCAAGATGCATTCCAGAGAATGACTATCTAATGCAAGGGTGTCAAAAATGCGACCCACAGGCCAAATCTCTTCCATTCCGCCTGTTACTATGCTCCATGAGACTGCATTCTCCCTAACACGCGCGCGCGCACACACACACACACACACACACACACACACACACACACACACACACAGAGGGAGTTATTACAGATCACAGTTTCACATACACAGTACTGTGCGATGCCATGAGAGAGCCATACAATTTCAATTTATGGTATGTATGGCCCAAATGAAATACACTTAGGTCAAATCTGGCCTGCCATAGCAAATTAGTTGGTCACCCCTGGTGTAATGGAAGTACGGGGTGAATAAATGCCCAGTGTCCATAAGCCCTTTATTTATGCCCTGCATGGACATTTCTTCACTAATCCATTAAAACCACAACATTTTGCTTTTGTGATTGTTGTTAACAGAGGTTGAACAAAAAGCAGTCTGAGTAGAGGGGGGCATGAATTTTTAGGCCCATGACTTGGGTATGTACTTTTTGTGGCTACTTTGTTAACACTTCTAGGATAACAGAATCAGGGTTTATTGATCTCATAGGACTAGTTGGCATATTGAAGAGAGGAGAGGTGGAGGCACAACAGGTCATGACATTGAGGAGAGAGGATCAGGGTTTAGGTAAATGTGGCTGGAGAAGGAAGGATGGAATCTGGAGATCTAGCAGAGGGGAAAACTGAGGATTTCTTGGTAGCATGAAAGTGGGGAAACGAGGGGTGGGAGTGGGTTGATTGTGATGCCTGAGGCAGTGCAGAAATTGGAGGAGTTGCCAGCTGGGTAGGGAATAAGGGAGAAGAAGGGAAGTCTGGCAGGAAATGGGAAGAGTTTGGTTTTCATGGTATTGAGCTTGAGCTGGTGGTGGACAGGGCCATATCTACAGATTTTGGCACCTGGAGCAAGCACCCCAGAAAGAGCCCTCCTTAGGCTTGGAGCCCAATCTGGTCCCAGCCACTGCCAGAAGGCAGCAGGGATCTGGATCCATCCCTAGCCTCCATGGGAAGGCAATGGGGATCTTGGTCCTCCCTAGCTGCTGCGAGAAGGTGACAGGGAGCTCCAGATGCTGCCAGAAGGCAGCTGAGGATGGATCTTGCTCCTCATTGCCCCAGCGGGGAGCCAGATCCATCCCCAGCTGCCACAGGGAGCCAGATCCATCCTGACTCCCTCTAAAATTCAGCACCTGGGATTTGCCCCAGTTGCCATTGCCTAGTTACAGGCCTGTGGTGGGTTATCCAGGACATGTCTAAATGAAGAGAGGGAGGTTAGGGGTCTGAGCTGGATGGAGAGCCATGTGCAGATGTAGTAACTGCAGTCATGAGACTGCAGAAGGTTACCGCTTGGTAATGCAGGAGAAAGGAAAGAAGAAGGTCAAAAACTGAACCCAGAGCATCACCAGCAAAGAGCAGAGGGGAAGAGGAAGAGCCCCCATTAAAGATACTGATAAAGCAATTGAAGAGGGAGAATACCCAGAAGGGATAAAGTCAAGGGGGAGAAAATCTCGGAGAGAGAAGGTAGTGATGGTTTTCTCTGACAGTATCTCTTCAGACAGCCTTACAGTCCTCACAGCAGTATAACCACATGCAGCAAGGAGCCCTCCTGAGAGGCTCGGGCTATGCATTTGATTAGGTTGCAGGGTTTTATCACAGCAGTACAGCTGAGTCCATACAAGGACCTTTTCTCTGAAATGAAATACAGAACTGGCATATTGCCAAGCTGAAGCCTGCTTTTGTCTGTTCTCATAGATGAAATATGGGTTCTGCATTGTGGTTTTTAACGTGGGCTCCTTTACATCCACACTCTGTTTATTATATTATATCATCTGATATTATTTGAGCTATTCAAAGCTTGTAATCTGCTCTGTTTGATGTGGTTTTGCACAGCCTTAAGCCTTTCCTGAGAGCAGAGCTCATTGTGATAATGTGTTCAATGTCGCATGCAGGATTTCTGAAGATACACTGTAAATACCGAAGTGTGGGTTGGAAATAAGTTCTTGGGAGTAAAATTACCCTGTAATATATCCTGAATACGGACAGGGGCCCTTTTTGTCAAATCTTCACTTGATGTCAATTGCCGTAGTTCCATTGACTTCAGAGGATCTATCCTGTGGTGCTAACCACAGCAGCCCTGAGTCCTGGGCCTGGAGACCCAATGAGTGATACTGTCTCTAAGGAAATTGGACATAAATAGATACATATGAAAAGTCACATCAGTCCAGGGAGCTGGTCACTGCACTATTGATTGTCACCTGACTGCACAGAACACACCCAGTGCTGCATCCCTGAAATCCATTGCTTTTGCCTGTGAACTTGGCAAAAAGACTTCATTTGTTCTCCAAAACAAGGTGAACTCTCTCCCCAGTACATCAGTAACTCTCTCCACAGTACTAAATAACTCTTTTTTCCAAAAAAAATTAAACCCTTTTCTTCCCACGAAAAGGAATAGATGAACTTGATTGGGTTTGTTGTGTGTGGTCATAAAAGTGAATGAGCAAAAGCTTTGGGTACAGCCCATTTTGTGCAAACCAATGCTTTACAGAGTGTTTCAACCATTAGCTCAACCAGTGCCCCTCAGTTCAGAGTCAAACTGCAGCCCTTCAGCTAGCCAGGCCTGGGCTCCCCCTGCACACCTGTGCCAATGCTCCTGAATCTTGACCTGCAGCATCCTGTCAGTCCGTTCCTGAGCCCCACTCAGCTGTGCCAGCTCCCATCAAGCCAGCACTGCTGCCCCCTGGTATTCTAGTTGTCCTGCAAATGTTCTGCCAGCATCTTGAATCATACTTGCAAATGCACCTGAAATATGACTTCAGAGGGAGCTACAGCAACAGACTGGTCAGCTTCAGCTGTTACCTGCAGTGCCCTGCAAAGAGGGTCAGCCCATGGTCATTTCCTGTCATTTCATTCCCACAAAATAACAACAAACTCTGACCAGGTTCCTCCTCTAGCAGAGTGATAGCAATGAACCACTGAGGAGAACGGCACATAGTAAAGGTGCTGGGGCTGTTTTTGAAGCAGCCTTGTTGATGCTCTGTGGCTAGGTGGTATTGTTTATGCCTGGAAACACCCACTCACCTGAAAGTCTTGA
The DNA here is from genome assembly GCA_007922195.1 of Podocnemis expansa. NCBI lineage: Eukaryota > Metazoa > Chordata > Testudines > Podocnemididae > Podocnemis > Podocnemis expansa. The sequence goes on from ML682251.1 coordinate 1,961,086, forward strand.
AGAGAATATGGTTTCTTCTGGTACTGTGACGGGAGGGTAGGAGGGGCTGAGTTCAGCACCCAAAATATCAAAGAAGATTTTATTTAACATCAAAACTGAAATTACTGAGCTCTGACTTGATGCTTTTAGCTTTTTTCTTCCCAGTTGAAGGACCAGAATTATTCTGAGCTTGAATCTGCTGGTTGAAATTCCCTTTTTGTGGTTTGCATTTTACATACCCATCAATAGAGAGTTTTTCTGCTAGCGTTCAAGGTGGATTTAGAGAGGGTTTGTAAGTAAATCTGCTTGGAAACTCCTCCCCCTCAGTGCACAGCAGGATCTGAAGTGCTGTCTCTTACAATCCCTCTGCTTTCAGAATGAAATACCCGCTTTCTCAAAGATTTATAGATTCAGATCCTCAGAAGCAGATCCTACGACTTACACTTCGCTGCATTTATTTCCTCTTTTTGTAAGTTCCCTCATCTTCAAAGTGTCTGGTGAAGTGGAATTTTCTCCCACAAAAGTTTGTGAAATAAATAAATTTGTTAGTCTTTAAGAGCCACAGGACTCCTTATTTGTTTAACTGAATTAGACTAATGCGGCTACCCCTTTGGAACTCAGGAGCTGTAAATTCTCATAGCTCCTTTGAAGTTAATTTTAAGGCTAGAAGGGACCATTATGATCCTCTAGTAAGTTTTAATTCCTGCAGACATGGTCCACAGACATCACCCCATGGGTCCTTGTAATCCAGTAGCTCAGTTGTGAATTCAAGTATATCTTTCAGAAAAGTGTCTTGTCCAGCTAAGACTGCTGGTCGCTAGGCAGTTGGGGGTGCTAGGCAAAGGCCTTTTATGGGGACCCATATAGGTCCCCACTGCCACCCTCATAGCGGCCCAGGGGCCCCCTGCAGCCCTAAGTGCCTCACACAGTCCCAATTTCCAATGAGGGGAGGAGTGGGGGGGCCACAGACCTAGAGAGCCACAGGGCTAGAGGCTGCACCGCCCGCTTGCCTGCCCAGGCTCTTTGCAGTGGGGGCAGAGCAGCACTTCCCACCTACCTCCAGCTTGCCGTGCCTCCCCTGGGGGACGAAGAAGAGTGGCTGACACAGAGCTGCGGCTTGCAGAGGTGGGGCCCTGGAGCAGCCTGCATCAAAGAGTTCAGGGTGTTTGTTTGCCCCGGCCACCCCAGGCCTCAATGGGCCCAATCCAGGGCCTGGGGCTGAGGCAGCCTCTGTTCAGCCCTGAGGTGGCTGGGGGCGAAGCAGCTACAGCTCCACGCTGGCTGCTTTCCTCCCTCCCCCGGGGAGGCGCAGCTGGCTGGGGTTATGCAGGAAGCGCTGCTTTGCCCCTGCTGCAGAGAGGCCGGGATGGCAGGTAGGCAGTGCAGATTTTGACTCTTGTGGTCTGCGGCCCCCCACTCAGTGGCGTTGCTAGCATTGGGCATGCCAGGACATGTGCCCCGGGTCTCAACGCTGGTGCCCCGGATCTCCGGCCCAATCGGGCCGGGGATCTGGGGCCCGATCCCCAGCTGGCCGCGGCGGTGCCGTCCCTGGCCGGGGATCCAGGGCCTGCCCCTGGCCAGGGATAGGGCCAGGGGGAGGCCACGTTGCCGCAAGCGGCTCGGCTGTGGCGCAGCCAGAAGCTGCTGCTGGGAAGCTGGGCCCACGCAGGCAGGCGGCCAGGCCCCCGATCCCTGGCCAGGGACGGGGCCACCGCGGCCACCAATGGCCAGGCCACAGATCCCCAGGCCACAGATCCCTAGCGGGGGATCCAGGGCCCGGCTGGCCAGCCGCCCATGGCCGCGGTGGTTCCGTCCCCCACTGGGGATCCGGGGCCTGGCCGCCCGTGGCCACGGCAGCCCCATCCGCAGCCGGGGATCGGGGGCCTGGCCGCCCGCTGCCGCTTCTGGCAGTGCTGCACCGCGGCCTAGCCGCTCACAGCCGCATGGCCTCTCCCTGGCCCTATCCCTGTCCAGGGGGCGGGGCCTCTCCACACGGGGTGGGGCCTGCCCCTGGGAGCGGGGCTGGGCCCGTTCCCCTGGTCCATTGCCCCCCCCAGCGACACCTCTGCCCCCACTCCCCCACCATCCTGCAAAAGCAAGGTTAGGCAAAGCAGGCGACCACTAGGGGGCCCCTTACTGCTCAGGACCCTAGGCGACCGCCTGCTTCACTTACCCCAAGAGCTGCCTCTGCTGCTCACTGGCTATGTTCCCTCTAAGCTGTGCATGTGTGCGTGTGTACACGGGTCATGAAATCTGTGCATACAACAAAATAAAGCCTGCACAAAAAAATTAAACAGCGCTAATATTTTTATGCCACTTTAAGAAAGCAGTTTCAAGTAGCATGTTTCAAATAAGGTTTTGTAATTTATAAAATCATTTCCATCACTATATCAAAATAAAATGTAGATATTATTTGCATCATACACACTTGCTTTGTTGCACTCACAAGTGTGACCACACTCACTGGACTGTGCACAAATTTGGACACTGGTTCCGAAAATTTGCACAAAAGAATTTTTTTGCGCACACATCCTATGAGAAATTAGAGGGAACATTGCTCACTGGGCAAAGGGATCTGAGCACACTTGGAAAGAAGGCTGCTATCACATATGGGTAGGGTTACTAGATGTCAGGCAAGAGAAGGACATGCCCTCCTTTTTACCTTCATGTCCTCCTTTTTATTTTCACATCCTCCATCTGGCAGGCATTTTAGAATAAATGATTATGTCTGGCTTTTTACTTAAGGGGCTTAAAATATGTTGGAATGCCCTGGAAAACCTTATTTTTAGGGGGAAGCATTACAGGGCCCCCTAAAAACAGAAGAATATTACATTAATACTACATTTTCTCCATGTGTCCGCCAACATCCTCCTTTTGGCTATGTCTACACTACAGCGCTTGATTAAGCCAGCTTAATAAAGTCTGCTTAAAGTAGACTTTATTAAGCCAGCTTAGCATGTCCACACTCAAAATGCCAGGAGACTTCCCACGTCCGCACTGGCAGCTGCTAGGTCGCCCTAGGAGTGGTGCATTGTGGGTACCTGGCCCACAGTGCACCACAACAGAGGTGCCCCTCTCTTCCAGCCACACCTTTACTACAGAGAGTGAGTGACCACACCACCCTCCATACTGGGGTGTGGCAACAGGGAGGCCAGGGAGCCTGATGTAGCCCAGCGATGTGCCAGCGCAGCGCTTCACACCCTCCCTGTGCTGCCCAGACTCCTCTGGCTCTGGAACAGGTGCTGCAGGCAGGGCCGGTGCTACGCAGTAGTCAGCCTCTGTGTAAAAGGGGGATGCCGGCATTTTGAGGGGTGTCAAAAGGGGACAGCGCCGTGGTGCTCCCCTGATGATGTCACTCATCTGCACTGGCGTTGCTCTGCTGCGGGGAGGTGCCACGATCCCCAGCGCTGGCCCTGGCTGCAGGGCAACTGCCAGCACAGAGGCAGGGCGCAGCAGTTGTTAAGACTTAAACACCAGGAAACAGCACATAGAGGAAGGTGAAGTCAAATCACCTGTTATAATGGGGGAAAAAAATCCATAGTCAGGACTGAATCCTGCTTTCAGACAATGTAATCTAAAAAAGAATAGCTTCTTTCTTTCTTTCTTTCTTTCTTTCTTTCTTTCTTTCTTTCTTTCTTTCTTTCTTTCTTTCCATGTGCTGTTTGCCAGTGTTTGAATCTTAACAACTGGTTTGATTTGCTGTTAGAGTGTCACCTGATCCTTTATCTTACACTCCCCTGCATTTATTTCCTACCATTCTTTAAATTCCCCCACTTCAAACGGTCTGATGAAGTAAGATTTTTCTCCCAGGAAAGCTTATCCAATAAATAAATTTGTTAGTCTTATTCAGTGCTTCTGGACTCCTTGTTTGTTTTACAATATCAGAGGGGTCCTTTGAGAAGGGGAGACACACAGAGAGGGGGAGAGACAGGCAGGGTCAAGCTGAAAAAGGCAAGGGGGAGACACTGAGGATTGGGCTGAGAAGGGCAAGGTGGGGGACACACAGGTTTGGGCAGAGAAGGGGGAGACACGTGGGTTTGGGAAGAGAAGGAGTGAGACAGGCAGGGTTGGGCTGAGAATGGGGGAGACATGCAGGGCGGGCAAAGAACTGGGGAGACATGCGGGGCATGCTGAGAATGGGGGAGACATGCAGAGCGGGCTGAGAATGGAGGAAATGCCAGGTCGGCCTGTGATGCCTGGTCCAGCTCAGAACGGGGGAGGATCAGTCAGGGAACATGGGGAGTTTGGCTGTGGTCCACACAGCTGGGAACGCTCCCAGCTGTGTTGTGCCTTCTAGCCAGCCTCCACCCCATGTTTTCTGTGGTTGGGAGGCCAATAAAGTCAACTTAAGGCAACTTCCCCCCTACATTGCCTAAAGTCAACTTAATAAAGCAGAAGTAATAATGTCAACTTTACCTGATGCTAAAGTCAGCTTTATTGCCCTGCAATGTAGACAGGGCTTTGTTTAAGTCGACTTAAGGGCCCTTAAGTTGACTTAAACACACAGTATAGACAAACCCTTTTGTACTTCCCTGTCCTCCTTTCCAGGCTTTGGTATCTGGTAGCCCTATATATAGGCAGGTTACAGAGCCGTAATGCTCCGTTTGAGTGCCCGGGGCACATTCCGATTGGAAAATACCTCTTGCAATTAGTAGCGCTTGGGCTGGTGCCACGAAATGCACCTTTTAATAGAGCAGTTCTATTGAGCTGCTCCAGTGCGCCCTGGGCAAAGCCCCATTTGCCCTGCCGTAGTTACAGCTCTGGTAGGTTATCACCGGATAATGAGGAGGCAGCATATTCAGGACTTCATACTGAGCCTTTATTGAAGAGATAGTGAAAGCAGAGGGACCCAGACAGACAGGTTCCTCTACCACAAAAACAACTTTCTCATCTGTCACTATGGCAACCCTAGTGACCTAAGGTAATCAGAAACACCACAGCTGCCTCATGATGACTGAGTGGTGAAGTCTTTTGAGTAGATGAAGAGACTCAGGGAAACCTTGTTAAGTTGGTGAGGAGGGGCTGGTGGGAGAAAGGAAGCAGGGAGTTATTTCCGGGAAGTATACTGCTTCTGTCTTTGGGTCTCCAACACACCAGGATTCACCTTTTGTTCCCTTGGTCATGGGGAGAATCATTCAGGAGGCTCATACCAGAACAGTGAGATGGAAAACCAAGGTGTTGGCCAAGTTTGGCTACTGAGGATCTCAGGAAGCTTTTTACAAGGCTTGGGGTGTTGTCCGTATTGTCTTGGTAAATTTCTATGCTGTTAATTACATTCTGTCACTTTATATCCCCCTGCAGTTTCAATTCTATGCATAAGAATTACCAGACTGGATCAAACCTGAGATCCATCTATCCAGTATCCTGTCCTTGGCAGTGGCTAAATCAAGATGCTTCAGATGTAGAATGACCAGGTAGGAAGTGTGAAAAATCAGGGTGGGGTGAGGGGTGATAGGCATCTGTGTTAGACAAAGTCATGAATATTGGGACTGCCCCTATGAAATCAGGCCATCTGGTCACTGTATTCAAATGAGTGACTATGAAACCTCTTAAGTCTGTTTCAATTAGAGATGGGTTTTACCTCAGATGCATGAGGTTTAATATTTCTTTCATAATATGTGTGCACGACTATACATTTGAAAATTCTTTTTCCCCATATAAATGTCCAGTCCTGTTTTGAATCTTTCTAAGATTTTGGCCTCTGACATAAAGTGGCAGTGAGTTCAACAGCCCAGCTGTGCATTGAGTGAAAAGTATTTCTTATTTGTTTTCAATGTGCTACAATAGAATGTCTTGCTCTTGTGTCATGAGGGAGGGAGAACACAACTCCAGGTAGTATTCACTTATTTCCCTAAACTTTCTTATATTTTTAGCATGAGTGTTGCTACTCATCCAGTGGCAGGTGGATGAAATGAACCTTGCTTAGTCCTTCCATTAAAGTCTGTTCGGGGCGGGGGCTGACCCATTCTATAAAAATTGAAAAATGCACTGTAGACTGAGTAATACTATAATATAGTCTCCTGGTCTTAATTTTTTATTTGTACAAATTGTTTAGATTTGAACTTTAATTTGTACATTATGCCAAATTTTGCTCTGCTACATCAGTGTAAATCCATTGTAGTTAATGTAGCTACTCTGGGTTTACAGTAGTATAGCTCTGAGCACAACTTGCAACGTGGCTGAGACACTGTTGCTGTGGTAACCTTAATTTTGCATTTCCGGACTTGTGCTGTGATTAAAATCTCACCTTAATGTTACCTTACAATTTTTATTTGTTTGTTGACATGCAGCATGAAGTTACCAGCAGAACAAACAGGAGCAAAATTCAGCTAAGCAGCAAAAAGCCTAGAGCAGTGGTTCCCAACATTTTTCAGGCTGGCAACCCCTTTTTAACAAAAAAAAAATCTTTGCGCCCCCCCCCCCCCCAGCTGATTATGTAATCTGGCCCGTACCGCTCTGGCAGTGCTGCTGGGACAGCTGGCAAGTGGCACTGCCGCTACCATGGCTTGCACCATTGGGGAGCTGAGCCGTGGCAGCTATGCCCCCCTGCCCTTGCCCCTCCTGGGGAGCCACTGCGTCCTCATCCCCCTGATGGAATCTGGCCATGGGCAGGGAGAGGCAGCCCTGGCAGGGTGCATCAGGGCTGCAGCTGGATTCAGGACCTGGTAGGGAGATGCTCTGTGGACCCCCTGCAACTTGTCTGCGGACCGCCAGGGGTCCCTGGACCACAGGTTGGGAACCACTGGTCTAGAGGAAGACTGTGACTTTGTGCACTTCCAAAAACAGTTAGTTCAGGGGCACCTAACCCCCTCAGCAGGCCAAATCACACTGTAGTGTAACTCCATGGCCCTCACTGAAGTTACAAGCTGAAAGAATCTGTCCCTTTATCTTTGATCTGCTGATCAAAGAGAAGTGAAAAGGCTTTTTGATTTAAGGATCTTCAAAAAAACATATGATTTTCCCCTTCACTTCCCTGGCTAGAGACACTTTACAGATACAGTTTCAAAGGGGCAGCTGTGGTTTTTTTTCCTCCCACGAAAGCTCATGCGATAAATAAATCTGTTAGTCTTTAAGTGCCACAAGACTCCTTGCTTTTTTTTACCGATAGAGATACTTCACCTTTCACTGATACCATACAGAGAATGGAAATGCAGGGCTGAGAGAAGATTCTGTGATAACAGCAGCGTATAATGGGATCTGAAAAATATAGAGATGCTATCTTTAAGATAGTATCTTAATCTGGGAGCAGTCGCTTTTGTAATTAAAATGCCATTTAAAGTGCCTCTCACAGAGACCTTGCTTGATATTTAATTAATTTATTTTTGATCTGTCTCCAACCCCATGCCCGAGCACATTTTAAGCACTGGTTGACTAGATCATGAAACTAGCACCAGCAGGGAAAAGGTTTGCAGACATTCCTGGTGAGTTCTCCTTTTGAAGAATGACTTTCTTCTTTGAGCGCTGCTCACACCATTCAGTTACAGGTGTCTACGTGCCACAGTGCATGGTAGCTCGGAGAGTCTTTAGCCTTAGCCTATCAGGTCAGGGCACATGGCCAATGCCCCCTCTGCACCACGACCATGGCTATATAGGTGACCATGACCCTGACCCTCCTAGTTCCTTGTTCCACCCTCAATGACGGTTTTGGATTAGCCAAAACTTGCAGAAGCAAGTGCCTGTCTTTCCTTCACATGAAATTAAAATGCTGGGCTTTAAACTGTGTCCGGCGTGTTCCAAAGCTTTCTCACTTGACAATCCTCACAAGAAATGCCTCAGATGCCTGGGTGAGTCTCACCTTGTGGTGAACTGCTCCATTTGTCAGTGCTTTAAACACAGGACTCGCAAGGATAGAGAGCGGTGCTTATACACTCTTGCCGAGGACCGCACGCTCGCCTCTGATGCTGCCCGAGTCACTAGTGCTCCGCTGGCACCCTGAGCAACTTCTGCACCAGGGTCTCGGCACCGACCCACGGCGCAGAGTTCAAAGGCCCGGTTGGCTTCCTCTTCAGTACCGCCATGGCACCATTCGCCTCAGTCACCGAGTTCCCTCTCCAGCAAACTGACATTGGGGCTGTCTTTGGTACTGTCAACACTGCCAACCCCAGCAAAGACACAGGCTCTGTTCTAAGACCCAGCTCTGGTACCAGCCAAGAAGGCCAGGTCGAAGACTACACTGGCTCTGGTACCCAGAAAGCAGTTGCTGCCCTCAGGCTCGGTACCGTCAAGCCCTCCACCAGCATTGCAAAACAGGGCCAACGACAGCTCCAAGGCGCTCTCCTCTCAGCACTTGTCCCGTGAACCCCTTGGTACCATACTCTCAAGGCTCCGGAAGACAAAGGGCCAGCTCATCCATCTCATCATCTCCGGCCTCTGCCTGTTCCTCTGATTCTCCCAAAACTGCTTTGGGATCTGGAGAACAGGCAGGTAAACATTGCTGGAAGCGCTCCCTGATGCCTGTGCCACAGAGGAAGACAACCCCGTCGGCCACAGTGTGGACATCGTGTCCCAGTTCTTCTGGTAGTGCTAAGACCTAAGGCAGGGGCCGTTCTTCCCTGTGCTGTGCCGCAACCAGAAATTCTTTTAAAGACTGGTCTCATGAATGGCTGGACACGATGGCCAACGATGGCTCAACTTCACGGCACCATTTGGCACCGTCTCCACCTTGGACTCTGGACTCCTCAGACATTTCTGATGATGAGCGCCATCCTGACTCTACATGGTGCAGTAGGTCCCGGGCCCCTTTCATCCTCCTCTCTGGATGAGTACACTTTTCAAAGCCCTGTTGCCTATAAGGATGATTCCCACACCCAGCAGGATTTACTCTGCTGCATGGCAGCGAATCTGAATATAGAACTTGGGGTGGCCCAGGAGGAGACCAACCCCTCTCTTTGATGTAGGGGAAAATGTCCCAGCAGCCAAGGTATCCATTCCTCTCCATGAAGGGATATATAGAATTGCCAGGCTGTGCCAAAACCAGCGGATTGCAAATATCATGTCCCTCCCAGGACAAGTTTGCGTTCCTCTTCCAGCACCATGCGCTGGGATCGTTAGTGGTTGATGCAGTAAATCAGAAAGAGAGACAGGGCCAGCTGAGCTCCACTCCTAAGAATAAGGAAGCTAAAAAGCTTGACTTGTTGGGCAGGAAGGTTTATGCCATGGCAGCTCTACAGCTGTGTATCTCCAACCAACTGGCCTTTATGATGAGATACGCCTTCAACCCCTGGCAAGCCATGGAAGGTTTCCGCGACCTTATTCCCAAAGATTGCTTTAGAGATTATGAGACTATGATTGAAGAAGGGGCATTGGTCTCTAAAGATGCCCTCACAGATACTTGGGACATGTCGGACACAGCCTCGCATACTATGGCCTCCGCCGTGGTAACGCGTTGCTCCGCCTGGTTTCAGGGCTCTGGCCTGTCTCCGCAGATGCAGGTTATCATTCAAGACCTGCTATTTGAGGGCCCTGATGTCTTTGCTGAGTCCCAGACTCCAAGCTACATGGCATGAAGGACTCAAGAGCTATCCTCAGATTCCTAGGAATGTAAACCCTGCAATTTACCCGGCGCTCCCTTAAACCCCATCAGCTCTTGCAACAGCAGCTGCAGCAGTTAAAGCAGCAAATCCAGATGCAGAGTTCTTTTCCTCAGTCCTATCAATACCCCCAACAACATCTTGGGACTTGGCTAGGGACAAGGCCCGCTCGAGCAAGGATGGCAAGTCCCACTCCTCACAGTCTAGCAGGCATGGGCAGGGTACTGACTGCTCATCAGAAAGGAAGCAGCGCTTTTGATGGTTACCCTGAGGGCAACAAACCCGCAGCCTTGACCCCAGCCTTCACCAACTGCCTGCATCGCTTTGCGCACCAATGGGCCAACATCACAACTGCCCAGTGGGTCCTCGAGATGGTAGCAGAAGGGTATCGCATACAGTTTCATTCAACTCCTCGGGTCAGAAAACCGCCCCCTCGCCCACAGGAACAAGGAACTATATCAGCTGCTTGAGATGGAATGCGAGAAGCTCCTCTCCCTCGGGGACTTAGAAAGGTCCCAAAGTGGGAGCAGGGAAAAGGGTTCTATTCCTGATACCTTCTGGTCCCCAAACCCAACAGGAAGCTCAGACCCATTCTAGATCTCAGAGCCTTAAACAAACACATTAGGAAAATAAAGTTCTGCATGGTTTCCCTATCACAAATAGTTCCATCTCTGTCTCCTGGGCGTTGGTTCAGAGCCTCGACCTCAAAGACACTTACTTTCACATAGCAATATGTCCCTACCACAGAAAGTATCTAAGGTTCATCATGGGGGGAAATCACTTCCAGTTTACATTGCTCCCCTTTGGGCTTTCTCTGACCCCCAGGGTATTCACAAAGTGCATGGCGCCGGTAGGGGCTTTCTTGCGCCGGCGGGGCAGAAGGATTTACCTCTACCTAGAGGATTGGTTAATACACAAGGAATCAAGACCTCAGGTGAAGCTCCATGTGAGAGCAGTAACCCAACTGTGTGGGTACCTGGGCCTTTGCATAAATCGAGAAAAGTCAAAACTCTGCCCATCCCAAAGTATAGAGTTCATAGGAGCTCTCCTAGATGCTTGCAAAGGTATGGCCTCTCTGCCCCTTTCAAGATTTCAGTCCATCTGCACCATCGTTATGGAGCTGCAGGAGTCCCAAGTGACCACAGCTCGTCGCTGCCTACAACGGCTCAGGCATATGGCAGCCTCCACTTCCGTGATTTGGACGGCACGCCTAAGAATGAGGCCCTTCCAGGTCTGGTTCTCCATGGTTTTTCACCCACGGAGGGACTCTCTATCTAGGGTACTGTCAGTTCCCCGAGATATCCTGGGGACATTACAGATTTGGAGGGACCCCTGTTTGCTATGGGGGGAATTCCCTTCAAAATTCTAACACCCACTGTAACACTGATAACTGATGCCTTGGACTTGGGGTAGGGGGGCTCACATCTCTGGGGGGGGGGCTTTCCACCCAGGGGTTTTGGTCCCACAAAGACAGTCTTCTTCACATAAACATGAAGGGCCATCAGATTGGCTTGCATGACCTTCCTGGACAGCATACAGGGCAGGCTGGTTCATATCCTATGTGAACCGGCAAGGAGGGGGTCTGCTCCCCGGCTCTTTGCAAGGAAGCGCGCAAACTTTGGATGTTAGCCCTGAAATATAACTTCACGCCAGTGGCTGTGCACCTACTGGGAGTGGGCAACAGGCTTGCAGACTCACTCAGCAGAAAACCCCTAGCGAATCACGAGTGGTTGCTCCACAACATGGTGTTCTCTCACCTGATACATAAATGGAGTACACCCCAGATAGACTTGTTTGTGACACAGCAGAACCACAAGTGTCAGCAAGTTTGCTCTCTCAGGGGTCGGGAGGAGGGGTCTCTCAATGATGCCTTCCTCATCAGTTGGTCAGGCTCTCTGATGTATGCCTTCCCACCAGTCCCATTAATACACAGAGTTCTCCTGAAAATCAGGATGGACGGAGCAAACATAATATTAATAGCTCCAGACTGGCCCAGACAACACTAGTTCTCATTCCTACAGGACCTGTCCGTAGAGACCCCACTCCACCTTCCCCTGTGAGCGGATCTCTTGCCACAGGACTTGGGGCATCTGTGGCACCCAAACCGAGATCCCCTGCACTTGACAGCCTGGAGACTCTTTGGCTCAATGAGCAGGAAAGACTCTGCTCGGACATGGTTAGGAAGGTCCTAGTTGGTAGTAGAAGACCGTCTACCAGGTCCACCTATATGGCCAAATGGAAACAGTTTTCCATCTGGGCTCAGGGTAAAGAAGTAGACCTTGAACTGGCCCCTCTACACCTAATCCCTGACTATCTGCTAGGCCTTAAAGACAAAGGACTCTCTCTTTCCTTGCTGAGAGTCCACCTAGCAGTGATCTCAGCCCTCCATGAAAAGGTAGATGGGGCCCCTGTTTTCTCCCATCCTCCCTCCACTAAGTTCCTGAAAGGGTTCGAAAGGCTTTTCCCACAATCCCGTGAATCCATCCCTTCTTGGGACCTTAACATGGTGCTCCGGGTGCTAACGGAGCCCCGCTATGAACGCTTAGACTCATGCACCCTACTGGTCCTCTCTTGGAAGGTGGCCTTCTTTTTAGCAATCACCTCCGCTGAAGGGTTTCAGAGTTGAAGGCCCTTTCTTCAGAACCCCTGTATACAAGGTTCTTTCCCAACAAAGTGGTCCTGTGACACCACCCCTCCTTCCACCATAAGGTGGCTACTCCCTTCCACCTCAACCAGGAGATTTGCTTGCCAGTATTTTATCCAGAGTCTCAGGTTATGGACAACCAAAGGAGGTGGCATACCCTGGATGTGAAGAGAGTGCTCCTAACATACATCGAGCGCAGGTGTCCATTCTGCAAGACCTCCCAACTCTTCGTGGCAGTCACCAAATGCAAAAGAGGTCTTCCAGTGTCCTCATAGTGCATTTTCAAATGGATAGTAAACTGTATCAAACACTGCTACGGAAGGTTGAATACGCCCCTTCCTGGGACTGTTAGAGCCCATTTTACCAGGGCCCAAGCATCGTCAACGGCCTTCCTTGCCAAAGTCTCGATCCAAGAGATCTGCAGGGCAGCTACGTGGTCGTTGGTACATACTTTCATGATGCACTGTGCTATTGTCCAACAGGCTAGAGAGGACACTGCATTGGGCAGAGCTGTACTCAGCATGGGCAAATTGTAACTTCTCCCACCATCCTTGGGTATGGCTAGCAGTCACCTGTAACTGAATGAGGTGAGCAGCGCTCAAAGAAAAACGGTGGGTTACTTACCAGTAACTGCCCTTCTTCAAGATGGGCTTCTCACATACATTCAGGCCCCTCCCACCATCCCAGCTGACAGAGTTGGTGAAGATATAGGGGACTGGGAGGGTCAGGGTCACAGTCACCTATATAGCCGTGGTCATGGCTCAGAGGGGGCGTTGGCTGTGTGCCCTGACCTGACAGGCTAAGGCTAAAGACTCTCCAGGCTACCATGCGCTGCAGCACGTAGACACCTGTAACTGAATGTATGTGAGCAGCCCATCTGGAAGAAGGATAGTTACTGGTAAGTAACCCACTGTTTCAATTGCAAGTCACTGTGTAAAAGATCAGGTATAAGGGAGGCTATTCGCAGATAGGGGTGAATCACAAAGCAGTTTCCATTTGCATATGTGTAATGAAAGCAGGGGTTAACCCAAGCAGAAAGGAGGGGTTTAATGTGAAGCTGGTTCTCGCTTCCCTTAAAACTCCCTGCTGTATTTAGCTATGTGACTCTTACACTTTTCTTTTCTCCGCAATCACCTTTGAATAGGGTTACCAGATGTCTGGCGAAAGGAGGACATGTCCTCCTTTTTGCCTTCATGTTCTCTATCCTCCAAGCATTTTAAAAATAGCTGCTTTTATCCAACTTTTTACTGATCAGGAATAGAATGTTAAAAACTCCTCTAACAGCCGAGTTACCGAGCGGGGATCTTCCCCCAGCGGCTGGAAATCAGAGCTGATCACATGCACACACCACCCAATCACAGCTGCGCATAAGCCAGGCCTTTTCACTAAGAGTGCAGGTATCCCATGAGGCTGGAGGTTGCTCACTTTCCCCCCCACCTCTTTTGTAAAGCTGCCTGGGTAGTTCAGTTGGTAAGAAAGGGTTTTTTTTTTGTTTTTTTAAACCTTGGGGTTATGAGTTCAAGACCTGAAACGGCTACTTTTATTTTTGGCTCTTGCTCCTTACAAAATGGCTAAATTGCAGGGGGCGGGGAATAGGGATACTAATAAAATGGAGGAAAATAAAGTCTACCATAAATATAAATACTAACAAAGACCAATTAAATAAAACCACTAAAGGGGCAGGTTTGAACTGGACAGAAACAATTTAGGACTTTTTTTTTAACTGTAAAAATGGGCTGCTGTGGAAAATGAAAAATGAGAAGTGAGTTAACTAGGGTTTTTTTCTTGGTTTTTTTAAAGTTTTTTAGGTACTTTTCAAGTTTATATTTGAAAATTTAGTTTTTTAACTCTAGTCTCATGAACGTTAACGAAAGGGTCATGAAAAACTTTCATTTAATGAAAACCTCCAGTTTTCAGTAAAAGAAAACATTTTGGCAATTTTCTTTATTTTAAAATAATTTTAAAACACATGATATTGTGCAGGTTTAATGCTGCATTTGTTAATCATTACCGATTTTCCATGACATAATATGGTAATAACAGTTATATTAATACTACATTTTCTTCACGCCCTCCAATGTCTTCCTTTTCAGACCTCCCTGTCCTCCTTTCTGTGCTTTGGTATGTGGTAACCCTACCTTTGAACCTTGAAGGCCTCTGCTACATAAAGGTAAGGGTACTCAGTTCATAGCACACAAAGTCGCAGTGAAGGAAGGCTCTGAGTTCTTTCTGTCTTGGATACTTTACCTTTCTTTTCACATGGTCACCTAATCAAACAAGAAATTTAGGCCAAAAGTAACTGCTTACACCTTGTGCATGGAAACCCAGAACCCGCCAGGTTCTAGACTTTCTCTGGGTGACTCTGCAGCTTTTTGTGCTGGTATTTGTACTCGCTTAAAGTGGGTATAAAATGCTATTCTCCTTTCTGGGAGAGTATTTCACACTTGCTTTGCACTAGCATGGATGACAGCACAAGCTGCAGAGTGACTGTGAAACAGGCCCTTGAGGGATCCTTTTATTTTGCTCATTAGGATGGAGACCTGAGGGGCCTATTATGAAAGTCAGATGAGCTGCATATTCTGTTATTTCAAACACTGTGCTGGAGTTACGGCAAGAGGAGAGGAGCCACCAGCAGAGCTGAAGGAAGTCAGTGGTGCCAATCAGAGTGAGGGGGGAAGGATTTGGAGATAGAAGGTGAGGAGAGACACATGGTGTGTAGAAAGAGGGAGATCATTACAGTCATAGGGGGAAGGTAGCAAAAAAGGCATAGACCAGAGGTGGCCAAACTGCAGCTCAAGAGCTGCATGTGGCTCTTGAATGAAAAAATGTGGCTCATGGAAGAAAGCAGAGGAAAGCAGCGCCAGCTTAGGAGTTTTAAATCTTCCGCCCTGAGCATGCTCAGGGGGAGCCCTAGTCTGTGCCTAGCCACTGGAATAGTGAGGTAAGGGGGCCCTGGGGAGGGGGGTTGGCCCGGGGCAGCTAGCATGAGGGCCTGCAGGTTAGGGAGGGAGTCAGGATGGTGGGAAGAAGTGGTGACATGGTCAGGATGGCTAAGAGAAGTGTGGCATGGTTGGGACAGCAGGGAGAAGCTAAGTTTTTACTGTATAGGTAGGCCTAGTCTTCATGGTAACCTTAAGTAATTATTAAAATCTGACATAAATTGGATCAATATTTGTCCTCTTTTTACAATAAAATTAAAGTGTGGAATGAATTTTAAACTTAGTAATTTTGGACTAGGTGAAATATGGCTATATGCTTTACTGCAGCTCTTGAAGGTTTAATAATCAGCTTGTGTGGCTCTTGAGTTCCATAAGTTTGGCCACCTCTGGCATAGACATACGTTGGTGGAGGGCACTATGACAAGTGAGCAGAGAGCAGGGACATTTTTATGCCAGTTCTCTTGCCCAGGATTTGAAAGCTGTACTCCAACAGGTCCAAGTAAGATTTCTGGGTAACTATCAAAAGAACTCTGTAGAGCAACTTTCTGAGACACTTTGGTGTGTGTGATCCCAAAGAGCTGATGAATACTCCTGTAGAAAACACTAATAATAATTCTTGCCAGGTAATCTATAGTTCTCAAAGATCTTTACAAAAGGAGAAAAATGTAATTAATTCTCATTTTACAGACCAGGAAACCTGGCTTGTTCCTCCCTCTTGGAGTTCTTCTCAGGAACTTCTTGATGAACCAGACTGGAGCGCTCCTCCTGGCAGCTCAGATCACCAAACGGGCTCCAATTAGATCACCTTTATGCAAATGAAGAACCTACTCATTCTGATAAGCACAGGCTCAAAAAGTCAATGCACCTAAAAGAGTACCCAGTCAGTTTGGCCATAGATAGTTTGGGATATCTGAGGTTCTGGTCAGTGCACAGGCTCAACTCTTTTGAAAGGACCTGCTGAAAAATAATTTCAAAAAGGGTAAAATTAGCAAAAGGTTGGAACTGAGAACATAGAGAACACCAATTATTCATTTGATCAACGATGCCGAGTGAGGGACAAGTCCTGTTTAACAGACAGCTGCTGAGAATGTGCCCTTTCTATATTAATTATATTTTAATGTCATGCAAAAAAAACCCAGACATTAAAAGAAAAAAATATTAAATTTGCAAATTCAAGCACTCAGACATTAGGAAATGCCCAGATTAAGGGGTCCTTTGCAGCAGGGGGAGTGGGGGAGTGGCAAAAAGCATATTCCACCTTGATATAAAGTTCCCACCCCTTCCAGATTTGAAGACCTTACCCTGGAGAATGGGGGAGGGCTATGGCTTCTCAAAGAGAAGGTTGACAAAATATTTTAATAGACAAACAATGTATTTTTCCATAGCCTTGTTCTCAGAAATAATTGAATTGTTATGGCTGAAACTTTCCAAAATGTTCAGTCTGAGACAGTTATCCGGCATGGAAAATTTCAACTCAACGTATTAATGTTTGGTAATGGTATAAGCAACTGAAAGTAGGGTCTGATACAGCTGTGCTGGTGTAAGAGCACTCATGAAGGTGTGTTATGGTGATGGGCGAGGTAAAGAACTCTCCCACTGACACAGTAAAACCAGCTGAATGAGAGGTGGTAGCTTTGTTCAGGGGGAGAGTCTCTCTCACTGACAGCACTGCACACGTGAGCACTTATGCCTGTAAAGTTTCTATTGCTTAGGGGGGTGTTCTTTCACACACAAGTGACAAAAGTGTTCCTGGTGTCAGTGCTAGTATAGATATGGTCTTACTAATGGATGCTGCTGCCAGCCATGCCTACACTCAACACCTCACCTTTTGAATGGCCATTTTTGACCCTCATAATAAAAGAAACATTTGACTTCCTCTCAGCCAGAGTGAAAAGTCTTCCTCCTAAAATCATAAATCTGGATTCCATTTTTATTTATACATCTATCTGCCTCGCATGTTCACCCAGTTCTCTGCCAAAGTGAGAACCTCTATGAGGAAGAACAAGCAAGGAGGCTGGTGTCACTTCTAAAGACTAACAAATTTATTTATCAGATGAGCTTTCATGGGAGAGAATCCCACTTTGTCAGATGAAAGTAAAAGCAGACTCTTGTGCTTCATAAAGTTGCCCTGTAAATACCACCCCAGGCAAGACAGAAAGGGCAGCCAAGTGGTTAGGGCACTAGTGTGGAAGTAGGGGATTTGGGTGTATTTCTTTGCTTTGCCACAGACTTCTTGTGTGCAGGGCTGCTCCATCCATAAAGGTGATCTATGCAGTCTCCTAGGGCAGTGGTTCCCAACCTTTTCTCTGCTGTGGCAGACCTTGATACCTTCAAATTTTCCGAGGCACACCACCATCAAAAAACTCATGAATATTCATGAACCATGGCACAGTGTTTCGGAAATGCTCCTATCTGGGGTAGTAGGGATAGCAGAGCAGGGGTGGCAGAACATGGGAGGTCAGGAGTCATGTGCAGTAGCAGGAGTGAGTGTGGGGAGCACTGCAGGGCAGGGTGGCAAAAGAGGACAAGGGCAGCCATGTGGGGAACAGCACAAGGGTGGCAAGAGAGAAGAGTGGAATGTAGAACAAGAGTGGCTTTGTGGGGGAGGTGGGGGGAACCCGGGGAGTGGGAAGGTAAGGCATGGGAGAATGGCGCAGCACCCACTTCCCCCCTCTCCACAATGGCTCCCTGCCACCCAGGGCAAATCCTCACCCCACTGCTGCTCCCTCCCACCCCAGTGGGTCCCATCTTCCCCTCTCCCAACGCCCTGTTGCCTGTGATGGACCCTCCCATCACTGCAGGTGCCAGAACTAGGCCTCCAGTAGAGCCCTGAACAGATACAAATATGTGGAGCCGTATCCGACCTGCATCTGCAAGAAATGGTCCATAGATATCCATGTTGTATCCGCAGATATGGATATAATGTGGACATCCGCAGATATCCGCATATTTGCAGGGCTCTAGCTCTGTGCAGATAAAAATATGTGGATCTGTGTCCAATCTGCATCCACAAGAAATGGTTCGCAGATATCCGTGTTGTATCCACAGATGTGGATATAATGCAGATATCAGTGTTGTATCCACAGATTTGCAGGGCTCTAGCCTCCACCTCCCAGCTACACCCCCCCAACCAAACAGCCACCCCACACCCTCTGCTACACAGCCACTCCCACCTACCTCTGCTACACACACACACCTGCCGCACACAGCCCCCAGCAGCTTTCCCCCCTCAAAGTCCTTATCTGGCCTGTTCATAGGCTGCCTGACACAAGCTGCTCCACCCTGCAAGGGGAGATTCACACACTCTCGGCCTCCCACCCCTCTCTGCTGCCTGGGCCTAAGGTGGAGCCACCGGAACACTGCGTTCAGGCTGCTCCTGCTATTTTTAGGGGGACCCCTGGAACTCCGCATTCCAGTGCCTTCCTCTATTTTTAGGGGGGCCAGAAGGCTGCCTGCCTAAAGATAGGGTGCCCCAGAACTGTGTTCTGTGGCTTCCCCCTTACTTTAAATCCTGGCTTTTCCCAACCCTAAACAGCCCACGTGGCTGGGCTGAGCAGGGAGGGAACTTTTAACTCCAGCTCTCAGGGATTGTCACGGCACACTTTGGGTATTGCTGCAGCACACCAGTGTGCCCCGGCACACTGGTTGGGAACCACTGCCCTAGGGCACCAACCAGCAAGGTGCGCCAAGGGCTGGGCTGGACCTAGGGCCAGCATACCTCCCACCTTGCTCCGCTGGCATCGGGCCGCAAGTGGGGAGCTGGCCCCGGTCAGTGGAGGAGCGGCACTGCCGCCAGCATTGGGCCATGGGCGGGGAGCCAGCCCCGGCTAGGGGAGTGGTGGTGCTGCAGCGATTTGGCCTGGCAGCCTGCAGAGTGCCTGCCCGCCACTTGCCCAGGCTTTGGGAGTGTCAAAGGGGGGGTGCTAAAATCACAAGAGCCTGGGGCACCAAATAACCTTGGGCTGGCCCTGCCTGTGTGATCTTGAGCTGGTCACTTCATCACTGTGTTTTAGGTCTCCAACTGTCCTGTGGGGATAACACAACAACCCTACTGCACAGGTTACTTAGGTAAGCCTTTTATTCAGTTTTAAGTCCTGTTTTTCCATGATTTGTCCCTTGTCCAGAACTGATCTAAAACCAGGTACAGCTTTGTCTAATATTTCACTGTACCATGCTGCCCTTCTGGCATGATCTCATGTCCATTGTGATGCCAACAGGTACAGAATATCATGTTCTGTGAAACAGCATTGTCCTTACGGCAGACTTCATACACACCCTGCTTGTTCACATGAGGCTACTCCAGCCAGCGTGCAGCAGCACACTCTGCAACATGGCATCATTTGCACTGTGTGACCTTGCCCTGAGGGGATGCCCTGCATTCTGGGGGTGCCCATATGGCCATCCTAAGGATTTTGTGAGGGTAAATACATTACAGCTCATTGAAGCGTTCAGGCTGTAGGGTAATGAGGCCATATGAGTGCTTTATCTAAAAGATAGGTATGTAGTTTTCCGGTGACAGTAACCCTAAGGAAATCCTCCATGCTAACAGGATGTGGGTGGATAGCATTATGATATTCTGGTGGACAGGTTCACCAAATGACAGAAACTAAGAGCTTGTGGTCAGAGTCTGCAGTCTTGCAGATAAAAGCACATGTGTTGGGGGAAGGCTTGAAACTTAACTGATCTCTGTTCCTTTTAGGCAGGAGAAAGGTAGGGGCAATGTCAGGATTTTTTCCACAAGAAGCTTCTCTTATTACTTCTTCAGGTTGTTCCAAAATCATAAACATATTACAGGGGTGGCCAAACTGCAGCTCATGAGCTGTGTGCTGCTTGGAGCCTCCTACATCCCATCCCCGTCCCACCCGCCCACCTTCTCTATCTATAAGACTGTGATGAGGAGCTCGGAGCCTCTGCTTTGTGGTAGGGTGATGGGGCTAGAGGAGTCTTCCCTGCAGGGAGAGGAATGTTGCACAGGGGAGGAGTCATTATGTTTGGCCATCCTGACATATTACCTTAAAAATCATTAAAAGAACATTAAAGTTGCAATGTCAACTATTCAAAAGTTTGAAAATGCCAGATTACGATGGTCTGTTTGACCTTCTTTTGGCTCCCTTGTGTGTATGTAATAAGAGTTGCCAACTTTGAGGTACAAAAAAACAGGACGTCCAGGATGATCCTGAGCCCATAAAAGGACTAAGCAGCTGGCATCATATCCTGAGTGGTCTTGGAACTTTCCTGAGACAGCTCTTTCAAGAAAGGGACAATGCTGGGAAAACCTGAATAGATGGCAACTCTTGTATGCAAAATGACCTGTCCTTTATGACATGGTCACATATTATTTTTTCCATTGGGTTTCTACTTTATGAAGTGCACAGGAAAATGGTTCTTATGAAATGAATAGCTATTCAGTATTTGTCCTTTTTGTCATCCTCATTCACTGTGTGCTCTCATGAATTATTTGCCACACACAAGCTAAACCCTGAATTCAATACACTGAATTTTCTCCTGAACTTTCCAGGCTGCATTCTCTGTAATACATAGTGGTACTTTACAAACATTAATCAATTTGTCTTCACAACACCTCTGAGGTGGTATATACTGCTCATATTTAAGGTATATTTTAGTGTCTAGAAAAGAGGCATAAGGAGAGAAAGGAGAAGTATTGTCCACTCATTTTGAATGGCCTGCTTGAGACCCTCAGGCCTGATTTTTCTGAGGACTTAGCATTATATAGCACTTCATATGTTCACAGCTCAGCCCCCATGCTGACTTCCGTTGCAGCTGTGAGTACTCAGCATCTCTGCAAATTAGAGCTCAGGTCAAGCACATTGATCTTCAATCATCTGACATTCAAAAAAGGATTCTACAAACAGTGGAAATTAGCTCAAATTATGAAGAATGTATAGTCATTTAAAAAAAAAACGATAGAAGCAGGTAGGGAAAAGTTAGAAAAGACAAGGCATAAAATAAGATTCATCTAGCTGGAGACATAAAGGGTAACAAGAAACCATTCAGCAAATTTATGAGAAGTTAGAGGAGGACCAAGAACAGTAGGCCTATTGCTTAGTGAGAGAGGGATGATGATAATGGAAAGTGGTGAAATGGCAGAAGTGCTAAATGCCTTTCTTGTTTCACTTTCCACCAAAAAGGGTAGTAGTGATTGGATATCGGTTACAGAGAATGCCAGTGAATATAAGGTAGGATCTGAGGCTAAGGTAAGGAAAGAACAAGTTAAAAATTACTTAGACAAGTTGGATGTCTTCGAGTCAGCAGGACCCAATAAAATATATTCTAGAATGCTCAAGGAGCTGACTGAGAAGATTTCTGAGCCTTTAGTGATTATTCTTGCGAATCCATGGAAGAGAGGAAGGAGTCCAAAGGACTGAAAAAGGATGAATAGAAGGCCAGTCTATAAAAAAGAAAATAAGGACAACTAAGGGAATTATAGATTAACTTCAGTACTAGGAAAGATACTGGAGCAAATTGTTAAGCAATCAATTTGCAAACACCTAAAAGATGATGATAAGAGAAATAACATTCAGCATGGCTCACAATGTGATCCCCTCAGTTTCTTCTCAACTGTTAATGGGCTGAGACAGAGCACTGAGAGGAAAGAAATTTTCTTGTTCTAGACAGAATGGTAGTCAAAAAATTAGTTAATTCCTGCTTCATTCACTTTTAGTCAATATTTAGTCAGTTAGTATTTGTTTAAAAAACAACCCCCCCCCCGCAATTATAAGTTTTAAATTTTTCTTTTCCTCTCCATTATTAGAATGGAATAGGATTTAATATGCCTGGTTCCCCAGGCTTTAAGAGATGCACCTCTTGTAGTGAGGCTATGCCAGCCTCAGAGGCCATTCCCAATGTTTCTACTGTCTAGGGCAGGGGTAGGCAATGCCCAGCATGTGTGCTGACAGTGGCACCCAAACCCATTCAGAGCAGCACACAGCACCTTCTGCGGTGCCACAGAAATTGCCATTCCTGCCCCTGAAAGCCTCTCTGGGCAGCTTCCTTTGGGTGCGGCTTGGACACAGGGGGCTCCTACCATGCCTATGCCTGGATGTGACACAGAAAAAAGCTGCCCAGTGTGGCTCCTCTGTAGTGTAATGCACCCCAAAGGAGCCACTCTGGGTAGCTTCTTTCTGCAGCATGCCTGGGAACCCCTGAAAGGAGCTGTTTCTTTTCATGGCATGCCTGGGGACCCCAGTCCCCAGGCATACCTCCAAGATGAGCCACGTTCAGTGACTTCTTTCCGTGGCATGCCTGGGAAGTTCTCCCACTTCAGCCATGACCACTGCTAAATTTTCAAGCAGCCGCCACATTTCTTCAGCAGAGGGAGCTGCCGACACCAGCTGAGGGTCAGGGAGGAAGAACCTGCACATGGATCAGCAAAGGTTGCCAACACTGGTCTAGGGGAAACCCCTGTATCTCAGAAGTGCACCTACTGCAGAAATTTGAAAGCAAGGGTGAGAAGTGATAGAAACCTGAGGTTGAAACTTATCCTCATGGAAAAATCCCCCAGACACTCCCTGAGTCTGAGATCAGACAAAACGCCCTCTGACAGACCAGTATACACTCTGAGAAAGACAGCCTCATCACTGCTAGTGGTGCATCAAAGAAAACATGCTTGCCTAAGAGACAGGTATAGTAATAGACCATCCCTCTTGGTTTCACACAGTCACTCTTCCCACAGATCTACAAGCAAATATAGAAGGTCTCTCATTTGTGAAAACCCAGCTTTTCTCAGAAAAAAATGGATGTTGTGCTATATTTGATGAAAGATTACAGAGCCACATTATGAACTCTAGGAATTTATACACCTACAGCTAAAAGGAAGCAGTATAGATTCCAACCATACAGCTGTAGGTAGCCTCATCAACAATACAGGCAATATGAGTCACACAGGATAAAGCAGAGAGGTCATAGAGGTAGACAGCCTCAACAAACATCTTCAGAAATTCAATCTGCCTGATCCAAACAGCAGGTTTGAGTCCTTGGTCAACAGTCTGAGAAATTCCACTCAACAGACAATGTTCATTACAAATTTCAAATTTCGCCTTAGACAATTCCATCTAAACTGGTGGCTGATTACAATAGACAAATCAATAATAAAGATTATCAACTCAGAATACACTATCTCATTTATATCCACACCATCTACCCACAACCCTTCCCCATCCCTCTTCAGGAACTCATCTCATATGCAAGTATTGCGCCAAGATATAAACTCTCTCCTACAAATAGGGAATGTCCTTTGTTAGCACAGAAGGAAAAGGTTTTATTCCAACCAGTTTATAGTGTGGAGTTTTAGGGCAAATTATAATCCAATAGAGGCAGCATATTCAGAGCTCTGTAAGGAGTCTTTATTGAAAGAGAACTGAGAGAGAGAGGATCCAACAGACAGGTTTCCCTGGCACCTAAACAACCCTCCCATTTATCACTATGACAACCCCAATGACCCTAGGTAGTCCAAAACACCACATATTTCTCCCCCTCTAATGAAAAAGCCCTCCCTGCAAAGAATGAAGCCCTCCCCTCCCGGGAAAGAATAAGAATTTAACTAGGAGATGAGGGTAGACTGCCCCATCTCCGGCAAACCGCCGGGGAATTATTCTGCCCCATGAAGCGGCAGTCACCACTAGCTAAAGATCCAGCTGATTAGGAGGCCTTCTGTCTCGAGGTGGATTACAGCAAACTTCTGGTGTGCCCACACCACAAGGTGGTATTGGTGGTGGTGTGACCACAGGTACCGGGGAAGTGGCCAGAACTGGAAAGGATGTTGTGTCTGGTTGGTCCAGAGAGGCTGAAGACATTGAAGGGGTGGCTGGAGCAGGAGAGACATAAACAGTTGTTTCATGCTCTGATGTTGTATCATCCATGAGGGTGAAGTCAGATATGTCCGCTGTAGATGCATCTTCCAGATGGATATAACAGAGAAGCAACTGATCTACATGCTGTTGCCAAACTAGGCCACTCGCTGTCTGGACAGAGTAGGAAACAGGTCCTGTCTAGGAAATGACCTTTGCTGGGACCCATTTAGCTCCTGTAGCGTAGTTTTGAGCGAGAACTGGCTGTCCAATACTGAAGGTGCGGTCCTTTGTTCTTGGTGAATGTCTGCTGACCTGGTCCTGCAGTTGGTGTTGAACCACTTGCCATGTGTCTCGTGGTTTCAACAAATCAAAGCAAGAGCGCAACTGCCATCTTATCATAAGAAAAGCTGGAGATGCCTTATGTTGAACCCCGGGTTCGAGATGTAACTGCGATGGACTGGCAGCACCCACCAAGGAGATGGACACCAATTTCAAGTAGAAAAAATTTTTTTGTGGTCTCATAAAGGCCTACAACAAAATGGCCACCAAACTGCCCCCGGGGGGGGGGGGGGGGGGGGGGGGTAAACAGCTACACAGTGAAAGAGACTATGCAAAATATAAGTGAGATAATGAACAGCTATGTAGTAAAAGGACTATACAAGAAACAAACGAAAAACTACACTTATAAACAATGCATAAATGAGAAAAAATCTACACTTATAAATAATGCATAAATGATATCATAAAAGGAAAGAAGAAGGGAAAGAAACAAATTGACAGAGGTAGAATAACTGTATCAGTTTATAATGCCTGTCCTAGCACCATAGTGGAACCCAAAGCGAGGAGGCAGACCAGCTGCAGCATCCCGATACTTAATTGTTCAGCCGGCAATTCGAGTACACCCAAAAGTTTCGCGGGCGGGAGCTCCCTGTCTCGGTCAGGGGATCAGTCGGACCGGTTCGTGATGTGCCCTTCAGTGTTCGAGGGTGGGAGAACACTCGAGCTAACTGAAGCAGGGGCTTAAATAGTCTACTGCACGGCCAGAGTATAAAATAGCCAATTGGAAATGAGATGCAGGTCAGGACCAATGATGTAACTGGGACCCCAGACAATGATCCCTTCTTCGTGGTGATGGGGGTGCCAAGAAACTCATCAGGGGGATAGAAACTCACCCCCCCCTTGATGACACAAGGCTTGGGAGGTAGAAACTCACCCCGGAAATTGAGGCCCATCAGGGGAGACTGATACTTAACATTCTTCCCCTTGAGCTGCATTGTCAGGAGACGAGACCCATCAGGGAGATCGATACTTAACATTCCTCCCTGTGAGCTGCATAGTCTAGAGGGCTACATTGGGGGGCAGGGTGGCCATCATGTCTGCCACCTCCTTTGACACCTTAGTCGTAGCCTGTGGAGTGTTTCTGTAGGACAACAAGAAGTTGTCCAGACGCTTCTGAAGAGGTGAACGTCCCTTCACAGATTTTAGAGCTTGCTTCATAGTTTGTACGAAGCTTTCAGCAAGTCCATTGGTGGAAGGATGATATGGTGCTGACTTGATGTGATGTATTCCATTGGCCTTCATAAAAGTTTCAAAATCCTGAGAAATCAATTATGGTCCATTGTCACTCACCAGCTGTTCTGGAAGACCAAAATGACTAAAAAAGCCACGCAGGGTCTGAATAGTGTTTTCCGTAGTAGTGGACTGCATTATAGAAACTTCTGGCCATTTTGAATGGGCATCCACAGCAATTAAAAACATACATCCTTCAAATGGGCCAGCAAAATCAACTGAGGTGCATTCCGGATGCTCTGGCATGAGGTACAAGCTCTAGCCATTTCTTCGATGGCCCTGTCCAAGCCTGGCCACCAGAAATAGCTCCGTGCAATTTCTTTCATGCGCACTATGTTGCAGTGATTTGAATGGAGCTGTTCCAACAAACGTGGTCTTAATGAAGGTGGGATAATGACACGCATACCCCACAACAAACACCCAGATTGGGTCTATAACTCTGTCCTCCTAGACACAGAGGGGCGGAGGTCAGGAGAGACCTGAGAGTCAGGAAAGAATGTTCCATGCATCATGAAATCCATAACTCATGAGAGTACTGGGTCAACCCGTGTTGCTTTCTTCACTTGAGTAGCCGTGACAGGTGTGTCTTCCACCTGTTCAAAGTAAAAGATTCCTTCCTGACCCTGATCTTGATGGTGTGCCGGTAAGGGTAGCCTTGAAAGACCATCAGCATTGCAATGCAAAGAGGATTGCCTATACTTGATTTCATATGTGTATCCAGAAAGTATCAATGCCCATCGTTGCATCTGACTAGCAGCCAAATGTGGGATGCCTGTGTGTGGCCCCAAAACTGATGTCAGGGGTTGATGGTCGGTGACAAGTGTGAACTTCTTTCCTCACAGGTACTGGTGAAATTTCCAAATGCCAAAAACAATGCCCAGTGCTTCGCGTTCAATTTCGGCAGAGTTAGTTTCTGCCTTGGTCAGGGAGCGTGAAGCAAAAGCGATAGGCCTCTCTTCACCAGAAGGCATAATATGTGACAATACAGCCCCAACTCCATAAGGGGAGGCATCGCAAGCCAACTGTAGGGGCAAAGATGGGTCAAAATGTGTCAGAACTCTAGAGTTTACCAGTGAGTGTTTAGCTTCATTAAATGCAACATCACAGGCTTCAGTCCAGTTCCAGGCCTTTTTCAGCCCAAGAAGCTCATGTAGGGGTTTCAGGACCATCGCTAATTGTGGAATAAACTTGCCGTAATAGTTCAATAACCCTAAAAAAGAGCAAAGTTGGCTTACGTTCTGAGGTAGTGGAGCATCCATGATAGCCTTAACCTTGGCCGGAGGCTTATGGAGACCATTAGCATCAATTATATGTCCTAAATATTCAACTGAGGGCTAGAAAAATGTACATTTGTCTCTGTGAACACGTAGATCATACTCTTCCAGTCTTTGCAGAGTAGCTTCCAAGTTTGTAAGGTGTTCCTCCTCATTTTTGCCAGTGACCAGGATGTCATCCAGATAGCACTGTACTCCTGATAAACCACTCGAAATCTGATCCATTGCCCTTTGGAACAAAGCTGAGGCTGAAGTAATGCCAAAAGGTAAATGACAGTATCTGTACAATCTCTTATGCATTACAGTTGTCAACAACTCTTGAGATTCTTCTTCAACATGCATCTGTAAGTGCGCTTGACTCAAATCAATCTTGCTAAATTTTTGTCCTCCAGCCAAACCTGCAAAGATGTCCTCAATGCGGGGAAGAGGATATTGTTCTGCATATAACACTGGGTTGACAGTGACCTTGAAATCTCCACAAATCCGAATGGAGCTGTCCTTCTTCACTATTGGGACAATGGGTGTCGCCCACTGGCTGTGAGTAACTGGCAGTAAGACTCCCTCCTTGACTAACCACTCCAAGTTTTCTTCCACTTTGGGTCTGATGGCAAATGGCACCATCCTGGCCTTCAAACATTTTGGTTGCCAATCAGGCTTTATATTTAATTTCACAGTACTTCCCTTCATGCTGCCTAAGTCTTCACCGAAAACAGCAGCATGTTTCATTAGTAACGCTGCTAGATTAATTTCTTCTTTAGTCAGTTGATGCACTTGTGACCAATCGAGTTGGATTTTCCTGATCCAGGATCTTCCCATTAGGGCTGGGTAGTTCCCCTTCACCATAGACAGTGGTAGCTTTGTGGTCTGTCCATTGAGTTCTACTTTCACATCAATAGTACCCAACAGGGGAACGGTCTCCCCAGTATATGTCTTCAAAACAACTACTGTCAGCTTAAGTGGCAGATGTCTAAAGTCCTTCTCATACACAGTGTTAGAAACTAATGAAACTGCTGCGCCAGTGTCCAGTTCCATGTGTACAGGTTTGCCTTCCAACACAGGTGTCAGCCAGAATTTACGTGGGCTAGCTGTTATGGACAAAACATGGAAGGAATCTTCATATTCCGATTGGGTGTCACTATGATCACCTGTATTCTGCTCTATTGCATGCAGAATTTCCCTCTTAGTCCGCCAAACCAACAGCCCATTTTTCTCAGGTCTGCCTCTTCTGTTTGGCTCATCCTTCCTTTGTTTGCAGGCATGTTCAATGTGCCCTTTCTTACCACATTGTCGACACAGTAGATCTTTAAACCAGCACTCTGATGTGAGGTGATCCTGCTTCCCACACCGGTAACGTTCCTGTCTCCCTGGTGCCCTGGGGGCAGGTTGTAGGGATACTTTATGAACGCTGACCCCGATCTGTTGCATGTCTTGGGTGACACGTTCCATGGAGACTGAAATTTCCAGAGCCTTCTGCAAGGTGAGTTGACCTTCAGTCAATAGGTGTTTTCGTGTTGATTCACTGTGCAGGCCACACACCAGCCTGTCACGCAGCATTTCCTCTAACATGTTCTTGAAGTCACAGTGTGCTGCCAGCTTCCACAGAGCTGCTACAAACTGTACAACTGATTCACCTTCACCTTGGTTCCTTTGGTAGAAGCTATACCTCTCTGCAATTACTAGTGGCTTTGGGGAAAAATGTGCTCCCAGAACTTCCACTAGGTCCCCGTAAGGTTTCTGCTCTGGCTTCTCCAGATAAAGCAAATTACATAGCAATTTATAAGTCTTAACTCCAATGACCGTTAGAAAAACTGGTACCTTCTTCTCATTAGTTATGTCGTTTGCTATTACAAAATTCTGAAATCGGGCTGTATATGTCTGCCATGAATCTGCCGAATGGTCAAATGCTTCAAGGGTTGTAGTAAGTAAAGCCATGATGCCCACTTGTGATTATTGTTTGTCTCTTCACTTAACAGCAGGCAATTCAGCTTTCGGAATAGCCGGCCAGCCTTATCTCTTCCCTGTACTTAACAACAGACAGATCAGCTTTCAGAAGAGCCAGCTAGCCCTTAGGCAAACAGATTAGCTTTCACAGCTACAACCCATGCAAGCAGTAAATTCAAGTTTTGCTTCTTACATTGCATTCTGGTTTTCCAAAGTTGCCAGGATTGTTGAGGATAGCCGACTCCATCACAAATCCCATCCTCTGTCGCCAGATGTGGAGTTTTAGGTGAAATTATAATCCAATAAGGAGAGGCAGCATATTCAGAGCTGTGTAAAGAGTCTTTATTGAAAGAGAACTGAGAAAGAGAGGACCTGACAGGCAAGTTTCTCTAGCACCTGAACAACCCTCCCATTTATCACTATGACAACCCCAATGACCCTAGGTAATCCAAAACACCAGATGTAGTATAGAAAAAGAGTTGAGGATGGAGCCCCATTCTAGACCTGAGAATAGTAAACAAAGGTGAGATGAGACAAGATGAAGATGGCCACATTATCTGCTATAATACCTGAACTGCAATAAGGGGGCTAGCTCTCAGCCCTCAATTCATCTAGCCCAGTATCTTGTCTTCAGACTGTGGCCAGTACCAGATGCTTCAGGGTGTGTCTACACATAGAGGTTAGATTGAATTAAGGAGGCTTAATTCAACCTAACTTACTCTCAGTTCACACTGGGCATTTATTAAGTTGAATTAAACTTTTCCTTAACTCCAATTAAGGAAAGATTAATTTGATTTAATAAACATTCTTTTAACTTCAAATTACTGGTTAATTTGACTTTATTAAGTTGAATAATGAGGTCCCTTCCAACCCTATGATTCTATTCTATTCTAATTAACCCAGTGTGGATGCCCTAAATCGACTTTAGTTGACTTAAGGCTGGGGACAACGGAGCCCCATGTGGCTCCAGGGAAGAATGGAGCCACCTGAGGCTCCCTTTTGATGAGAACCCATGCACAGCTCCGCTGGCTCCCTTCTTCCCAGACCCCCAGCTCCCAGCAAGAATAATAAATAAAGCATGTTTTAATTCGAAGCAGGAGTCTAGTGAAGAATCTTTAATTCAAATTAATAAATTCAATTTAAAGTTGAATTAACTAATTCTATTTTATAAAGTCAAATTATATTTTCAAATGTAGACATAGCCTCAGAGGGAATGAACAGAGCAGAGCATGTCCTGAGTGACCTGTTCTCTCTCTAACCCAGTCTCAGCTTCTGGTAGTCATTGGTTTAAAGACACACAGAGCATGGGATTGCATCCTGACCTTGATCCTCTGGGTTAATGGGTGTCAATGAATTTATTCTCCATGAAATTATCTAATTATTTTTAACTCACTTATACTTTAGCCATCACAACATCCCCTGGCAAGAATTTTCACAGGCTGACTGTGAAATAGTAGTACTTTGTGTTTCTTTCATACCTACTGCCTATTAATTGCATTGGGTGATTTCAGGTCCTTGTGTTATGTGAAGGGGTAAATCACTTCTTCATTCACTTTCTCCAAACCGTTCATGATTTTGTAGATGTCTTTCAGATGCCTCCTTAGCCATCACTTTTCATAGATGAACAGTACGGTCTTTTAATCTCTCCACATATGACAGTTGTTCCATGCCCCTAATCATTTTGTTGCCCCTCTGTGTATCTTTTCCAGTTCTAAAATATCCTTGTTTGAGATAAGATGGTCAAAACAGCATGCAGTATATCTCTCCTAATGGTTTAAAACATTCTGTTAGCATTTTTTACTGTTACTGCAGATGTTTTTGGAGAACTATCCTTGATGACCCCACTGTCTTTCTTGTGTGGTAATAGTTAATTTAGACCCCATTATTTTGTTTGTTTAGTTGGGATCATGCTTTCCAATGCACATTGCTTTTCACTTGCCAACACTGAATGTCATCTGCCACATTGTAACTCAGTCACCCAGTTGTGTGAGCCCCCTTTGTGACTCTTCATAGTCAGCTTTGGACTTAACTATCTTGAATAATGTTCTATCCTCTGCAAATTCCACCTAGTGGCTAACCCCACCTTTCCATCTGATTGATGAATATGTTAAACTGCTCTGGTCCCACTACTGGTCCTTGAGAACCTAGCTATTTACATCTTTCCCTGGTGTGAACTGACCATTTGTTCTTCCTGATCCAGGAGAGGACCTTCCCTCTTCTCCCATGACTGTTTACTTTGCTTAAGAACATTTGCTGCAACCTTGTCAAAGGCATTCTGAAAGCCTTTCCAAGCCTTTCCAATTATACTGTATTGATTGGATCACCCTTGTCCAGGTGCCTATTGACAGCCTCGAAAAGTTATAATTGGTGAGACATGATTTCCCTTTGAAAGTTATCTTGACTCTTCCCTAACAAATCTAGTTCAAGTAGCTGTCTGATAATTTTGGTCCTTACTATAATCAGTGGTTAAAGTGTAATTTGACAGGCCCC
Organism: Podocnemis expansa; assembly: GCA_007922195.1. Taxonomy (NCBI): domain Eukaryota; kingdom Metazoa; phylum Chordata; order Testudines; family Podocnemididae; genus Podocnemis; species Podocnemis expansa. Next base: position 1,992,262 of record ML682251.1, read on the forward strand.
TAAACCCTTGTACTCTCTGGGCCCCCTTCCCATATCATTCGGGGCCCCTTCATTCATGTGAAGACCCCAGCCCAGGTAGGATGAAGACATGGGATGTGGAGGGAGGGATGAGGAGGAATGGAGCAGAGGCAGAAGGTGGAGTATTGAAGGGGTGGCTGGGGGCAGGGGCAGGAGATGGAGGCAATGAAGGGGAGGGTGGGAGCCAGGAGGTGTCAGGGTGGTGAAGGGGTGCAGGGGCAGGAGATGGAGGCAGTGAAGGAGATGTGGGGGCAGGAGGTGGGGGGCAGGGGCAGGAGGTGGGAGTGCTGACATGGGGCAGGGCAGGAGATGGGAGCCGAGAAAGGTGGGTAGGGGCAGGAGATGGGGGACTGAGGCAGGGAAGGCTTGGAGCAGGGCAGTTGGGAGCCTGGGGCAAGGGGTCTGGGGCTGTTCACAAAGGGGCCACTGGGCCTCTTGCCTGGCCAGTGCTCCTCTGAGGCTGCAGGGAGCTTGGGGACCCCGATCGGGACTGGCCCAGCAGGAGTGAGTCTGCCCCACTGCTTCTCGCACCAGCTCACACCCCCAGCCCTGGCCTGCATTGCCACCCTGTCGAGCTGGAGCACTGTCAGTGCTGTGCTCCCAGCTATAGACCTGGGCTCAGCCCTGGCCATGGGTGGCTGCCACAGGCCTGCCTCCCACTCTTCTTCCAAGTCTGACCCAGACCCACCCCTGGGCCCCCTTATCTGGCTGCTGGAGTGGATTAGTCATGCCATAGGCTGGGCTCCCCCCCACCCCGAACATGGTCTGAGCATGCTCAGGGTGGGAGTTTTAAAAACTCCCAGGTTGGGGGAAGCTCCCTACTGGCCAGAAGATACAGTCCTCCAGCTGGCAGGGAGCTTCCCCCAGGCTGGGAGCTTTTAAAATTGTTGCAGGGATAGTAAGGCAGAATGCACTAGAATGCTGCATTCCACCCCATTATTTTATTTTTAGGGGCCCCAAAACATTGGCCCCTAAAAGTGGTGGGCCCTGGAAATGTGTTCCAATGCATTCCTCCTTACTTTGACCCCTGACTGTAATTTCAGTCAACCTGTCTAGTACAGACTTTAGGCTGACTGGCCTGTAATTGCCAGGTTTGCCTTTGGAGCCTTTTGAGAAAATCAGTATTACAGCAACTATTTTTCAGTCATTTAGTATGGAGGCCGATTTACATGCTATAGTTGCAACAATTAGTAGTGCTACAATTTCATATTTGAAATTTCATGCTCACAGGGGGTTTCCAGCTATCACTCGTGAGCAATATAATGTTCATGTGGATCAATCATGGTGCCAGAATCAACAGAGCATTGGAGGGAATAGATGATTTAGGGGAGCAGTAATAGGGTATGTGAGAAAAGATCTTCTAGAAGAAGGCATAAGGGGTGCATAGAAGTTTATAGGGTCTGAATTCTAAATAATGGTGTACCCAATGGTGGCATACAGTGTCTACTTACAGCCAGTAATGCACCCGTCCTCCTAATCACTGCAAGATGTATTTATATATGATTTTTAAGGAGTTGACTATCTATATTTAAAACCAAATTCTTCAGGTACATGAGTGAACACCAGTTACCAGACGGTGATAAACAAGTTCTGATCAGGCAAGTGGCAAGATAGTCTCACATCTTTCTGTGTGTTAAATAGAGTTGAACTCTATAGTATTATTAGTACGCTGAGGATACTGTTCCTTTGGGAGTAGGAAATATGTGGATTCTGAGAGTCTCCAGTGAACCAAGGACTTGACACTCCAGGGGGACACTTAAGCTATCTCTACACTACAGGGCTCAGTTAAATCAACCTAATAAGGTCTACTAAAAGTCAACTTTAACTAGACCTTATTAAGTCGACTTAGTGAGGCGACATTGCATTAAGTTGACTTCATAAAGTTGACTTAAGTCAAGGGCTCATTTAAAGTTGACTCAATAATATTGACTTGAAATGGGTCCCCTAGCTTAAGTCAACTTTATAAAGTCGACTTAAAAGGCCCAACTGCACTAAGTTGACTATACTAAGTCAAATTTAATGGCCATGTTGTGTTAAGTCAACTTAATAAAGTTGACTTAACTCTTAACGTTGACTTTAAGGGCAGGAGTTATTAAATCAACTTAAGGGAGGCCTGAATTTGACTTAATGAACTTCAAATGTGGCCAGGGCTTTGCTTAAGTCTACTTAAGCCTCCTTAAGTCAACTTAATCTTATAGTGTAGACATGCCATTAGAAGGCTTGAGTGTTGAAATGCTCCTGTCACTAACCTGTGTATACGGAGGAGGGTCTGCATAGACCTGGAAGGGTGTGTTTGTGTGGCCAGTGAAGTTGGAGAGTGGATCTATGGTAGGCACAAGGCTGTTAGTGGGAAGGATCATAGGATATGGAAACTTTCTTCTCTGCATCATTATTGAGAACCTGACAAAGTTAGAGGCAACAACTTCTCTCACTAAAAGGCCCAAATTTTTTGCTGGTGTGAATGATGGCAGTTTAATTGACTTCAGTGGTGTACTGACCATTTACATCAACACCTGTCACCCATCAAGCCCGCCCCCCCTCCTTTGGAAGCAGGACCTGTGACATGAGTTGGAGAGTGTTAGTCTATTTTTTAATGGACAAATACTGCCATCAAATCAACTATCAACACCACTGGCTCTGGTTTATTTCCTCAAGTGTATTACAAAGCAATCCTGATCTGTGGTCAAATATTAAAATATAGTAATTCATTGAAATATATCAGATTGAGAGGTCATTTTATTACAGTGAACAAATATGGATGCATGGGAAAAACAGAGGACTCTTTAATTTACTAAAGGACTCTTTAATTCAGGGGTGTCACTGGCCCTGGGCACCTGGAGCATGTGCCCCGAATCCCAGCGCCGGTGGCCCAGATCTGGCAGAGCCACCCCTCTCTCGGTCTCCAGCCCAATCCGGCCATGGATCTGGGTCCCAGCCACCCGTGGCCACTTCCGGCCCCATCCCCAGCCGGGGATCCGGGGCCTGGCCGCCCACGGCCGCAGCGGGGAATCTGGGGCCTGGTCACCCACAGCTGCAGTGGCCCCGTCCCCGGCCAGAGATGTGGGACCCAGCTGCCCGCGGCTGCTTCCAGCCCCGTCCCCAGCTGGGGATGTGGGACCCGGTCACCTGCAGCCGCTTCCGGCCTCGGCCCCAGGTGGGGATGCAGGGCCTAGCTGCCTGTGGTGGCACGTCGGCTTCTGGCCCTGCCCCTGGCCAGGGGGCAGGGCTTGCGGGCTGGGGGTGGGGCCTGTGCCTGTGGCCCAAGTCCCACCCCAGGGCAGTGATGCCCCTGCTTTAATTTAATGGAGAAGGGCATAACAAAAAAAAGCTGGAAGCTGAAGCTAGAGAAATCCAAAGAAGAAATAAGGCCAGAGTTTTTAACAATGAGAGTGATGAATCTGAAAGAAACCACCAAGTCATGAGTTCTTTATCACTTGATGACCTTGATGTGGATGCCTTTCCAGAGGATGTGCTTTAACCAAATATGAGAGATGAGCTGAGAGCAGGAGTAATCAGGTGAAACATTATGGTCTATGTTATAGAATGATCAAAATAAGTGATGTAATGGTCTCTTTTGGCCCTAAACTCTATGACTATGTCTGCACTGCCAATTTAGTTCAAATTAAGCATGCTTAATTTGAACTGAATTAGCCTCAGTCTACATTAGCCTTTCCCTAGCTTGAACTAAGAAATTCTTTAGGTCAAACTAAGGAATGCTTAGTTCGAATTAGCAAGTACTGGCACTTAGTTTGAACTAAGCGTGATGTAGACTCGAACTAACCCTTTGAACTTCAGAAGTTCAAACACAGAGTAGTTTCTTCAAACTCATTAAGTTTACTAGTTCAAACTAATGTTCATTCAAACTAGTCCATGTTGTTAATTCAAACTAAGAAGTTCAAGGTTAGTTCAAACTGACCTCAAACTTATTAGTGCGAATTTACAGGTTTGAACTAAGTTGTGCTAGTGGGGACATAGCCTATAAGTAATCTATGGCTATGTCCAGACACAGACTGTTAAATCAATTCAAGTTGAAGCTAAATTGATATAAAAATCATTAAATTGATTCAACTTGAATAGATTTAACACTTCCACAGGAAAAAAAAATTGAAATAGCATGTCCCCACAGGACTTGCTATTTTGATTCAGGAGAGGGGCAACATGGGAGGTGTGGCAACATGGCCCTCTGGCAGGGCCATGTTGCCACCTAATTCCCTGCCTGGCTCTCCCCAGGAGAGCCAGTGGCAGGGGAAAAAAAGCCCCAAGGGCAGGTATCCCCCTGCACCTGCCATCCTCCACCATTTCCAGGGTGGTGGGGGACAATGTTCCCTCTAAGCTGGGTGGCCGCGTGGCCGTGCAGCCTGCCACAGCCCACCCACGCAGGGAAGGCTGCCAGCCGCACATGGCCGGCAGCCAGAGTCCCTGCATAGAGCTCCTCTGCGGCTGGGAGTTTTCAAAACTACCGCCCAGAGAAGCTCTAACGGAGCATGCCCAGAATATCTGAGCATGCTCCGTTAGTGCTTCTCTGGCCCAGGAGCTGTGAGGGCCATGCAGGGTAAGCAGGGGAGCGGGGAGGGGCTGCCAGAATCAGGCCTGTGGGGGGGCAGGGTGCCAGGATCGGGCCCGCGCGGGGGATGGGGGGCCCCACGCAGCCAGCAACAGGAGTTGCTCAGCTGCTGGTGGCTGTTAGAGGGAACATTGGTGGGGGAATGGATCCAGGGCACCCCACTTCCCCTGCTGCTTCCAGGGAGGCAGGGGCAGGGATTGCGGGGCACTCTGCATCCCCTGCTGCTTGCAGGGCAGCGGGGAAATGGAGCCCTGGGGTGCCCCACTTGCCCCCTCATTTCCAGGGTGGTAGGAGCAGGGATCCAGGGGCACCCCGCTTGCACTGCCACTTCCAGGGCAGCAGGGGAATGGAGCCCCGGGTACCCTGCTTGCCCTGCTGCTTCCAGGGTGGCGGGAACAGGGATCCTGGGGTGCCCTACTTGCCCTGCCACTTCCAGGGCGGTGGGGCCAGGGATGCAGGGAACACCACACTTGCTCTGCCACTGTGGAAGTGCCCTGGGATCCCTGCTCCTGCCGCTCTGAAAGTGATGGGACAAGCCAGGCATCCTGGGATACCTGCTCCTGCTGCCCTGGAAGTGGTGGGGGATGCAGGGCACCCAGGGCTCCATTCCTCCACTGCCCAGCCAGCAGTGGGGGATGTGGGGCAGCCAGGGATCCATTCCTCAGCCCTGCATGCCCCCCCTCCCTGGCCAGCAGGGCCGTCCCTAGGGGGGAGCGTGTCCCAGGGTGAATCAGTTTGTGCGGGGCCCCCCCAATTTTTCTTTAATAAAATCATAAATGTTTAGCCTTCAGGCTAAAAAGTTGCAGAGCGAATGGTTGGTTACTCACCAGTGACTGTCCTTCTTCGAGATGGCCTGCTCATATACATTCAGTTACAGGTATCTACATGCCGCAGCACACAGTAGCTTGGAAAGTCTTTAGTGTTAGCCTCTCATGTCAGGGTGCACGGCCAATGCCCCCTCCATGCCGCAACCGTGGCTATATAGGTGACCGTGACCCTGACCCTCCCAGTCCCATATACCTTTGCCAACTCCGTTAGTGGGGACGGTGGGAGGGACCTGAATGTATGTGAGCAGCCCATCTTGAAGAAGGATGGTCACTGGTGAGTAACCAACCGTTTTCCTTCGAGCACTGCTCACATCATTCAGTTACAGGTGACTGCTAGCCTTACCCAAGGATGATGGGAGGAGTTACAGTCTACCCACACTGAGTACAGCTCTGCCCACAGCAGCATCATCTCTAGCCTGTTGGGCAATGGCGTAGTGCGTCGTGAAGGTATGAATTGACAACCACGTAGCAGCCCTGCAGATCTCTTGGATCAGGACCTTAGCGAGGAAGGCTGTGGAAGACATCTGAACTCTGGTAGATTGGGCTCTCATGATCTCTGGGAGAGGCTTGTTTGACCTTCCATAGCAGTATTTAATACAGTTAACAATCCATTTGGAGATACATTGGGAGGATACTGGGGAGCCTCTCATGCACTCAGCGACCGCCACAAACAATTGGGAGGTCTTGCAGAAAGATCGTGTGCGCTCAATATAGATTAGAAGCGCTCTCCTCACATCCAGGGTGTGCCACTGTCTCTGGTTTTCTGTCACCTGAGGGTCTGGATGGAAGACCGGCAGGCAGATTTCTTGATTCATGTGGAAAGGGGTGGCAACCTTAGGCAAGAATGAGGGGTGGTGACGCAGGACCACCTTGTCTGGGAAGAAAACCATATATGGGAGTTCAGAGGACAGGGCTCGTAACTCTGAGACCCTTCTGGCTGACATAATTGCTACCAGAAAAGCCACCTTTCAGGACAGTATGAGCAGGGTGGCTGAGTACAACGGCTCATAAGGTAGTTCTGTCAGAGCCCACAGCACAACATTCAAATCCCACTGTGGAGTGGGTTTACAGGTATGGGGAAAAACTTTTTCCACCCCTTTCAGGAATCTATGACAGATGGGGTGTGAAAAGAGTGGAGCCCCATCTACTCTTTGGTGAAAGGCCGAAATTGCCGCCAAGTGGACTTTTAATGAGGACAGAGATAGGCCTTTCTCTCTTAGATCAAGAAGGTAATCCAAAGTTGCCTGACTTGGTGCAGAGGTAGGGTCTATGTCTTTGTCAAGGCACCAAGTGGAAAAGTGATTCCATTTTGCCATGTAGGTGGACCTGGTGGAGGGTTTCCTGCTACCAACCAGGACCTTTTTAACCCTATCCAAGCAGCACCTCTCTTGCTCGCTGAGCCAGAGAGCATCCAGGCTGTCAGGTGCAGGAGACCCGGGTTTGGGTGCGGAAGGCGTCCCGAGTCCTGTGTCAGGAGGTCTGCCCACTGTGGGAGGCATAGTGGGGTCCTCATGGACATGTCCTCTAGGAGGGGAAACCAGTGTTGTCTGGGCCAGTCTGGTGCTATCAGAATGATGTGTGCCTCATCCGCGAGGACCTTCAGGAGCAGCTGGTGGAGCAAGGAATTGGAGGGATGGCATACATTAGGGCCCCCGACCAATTGAGGAGGAAGGCATCGCTGAGAGAACCTATCTCCCAACGTTTATGTGGAGGAGACTGTCCTTGGGATCCCAAATGCCTTCTGTGGAGAGGCCCCCAGACAGGTGAGCTCCCCAGCCCGAGTCAGGCGCATCTGATATCAGGGTCACTGTGGGCTTGGACTCCCTGAATGGAATTCCCCCCATCGCGAAGTCGGGGTCCTCCAGATTTGGAGGGACTCCAGGGCATATTGAGGGACCAAGAGTACCTTGTCCGGGCGGTCCCTTCCTGGTCGGAAGCTTGTGGGGAACCAGAGTTGGAACGGTCTCATCTGCAAGCGGGCTATTCAGATTACTGACTTGGCCACTGGCACGTGTCCCAAGAGCTGCATGCACTTGCATGCTGTGGTCAGCCTGGGCACCTGGACTTCTGTGATGATGGTGCAGATGGACCGAAATCTTGACGGGGCAAGGACGCGGTGCCCTGTCGGGTGTTTAAACGTGCCCCGATGAAATCTGTGTCCTGAGGGGGGTGAAGCTTGGACTTCTCTAGGTTTATGCGGAAGCCCAGGAACTTGCACAGGTTCATTACCAGGTCGACGTGGTTTTGTACCTGTCGACTTGCCCACTATAAGCCAATTGTCTAGGTAGGGGTAGATTCTTATACCTTTCCTGCATAGGAAAGCTGCGACTGGTGCGACACACTTTGTGAACACCCTGGGAGCTAGCGATAACCTGAAGGGGAGGGTGGAGAACTGGTAGTGGTGTCGTGCCACCACGGACCTGAGGAAATGTCTGTGATGGGGCCGAATGGCTATGTGGAAGTAAGCATCCTGTAGGTCGAGGGCTGCAAACCAAACTACTGGGGACAGGGAGGGAATAATCTGGGGTAGGGAGACCATGCAGAATTTTATTTTCTTTATGTGTTTGTTGAGTGCTCTGAGGTCTAAAATGGGTCATAGGTCCCCACTGGGCTTGGGGACTAGGAAGTAACAGGAATAGAACCCTTTGCAGTGCTCTCTTTTGGGAACCTTTTCTATGGCTCCGAGGGAGAGTAACTTCTTGCATTTGACCTCGAGCTTGCCCAGTAGGTCTGGGTTTTCTGGTGTCGAGGGGGGAGGGGGTTCCTGCCCCGCAAGGTTGAAGGGAACTGGATGTGGTATCGTCTTGCCACTGTGTTGAGAACCCACTGCTCTGACGTGACGTGGGTCCATCATGGAGCGAAGTGGCGGAGATGGTGGGGGGAAAACGGGTTGTGGAGCGCTGCCCTTGGGGGGGACCATCAAAAACGCTGTTTGTGGCCCAACGAGTGGTCCGATCCCTGTCTGTGTCATCTAGACTGTGAGGTGCCGAGCTTACCACTTTACCTGATTGGCCCTTATCTTTATCCAGGTCCCCAAGATGGTGCTGGGGAAACTGGAGGGATCTCAGGAACTGGGTCTGCAGTTGCAGCTGCTGTTTCAGTTGCTGTAACTGTTGCTGTAGCTGCTGCGACCTCGAGGAGCGCCTAACAGGTTGAGGAGTGTAAATCCCGAGGGACCTCAGTGTAGCCTTCGAGTCCTTCATACCATACAGCTTCGCGTCTGTGGAAGATGCAAAGAGGTCAGGACCCTCAAATGGAAGATCCTGGATAATCTGTTGCATCTGCGTGGAAAGGCCAGAGTTTTGGAGCCAGGCCAAGCGGCGCATAACGACTGCCAATGCCATTATATGTGCCGCTGTAGCCACTCCATCCCAGGTTGCTGTGAGTGCACCCCTGGATGCTTTCTCTCCTTCATCCAGCATTGCCTCGAAGTCTCTCAGGCACTCCTCGGAGACGGCTGAGCAGAGATTTCGAAGAGCCTTCCACAAGTTGAAGAGGTAGCATGTCATCAGGTCTGAGTGATTTGAGATGCGCAGCTGTAGGGCGGCAGAAGAGTAAACTTTCCTGCCCAGTAGGTCGAGCTTCCTCGCCTCTCTGTTCTTTGGCGTAGAGCTGGGCTGACCTTGTCTCTCCCTTTGGTTGACTGCATCGACCACCAGGGATCCTGGGGCTGGGTGGTGAAACAGGAAGGGGAATCCTTCCAGGGATACAGAGTATTTCTTATCTACCACTTTGGACACTGGCGGGATCAAGGAAGGCATTTGCCAGCATTCTTGGATGATGCAGAACACCCCAGAGTGTAGGGGAATCACGACCTTAGCCAGTGGGGCTTTATGGAATGCGTCGTAGAGGGAATCATCTTCTACTTGGATCACCCCCAGCTTCAACTTCAGATTTGCTGCCATGCAGCAGAGGAGGTCCTGCTCAATGTGGGGATCTCCTTCCCGGTCAGCAGACATGTCAATTAGGCATTCGTCAGGAGACGAGGATGATTGGGCCCTTGATCTGCTACGTTGAATAGAATCAGGGTCTGGCTCATCATCGGAGAAATCCGAGGACTCCGGCACCAGTGATCGGGCATAATGGAAGGAGATATCGTCTGCTGTTGTGTTCAGCCAGTCGAGGGTCCACGCATTGTGTGGTGACTTCGACGGCGGCATAGGCACCATGGGGGGAGCAGAGACCTCTCCCGATGGGCGCCTTCCCCTCAAGCTCGGTGATACAGAGCTCTTTCGAAGCCGCTTTCTCGGACGCTCCTCCTGGAGGGGGGAGAAAGGGGTCTTCAGAGAATAATCTGGATGACCTCTCCCCCAACATCCGGCAGTCTGGTACCAAGAGTTCTTCGGAGGAACGATGAGGTGGAACCGTGGTACTTGCGCCTGGTGCCGAGTTTGATGGTACCGGGTTGGAGAAGGGTGAAGAGGCCTGCGACGGTACTGATATCAGTGCGGGTGTTGTCGGTGCTGAATCCAACGGTACCAGATGTGATGGCACCAGAAGCAGAGGTATGGGTGACAGTGCCCAGTCCAGCAGTACCGGGCTTGATGGTGGTACCAGGCTTAGAGGTGGTGCCGCCAGGGGCGGTGCCATGTCCAGCAGTGCCAAAGGGGACAGTGCCGTTATGGTCCGCTTCTTCTTGTTTTGCACCGGGGCCAGATTTGAATGCCCTTGGCGGGTCAGTGCTTGAGCCAGTGCCCTACTCAGGGCAGCTGAGAGGCTACCGGATGACCAGCGAGGTCGGTGCCAAGGTGGTACCATAGCAGGCTGAGATTTTGAGGCCGGTACTGGAGATTGGCGGAAATCTTGAGCCCAAGCCAATCGAGGGTGCAGCGGAGCACTGGTGGCTCAGCTGCCTTCAGACAGAACGGGTCTTTTCCCTGAAATTGAGAGGAGATGGCGCTCTCTTTCCAGCCAAATCCTTCACTTGAAGGATCGGCAAATGGAGCACTCCACCGCGAGGTGGGACTCACCCAAGCAGGCGAGGCATTTCTCGTGTGGGTCATCCATCAGGAAAGCCTTGCAGCATCCTAAGCACGGCTTGAAACCTGGCATTTCAAGTTTCGCGCGAAAGACAGGCGCTTGCATTTCACAAGATAATGCTGATCCGAACCAATGCTGATGGCAGAAAAAGGAACTGGGAGGGTCAGGGTCATGGTCACCTCTATAGCTGTGGTCGCAGCTTGGAGGGGGCGTAGGCCGTGCGCCCTGACCTGAGAGGCTAATGCTAAAGACTTTTCGAGCTACCATGCACTGCGGCACGTAGACGCCTGTAACTGAATGTATGTGAGCAGCGCTCAAAGGAGAAGCAGAAAAACATGACCTGACTTTATCCTAAAGGCTCAAAACCCAGAAGTCAAAGAAAATAGCTCCCCCTCATTTATTATTTCTTTAAACATTTCTTTATTTTTAAGTGAGTTTTAATGATATATTTAAGCCAGACTTGTGACTATTTTTGATGTTTGGGGTAGGCAATAATGAATGTGTCATGGTGATGTTTCATCAACCTCACAGCCAAGTGGACAGGACCATCTGGAGGTACTCTTCTTTGTGGTTCTGGTTTTCTGTTCAAGATGGGCACACAATTTTACAAGTTTAATAATTTTTCTTAAATCAAGTTTTTGTTAAATTGAAAATTCAGAGAGAGAGAGATGCTATGTTTGGATAATATCAAGAAATAAATCCAGGTCCTCTCTCACCTTCAAGCACTGGATTCCAATTGCCTAATGTATGTTATTTCCTTTATGCTGCCCAACTCTCTCCTTTCCCATCTTATTTTAATATATGTATTCCTACATTCTTCATTGCTTTGCAGGTGATCTAAGTAATGAAACTCAGGTACTGTTTGAGGATGAGAGGAAGAAACAAAGGACCTTTGGCCTCCTCTCAGACGCCCTAATGTAAAATAAACAGAGTCTTGTGGCACTTTTAAAGATTTTAAAAATGTATTTATTTGTTAGCTTGTAAAAGTGCCACAAGACACCTTGTTTGTTTTACATCAGGGATTCCTTGTTTGTTTTGCTAAACTAGACCCACACGGCCACAGCTGCTTTCCTCTTTGCCATGCTTTGGAACTGGTGGTCTGACTGCAGTCAATGACAATGGGGCATACTTACAGTGCAGAAGGAAGGATAAAAAACTTCTTTAATGTGTTGATTGATGGCTATTAACCCTAAAACACCAGTATTTCCATATAAGTCCTAGCCTGGGGTCTTCTCTCTCAGGTATAATAGATCATTATCCGCACAGAGAAGTTTGCTCAAAAAGACATCCCTGAAGACTGAAAACTCTTGTTAAGTGTAGAAGGAAAAAAGTTCCTAATGTCTCGAATGCTTTCTAGAGATGCTGATGTAAATTCAAAGAGAAGGTCCTGTTTTGTAAAGGCTGGGGATGTGACATTCTCCTGACTTTGTCCCCATTTGCTTGACTGAGGCTGGCTCCATAAGTTTTATCTCAACACTTGTCCTTTCTCTTCCCCTCAGGGAGCAGTTGTGGGAAGGTGGCTACTTACGTCAAGAGTTACTGTAAACAAATGCTGCCTGTCTGAATTCCCTTCCCCCTTCCCTGGCCAGCTGGAGCTGCTCCCTGGGCAGGCTAGCTCCTCAGCTTGAAGAAGGTCCCTGCTCCCTTACTCCTGCCGGTTGTGTGGGACCCCCCAAAAGCGCAGGGACCCCCAAAGTGCGAGGCCTAGGGCAGTTGCCCCTTTTGCACCCCCCTTAAGGATGGCTCTGCTGGCCAGAATCCTGATTCCTTCTCTGGCCAGGGTGCTGAGGGGGCAGGTCTTCCTTCCAGGGTGCCATGCACCCTGGGAGGAAGGTCAAAGCCATTCAGTCGAAACAATGTTGTTTCGAAACAACACGTCCGAATGGTGTTGTTTCGAAACAACCATTTTGCTTCAACAGCTGTTTCAGTTATCTATGAGGTTTTAATGTTTCAGTTCAAGTTTTGTTGTTTCGATATGACAAAGCTCGTCATTTCGAAACAACAAAACGTTGTGTGGACCTACTTTTTTTAAAGTGAAACAACCATCATTGTTTCACTTTAAAACCTGTGTGTGAACATACCCTATGAAATACATTAACAAAGTCATCCAAACTGGCTGAACTATCAGAACAAGACCCTGGCTCCAGTAGGAGACATGGATCCTGATATTAAATAAAAGAACAAACATTTAGCCCATTGCAAGGCTGTAATCTTCACACCAAACCTGACATCTAGACCCCAGTACAAGATCCCAAGTCTGAATAACAGTATGAATTGGAAACAGTGACGACCATCTCTGCAGAGTGGCAGGTAGTGACTGGAGCTAGAAACTGAATTGCCCTCTCACTCCAGTGGATTGATCTTACAGGTCTTCTTGAAATACACTGGAAGACAGCATGGGATTTCTGTTCCTGTTGTGTGGATAAATGGAGGATCTTGGTGCCCATGGTTCATGTTCTTATACTTTTCACTGTTTGATTCTTTACAGAATGAAATAGAGCCAATACAATGGACTTTAAAGCAAACTTAAGATTGGGACCCAGTACTGAGTCACAGACCCTCAAGCACTGGGTCATAGCACCCCTTGCTGGCACTGCCAAAAGACTAGAATGCATTTCTCAAACATGTAATTACTGGGGGAATGTGGGCTGAAGTTGAGATAGAAGTCCCAAAACTCAATGTATACCCGCTAGGAACAGAGGGCGTATAGGCTCTCTGCATATGGAGAGGTACGTCTCTTGTCACCCGATGACCTGAGGGTGGGTCAGGCCCTGGGTGTCTCTTGCCCGGAGTGAAAAGAACGCAGGAGGAGGGAAGGGGGAAAAAATGGGGAAATGAACCTGAACCACCCCTCAAGGAGCAACATTGCTCTCACCCAGAGCCCAGCATATGGTAGATGACTATGGGTATGTTCACGCATGGTTCTTATTTCAAAACAACAGAGGTTGTTTCAAAATAAGTGCCATGGCCACATGACGCACGGCCATTTCGAAACAAGCAAACAGCTTGTTTCGAAATGGCCGCGGTCGTTTCGGAACAGCTTAAACCTCCTTTGGTTTCGAAACAGGGCTGTTTTGTAACCAGAGGTTTCGAAACAGCCCTATTCGGACATGTTGTTTCGGAACAAAGTATGACCTTCCTCCCAGGGTCCAGCAGGGGCAGCGGCACCGGGGAATCCCGGGGGCGTGGCCAGGGTTACCCTGGCCATGCCTCCAGCAGGGGCGGCGGCGCCGGGGATTCCGGACTGGCGCTCACTCCGGCCCTGGCAGCAGCGGGCTCCAGCCATGCGTCGGGGCCGCACCGCCAGGTTTGGGGACAGCCAGGGCTTTAAAGCCCCTGGGGTGAGGCGCCCCGCTGCACCTCTCCTGGCGGGTGCCTGCAGGGGATGGCAGGCACTCTCCAGGTGAGGCGCGGTGCCTGCAGTCCCCTGCAGGCACGGGCGGAGTGAGGCGCAGCCCCGCGCCTGACTCCGCTGGTGCCTGCAGCCCTCTGCAGGCACCCGTGGGGTGCAGCACCCCTCTGCGCTGCACCTTGCGAGTGCCTGCACTCCGCTCCCCAAGTGAAATAGCAGGTCCACACTGTGGATCTGCTATTTCACTCCCTTATTTTGTGGACAAAGTTTTTGTCCTGCGAAATAAGGTGTTTTGAAATAACATGTTATTTTGAAACAGCTTGTTTCAAAATGTCTTGTTTCGAAACAAGCCTGCCCTGTGTGAACATAGCCTATGAGTGAGGGGTGAGAGCTATCCAACCGCACCCTCTCACAAGTGGTTTCACCCCCCTAGTTAGGATTAACTATGAATGAATTGTGCAGGTCCTACCTTGGGCTTCTGTAGGACTGCACCAGAAACTCATTTTCCCTTGTAGTTGAGCACTATGGGGCTGACTCGTGGCTTGGCTGGATCTTTGCCATGGCCACATTAAGCTTACAGACAAGGCTACAAATACCTTGGGTTTGAGTGGAGAAAGACTTAGGAACAAAGTGAATAGCTAGAAAGAGCTAGGAGTGGATGCAGGGTCTTGGAGGGCTGGCCCTGAACACCAAATAGGGAAGCAGAAAGCAGATGGTGGAGGAGGCAATTTGCCCGTATATGCCAAGAAAATGGCAGGGTTTACTGGGAAAAAAGGACTCGGATTAGACATATAGCACTGAGAAGAGGCTCCCCTTGCCCTTAGGAATACAGAGGTCCCTGGTTGAGTGGTCCTTTGTAAAGTGGGGGAATGGAGGGACAGGGAGATTGTTCAGCCATTCTTACCAAGTTGCAGGCCCCCTTGATAACACTGGGGAAGTTATGTCTAAAGGATGGAGTGAGGCCACCCGATGAGTCTTGGTAGGATCTCTAAGAGGAAGATGTTATAGATTCGGAGACGTAGTCTAGTGGAGCCTTGTAACCACGCTAGCTTGGAGCCACTACCAGGTCCTATCTATGGTCACTCAGTCAGGGTAGCTCACTGTCCCTAAGATGATGAGGACTAACAGAGCGGCTTGATGTGTGAGAGGGGAGCATTCCCAGGGACTGGAGATCCGACCTGGGGTCCCTAGCACCACTTAGGAGGGTGTCCAAGCTCTCTACAAACAAGGACTGTTCCTTGAATGGAAAGTCCTCTATGGCCTGCTGAGTGAACCGAGGTAGGCTGATTTTGTTGAGCCACGCCATGTGCCTCATAACAACGGCCATGGTGGCTCCTCGGCTTGCTGTGTCCATGGCATCCCAAGCCACTAGGAGTACATGACGGGATGCCAGGGAGCCTTTCTCAAGAGGGGACTCAAAATCTGCCCTCTGATCTTGGGGGAGGAGGCCCGAGACTCTCTTAAGGGAATCCCAGATATCAGCAGTATATCAATCCTGTGTAGCAGATAAAAATGGGCCATGATGTCCTCTCTGTAGGATCCTGGCCTAGGGTTTAGCTCCCTACCTGGGTTTATGACGACAGGCACCTCAGTACCGGGATGGGATTGTTGGGGATGGACCTCTTTCAGCACCGACCATTTATGGGGTCGGTACCAGTCAGAGACTTTCCTGGATGGGATAATATCCTCCACGCTTGGTGAGAGAGAGCTTTCTTGTGACACAAGAGGTTCGACACCAGGCCATAAAGATGGCACTGGAGAAACAGAGGCACTGCGGCACCGAGGAGAGACAGCACTGCCTACTGTGCTTCCAGACTAGAGCAGTGCCACTCAGGGCCTTCAGTGTGGCCTCTTCCCTCAGTGCTGGGTAGCTCAGTGCCGTGCTAGGCATTAGGGAGCGGTGCCATTTGTGAGGGGACCATTTCCCCAAGAGGAAGGCAAGCTTTCCTCTCTGTTTAAGAGGCTTCAGCAGCGTGGATTTGGCAAAAGCAGTAGGGCTTTTGCTGCCGCGAAGGCCTCTGGGGTGGTAGGGACCTGAACCACTTCCTCTTCTCAGTGCCAAGAGTAACTCAACTGGGGTGAGGTGGATTGGTGAGAGCGTTTCGGCGCCAAAATTGGTGCTGATCGCATCTTCTGCTCCACAGGGGAGCAGCACTGAGATGGCTCCAATGCCAACCTGGCATGTGATGCCAGTGCTGGTGCCGAAGGCAGCCCCGGTTCTTCAGGGACAGGCTGCTGTGCTTGCTCTAAGGCCAGCGCACGGGGCCTTTGCTCTCTGTCTTTGAGCATCCTTGGCTTAAAGGACTGACAAATCGAGCAGTCAGTAGCCTGGTGGGACTCCCCCTGGCACCACAGGCGCTCCTCAGGGGGATCATCCCACAGGAAGGCCTCGCCGCAAGATGCTGAGGTCTTAAAGCCAGGCATCCGTGGTGGCTGTTGGAAGTAGTGTTCTGGCTCCACACTCGCACATAGAATAGAAGATCCGGTTCTTGGTGGAACAATATCCATGAAGAGGTCCTCTACTTAAATGGGCGATTCATATGAGGAAATAATGACAGGCATTTGTGATTGCAAGGACAGGGCAGTAGTAAAGGGCCCTACCATCAATCAAACCGTTTCCACGCCCCA
>ML682251.1:2028630-2061431 GCA_007922195.1 Podocnemis expansa
GGCGTGGAAACGGTTTGATTGATGGTAGGGCCCTTTACTACTCAGGGCTGTTCTGAAACCGTCGCTGAGGACGGAAAAAGGAAGTGGGGAGGGTCAGGGTCAGGGCCATATATATAGCCATGGGAGTGGCCAGAGCGGGTGTCAGCCACCGACCCTGCTCTGACAGCCTAGGGCAAAATGCTTCTGACCAATCATGAGCTGCAGCACATAGACACCTAATACTGAATGTATCTGAGCAGCGCTAGAAGAATCTTGTTTCCCTGCCCTTTGTTCCACCCACTAGCTTTTGTTTGCAGTTGCTGTCTGGGATGACTATGTTGAAATCTTTCCCTAATGTGAAACACTGCTAAAATACCAGAAATACTCCAAGCTAAATTTTGCTGAGGCAAGAAGATGTTCAGCAGAACACTCTAACGTCTCATCTATTTATTGACATTTTTTGATGAACCCAGGGTCGTCCTTTGACTGTGGTTTATACTTGTGAGTTAAGTCCTGAAAAAAGTAACTGAATCTTTTAATGGCCAGAAAAACTCTTACTACCATCCATGGCAGTAGTGAACCATCAGGGGAGGTGGTAGATGGAAGCCATGGCCCTCCTGGCTTTGCTGACCAAATGCCAGCTCAGGTCTGCTGGCAACCAAGGACTCCCTTGGTGAGGGGAACGGGCCTGCTTCTGGCTCCTCTGCCACCTCAGTTCAGGGCACAACCACCCCAGGGAACTGCCAGGACACTGAGGGGCTGGGCAATCAACCCAACGGTGGAGGTCCAGGACAGAGCCCATTACACCCATTTCCCCCCAACTTGGCGGTCAGGATCATCTAACCCTGTCACTCCTGCTCTCAGTCCACATCTGGTCCCCCACAGCAGGATGGTGGGGGGAGAACAGGAAACTGGCCTACAGACAAGCCATGCCCTGCAGGGTGCTGTTACCTTATCTACCACTGGTAGGGGGAGAAGGGAGTCAAATCTAAGTATTGGCCCCTGGGCACCGGAGACCTACAGCACAGCATTGGACTATGGTTTTGTAATGAAGTCTTCATTTCCATTTCCACTGCATGCAGCACCAGAAGCAACCACCACCATTTCTTTTCTCAAAAAGTTCCTTTAGAGCAGGGGTCTCAAACACATGGCCTGTGGGCTACATGCGGCCCCTAAAGCAATTTTCCGCGGCCTGCACTGACACTGTCATTACCTGTATTTGCAATATCATTGTATGAAAAGGTTTCAGTGGTGCAGCCCTTGGGATAACGTACTAGTTCTCATGTGGCCCTGTACTAGTCCTCATGCAGCCCTTGTTGTGATTTGAGTTTGAGTCCCCTACTTTAGAGACAAACCATCTC
This sequence comes from Podocnemis expansa, assembly GCA_007922195.1. Lineage (NCBI taxonomy): Eukaryota > Metazoa > Chordata > Testudines > Podocnemididae > Podocnemis > Podocnemis expansa. Next base: position 2,029,971 of record ML682251.1, read on the forward strand.
AGTAAGGTGGCTGCTCCCCCTCCCCCTTCCCCACTGAATGAAACTTCAGCTTAACTTGTCTAGGGCTAGGACCTTGCTTTTAACAAGTTTTTCACACACTGAATTTTCACATTTTATTTGGCAATGGGCCCTGAGCTGCAAAGGTCAGATTCTGAGATGAACCTTCCCAGAGTGACTCAGCAAAGAAAAGGACACAGGCATAGGGCCAGTTCTTCCATAGAGGAGACCTAGGCGGTCACTTATGGCACCAGCAATTAGGAGGCACCAAGGGCTGGGCTGGGGCTGCATCACCCCCTGCCCATGGCCAGACCCCTGCCTGCAGCACTGCTCCTCGGCTGGAACTGGACCCCTGCAAGCGGCCGGACCCCACAAGCAGCACTGCTACACCAGTGGCTGGGAGGTTGGTGGGGGTGCCAAAAATCCCTGCTGACCTAGGGTGGCAAAAAACCTTGGGCCAGCCCTGCACAGGGAGCCAAGGAGGGGTAAATTGATAAATGATAACCAAATCAGGCAGAAAGGGAGACAGATATCTCCTCCTGCTGTGTGGTTCAGAGCACTCCTAGTACCCTGTGACTGCGGTCCAAAACTTCCCAGAGACACTGTCCCGGTACTGCAAACCTCAAGCATCTTATAATCATGAGTCAGACCCTCCCAGAGTCACAGGACTGCCATGAAAATCATGAATTTGTGGTTCTACTTCTTTCCCCTCTGGCTTTTGAACCTTTAGGTTTCCCAAAGGTCACACTTGCAAGCTTTTCTCTGCAGTCACATGGATTAGAAAATGACTTAAAATAAAAAAGAAAGCAAGCAAGCTGAGGTTCTCAACTAATCACATGCATTCAGTAGCAGGTGCTTGATGAAACATCAGATACAATCATGAGAGTTGACAACACTGCTTGTTCCCCAGGAAGCCATTCTAAGTAATTAAGATATTAATCGAAGTTATCTTATCGCTACCTTCCCTATAGGTAACAAAACCTCTTCAGTTACAGAGGAAGCCTTCCAATATCATCGGTGTAAATAACTCCAGTGCAAAACTATGAGCTTGTCCTCTAAAGGTTGAACAATTTGCTTTGCTGAGATCCACAGCAGGGAGAGATTTTCCAAGATTCTGCTTTCCCATAAAGTACATCATTTGTGTAGGATTGTCACCCCTACAGATTTTACATGGACCATCCAGTTTTTTCTTGTGTTTCTGAGTGATTGGTTTTTGGGGACCTGGGAAATCTACATGGCACCCAAACCAAAGTCCAGTAATTATGGGGTAGAGATAGGTTGTGGGTCATTAATTCACAATGTACTGGGTTGGTCCCTGCAGGCAGACTCCGTAAAATAATCCAGCGAATAATTGTGGGGAGGTGGGCTGGAGGGGCCAAGTGCCAATCTGACCTGTGGAAAATTCCTCCTTGATGCTACGTATGGCAGTCAGTTAGATTCTGAGCATTTAAGCAAGAAGCAGCCAACCAATCCACTTGGAGAGAGAGAATGTCCTGAGAGAAATCACCTCATCCAGTGTGCCATCTTCACCTGTGGTCAGTAGCAGTCATCACACTGGTGGCTCATCATCATCCTTAATTGCCCTACACACTCAGATCTCTCTCCTCCTCTGTTGCTTCCAGCTGTTCAATGCCCAGCTTTGGGCAGAAGTTCTTATATTATACTTTAAGTGCATGACTTTGCACATCATGCTGCTGAATTTCATCCCATTTCTGTCACTCCAGTCTTCAAGGTCATCCAGATCTTTCAATATAGTGTTCTGCTCCTCCTCTGTGTTGACAACATCTCCCTATTTTCTATCATCAACCAAATTTATTAGCACCATCCTATGTTTCATCTCAAGGTCCTTAATAAAAATATTAAATAAGAGTTATCCCAATACCAATCCTTGAGGATCGCCACTAGTAACTGCCCTCTACTCTAATCATTTACCTTTCAACAATGTTGCCCTCTCCCATTGAGCCAGGTCATTATCCACCTTATGATTCATGTACTAACACGTATCGCCTCCAGTTTAACATTTTCCCATGTGATGCCATGTTGAATACTTTACTGAAATCCAGCTATGTTATGTCTCTTCCGTTTCCCTAATCTAAAAACATCAGTTATCTTCTCAAAGAAAAGTATCAGGTTAGTCTGCATGATCTACCTTTGGTAAACTCCATGGCATTACATACCTTTTTCAATTTATCTCTGTGATTTGATTATTTTTCATTCACAATTTAATAGATCTATAATTGGGCAGAGCACATTTTCCCCCTTTGTTAAATATAAGTGGTGTTAGTGATTCTCCAGTCACTTGCTAGCATCCATGACTAAATTGATTTATTAAAAATCCATGCTCCCAGAGTAACAATCACACATGCCAGACACTTTGAAATGGGCACTCCTGGGAAATTAGGCACTGGTGCTATGTGGAGACAAGCAACTGATGCAAGAATACATAAGAAGGGAAGCAACAGAGTGCAAAGACAGAATTTCATCCCCAGTTGTTTAACAGCTATTTAGAAGCACAAGACACACAGGGGTAGATTTTTGCACCATGCCATAAATATGTCAGCACTGGATCGAGCAGGTGTAAATTCCAGCTCTAGAAGACAAACCTGCACTACAGAAACAGTAAAAATACGAGTGTGGCTACAGCAGTGTAAGTAGAGCAGGCTAGATGCTCTGAGTATGAACCCATCTGAGGCCCTAGGTGTGTCCTGCATGGTTAGTGGCTGATACCACCAGGGCTGTGCTACAAAAAAGGAGCCCTGTCGCCATCTGGGGCTACATTGCTATATTTAGTAACTAGCTTGATCAGCCCTATGCCAGGGATATCTGGGGATTTACACCTTCCAGCTCCAGTGTAGACATCTTCTTAAAAGCCCAAAATGAACTTTATAGCCTAGAGGAAGTGTGAAGGGAGGAGGCAAACAAATGGTTAAAGCCACCTAGTGCCTTCCTAATTCTGAACACCTATGGGGATCTACCTAAGTTACAGCAGCCCACTCTGTATTGCCTGTGGGAGGCAGCCCAGCCCAGTATTTTGGAGAGCCCCTCAACCTCACAGGGGAGCCTGCAGCTGTCTTATTTGGTGCCTGCACTCAAGGCATTCTCCCATGGTTGGGTGTGTAGCAGTGAATGGAGGAGTGAGGAGAGGTGTTGTTGGTCTGTCACAATTGGCATCTACACCAGCTTCTGCCGCATCTCAGCCTTTCCCCGGTCACACAATTACTATGCCATATACATGGAAGGGGAAGATACACCTCAATTTCAGACACACATAAGGCAAACATTGGCCCTTGCATGGATTTGTATGGCTTTTACAATTATCTAAGTATAAAAAAGTGCAGGTTTGAATCAAAAGGTTGTGTATACATTATACAGCAGTTATGACAATCTTTACTACAAATCAAACAGTGCATTTCTCCCTGTTGCATCAAAAGTTATTTAAAAAGCAGCCAGCCAGAGAATAACCTCACCCACGTATATACAGATAATCCATCAACTAGCTCATGGTATGTATACGGAGAGTTTTACAAGGATGCTTTTAATGTAAAACCCAAAACAGAGCAGCATTGCACCACCTTATCTAGCTGTTGTCCTACATCCACCTCCCCCACACAGTTTCAAACTGTGCAACCGACACTCTGCAAGCAGGGTTAACAGCAGAGTCACTTCTCTGTTTAGTAGCATGTAGGTCAAACCTAATGTGGCTGTGTGGTCAGTGTAGTCTAGACTGACAATTTCACCATTTTTGCTCAGTTCTCCACACGAAAGGCAGCAGACACCTAATAAAAACAGACACAGAGATATCTTTCTGGCAGTCACCCAAAAGGGCACCTTACCCCCATCCTGAACTGGCTCTCTGGCCAGTGGGTTACCAGTATTTTCTCAGTGGGCACGTAAAGGCAGAGAAAGATTTCTTGAGCCGGGCCAATATTGGGCACTAAGGGTCACCTGGGGGCATAGTGGGGACACAAACACCATCAACATTGGCATTGGTACATGATGCTGATAATAAGTTCCCATTCACACCCTTGAAAGTGAAGAATACTTTTTATTTTGAAATTCTGGCATTGTGCACTTTATCTGGCCATAGCATGTACCTAGTCATGTATCTCCTGTATTGATCCACTGATGACTACATTATAGCAGAGAGCCCTCTTTTATAAATGTAGACCTCAGCTTGTTGGGAGGAACAGAGCTTTGGCACCATTCAGCAACTCCAGCTGTTTATATCCTCAGTGATTTGTGGCACAGAGAAATGTATGCTTTGCATAACATGGAGCCCAGTTTTCTACTATTGTGTACACCTATTGTACTGTTGTAGAAAACTGCCTATTTTAAGGTTGCCCAACACTTCCCATTATAACCCTGCATTTGGTTGCTTATCAGTCACCAAACTGTAACCACTTGGGCTGAAATTTCCAAAGTTGAGTGTCTGCCTTGTGCTGACTGTTTTTGGAAACTTTCAGCCAAAATGTTCCAGCCATTTCTGCAAATGAACTTCTCTTTGAGAAACTTGAGCTCTCCGTGCTCTGGAGCAAACACTTCACATTTGGTGAGCTGTGGCTTTTGTGTCAGGAATAGCCAACCTTTGAAAAATTTCCTTTTGCACACATTCATTAGAGACTTCTTAACAACTAAAATTATCAATGGTTCCATCCTCCCTGAGTCTGCCGAAGACTATCATGGCTCCAAATGCTGACTAAACTGTGTATGTACCATTCCCATCTCTGCCACAGAGTAACTATGTCATGCTGGCAATTCACTCAGACTGGACTTTCTACGTCTGGTCACTGACGCTGTGTTACTCATTTTCTGGGTGCTTGATTTTAGATTCACCTTGGGGCCTAATTTGCAAAAACATTTAACACTCATCACTGCAACTGAAGTCAATGAGAGCAGTACCTGAATATATAAAGATAAATACTCTAAAAAAATTGAGTCTAAGTGTCTTAGGTTGGGCAGCTAAAGTGCATAGATACTTTTGACCTTAATCTCTGTGCCTTACTTCCCCCTTCTGTAAAATGGGTCTAATATCCTCAGCAGCACTTTGTGAGGACAAGTCATGTTTGTGAAGCACTCAGATACTGTAGAAGGAAATGAATAATTCTATCATCTGTGCAGGGTTTGAACAGTGGGCAGTAACTAAAGCCTGGGACTACCAATTGAAAGAGAAGAAGAAAACAAAATGTCGAACAAGTGCTCATTAAGTGTCACTGACCATTCTGTGGAAAACTTAGCATGTGACCATATAATTCTGCTCCCAACTGGTCTCTGTCTTCCTTAGCCAAAAACCCAAACCACCCCCACACCAGAAAAAAAATCCTTAAAGAAATAAAAACAGATAACACACCAGCAGTGGTGTGTTCCCAATAAAGAGAAGCATCAAGAGAACCCATGGCATCAGCTAGTGGTTGTGCCATTCCTCTTGATTTTACATCCCAGTGTAGTGATGGATGTCAATATATAACTGAGACAAACAAGATAGAGATAGCTAAAGGCTATATCGTGATGTGTATACACAGGGTAGTCGCATATGCAAAGTAAGGTTGCTCAGCAGTTGTAAATCCACTATTTATATTTGAACGGTTGACTTTGCAAAATTAATGCTCTTTTAATACAGCTTTTGTCTGGTATTTGTAATGATTGTTTCTAAAAAAATGGTTTAACTGACTTTTCCTTTATTGCCACCTACCGGTCAGAGCAAGTAATTTCAGTTGCCGTTATTACTAGGCTGTTAACTTTGGTCTTCATCTGTACTGGAGTTTTTTCAGTTTGAAAAAGTAAGGCTGCCTGTGCAAATTACATTTTGCACCACAGCAGTGCATTTGAACTAGGGACTTGAACTAGTGCAGGTACATCTGTGTTGGTATGTAAAATACAGTATAGGTAAGGCCTGCCTCTCATTTATTTCTCCTTCACTGATTTGAAATGGATAAATTATAGGGCAGGGTTCTCAAACTCAAATAACCCCTAGGGCCGCATGAGGACTAGGACATAAAGCCAAGGGCCACACCACTGAAACTTTTCCATATAATGATACCAAAGTATAGTAAAAATGAAAAGTAATAGAGTGTGCTAGTAAAAGTCAATTTATTAACTGCTTTGAAACTGTAACATGAAAAGTCTGTGCTATTTTTGACAATCATTTCATTTTTGGCTACTTAGCTTGCAGCGTTCTTCATCAACCAGAGCATCAATATTAGGTTCAATATTCTGAGACAAAACCAATCTCAGTATTGCTTGTGAATGTTCATCAGTGAGCCTTGACCTTAACACAGATTTTTTAATTTTCATGGCAGAGAAAAACTGTTCACACATATATATACTTCCAAACATTGCCATTACCCTTGCCAAAGGAGAGGATAACATAGGAAATTTTTCTTTTGGAAGGAACCGGTAGAATTCTGGAATTCCAACATCTATATATTTCTGCTTCAAAATGGCATCACACTGAAGCTCCATTAAATCAGGTGTCTCAAACACGTGGCCCGATATTTGCAATATTGTTGCATGAAAAGGTTTCAGTGGTGCAGCCCTCAGACTAATGTACTAGTTCTCATGTGGCCCTCATGGTGGTTTGAGTTTGAGACCCCTGCACTAACTCCATCTGCAATACCTTTGCAGCATTGTGAATTGTTAGAGTAAATGGAGTTGAAAAAAGTTGAAAATGTGGTTCAAGTTCCTTGAAATCTTTCAACCACACATCAAATTGTTTAACTAAGCTAAAAGTGATATCTGAATATTTGTTCAAGGATTTGGGTTCAACTTTTCCTAAGCAATTCAGAGTCGAGAAATGGCAAAATTGCTAGCAGTCAGCTATCTCCCCCATAAAGGAAGCTTGACTTTGAATGCTTTAACACTATCATACATCTGTCTTAGCAGCTTTTTTCTACCCCGAAGCTTCAGTGTCAGTGTATTCAGGTGATCAGTTACATCTGTTGAAAAAGCAAGGTTGCAGATAAAAGTGAGGTCAGCAAGCTGTGGAACCTCCTTGTTTTTCATTTGTATAAAGGAATTTCCTCGACTCAGCCACCTAACTTCAGTGTGATACAGAAGTTCCCCATATTCCCTGTCAATACTTGCTAGAAAAAGGTGAACTGTCTGTGATTAAACCTTCATGCACATATAAAATTAACGATTTTAACAACTACATCCGTAACTTCTTTCGTTTGTAAACTTTTACTACACGGCTTCTTGGTGCAAAATGCAACGTATACCAGTGAAGTTAATCCCTGGTATATTGAGGTGGTTCAGTTTGGCCTTTAATAATCCAACCACAGCAACATTTTCAGACCACCTTGATGGTACACCGTCAACAGAGAAAGATGCAAGTTTGTTCCATGGCTGTGCAGTTCTTTCAATGCACTCTTCCACTCCCTGAAATATGTCACGTCTTATGGTGGTACCTTTCAGAGGTATTAAGTCTAGCAGTTCTTCACTTATATTCAAATAACAATCCATACCTCTAATGAACAGTGCACACTGTGCAGTATCTGATGCATCTGTACTCATCAAGAGCAACTGAAAATGCTTCAAAGCCTTTTGCCATTTGAATAATTTGTTTTTGCACATTATCTGCTAAATCTGTTATTCTGCTTGTACCTGTATTAGCAGACAAGCTCAAGCCTTCAAAAACTTTCTTCCTATCAGGACATAAAACTATGCTTGCTTTCAACATGCATTCTTTTACGAATAGGCCTTCTGTGAAAGGTCACAATAATTTAGCTATCGCTTTGCTAATCACAAACCTTGCTCTTATTGAATTTTCACTAGACTTGTTAATCTCAAAAAAAAAAAGTCTTTGCTTGGCAAGTGCTGCTCTATGTTGCTGAACTTTTTCCGCTTGGATTTTTCCAGTGAATGCATAATATTTTTCACTATGCATTGTATCTTAATACTGATGGATGTTATACTCCTTGGGAACAGCAATCATTTGCTGACAGATAAGATGCTGAATTTTATCTTTTACCTATGTGAAAAATATAATTGCTCCCATTTGTCTTGGAAAACCCTCTTTGATTCTACGAATCTTCTTTTTCTCAGTACTGAAATAATTTCTGTGTGTTTTTAATACAATACAAAAAACACTCAGTAAGAGTAGTGGATAGCCTTATGATGTCTTTCCAAGAGCCAAACCACACAAATACTTTTACAATTACTTACGTTCAAGATGGCAGAATCATCAGAAAGACAAAGAGTAACAAATAAACACTTAAAATTTTACAAACAAACAAACAAGGAGTCCTGTGGCCCTTAAAGACTAATACATTTATTTTTGCATGAGTTTTCACGGGAGAAAATCCCACTTTGTCAGATACTTTGAAGATGGGGGAACTTACAGAATGGTAGGAAATAAATGCAGGGAAATGAAAGTCATGGTAACAGGTCATACTGTACCAGCAAATCAAAACAGTTGTAAAGTTTCAAACACTAATTGCTGTGCTCATGCAGATGACTACCTAATCAAGGCTCCAAACAGAACATACTGAAATTGAATTAATTTGTAAATTTGATTGCATTGCTTCAGGACTTAATAGGGACATTGGATTTTTCTCTTATTATAACACATGATTTGACCTCATCTCCCTCTGTATGCTGTTCCACAGTGTTTGAATCTTTACAACTGTTTTGATTTGCTGTTACAGTGTGATCTGATGCCATGACATACACTTCCCTGCCTTTATTTCCTCCCATTTTGTAAGTTCCCTCCTCTTCAAGGTGTCTGATGTAGTGGGATTTTCTCCCACAAAAGCTCATGCAAAAAATAAATTTGTTAATCTTTAAGTGCCACAGGACTCTTTGTGTTTGCTTGTTTTACTGAACTAGACTAACAGGGACCTTAAAATTTACGTTATAAATCAGTGATCCCCAACCTTTTTTGGCTTCAGGGTCAAAAATATACTTTTTTAAACCCTGAAGGAGTACCAGTTTATTTAATTAAAATTAAATTCAGATTTAATTAATTGACTTCAAATTGAAATGAATTATTTGCAGTCTGGTTAATTAAAATTGAATTACATTTCCTTGAAATTAATTTTTTTAAAAAAGGCTCCAGTTTTTTAAACAAAATTAAAGTGTTTAAAAAGGTAATTTACAAAAAAAAGGCTGCATGTTTCATCCCAAAGCCTGGAGTGGAGGAGAGCAGCCACAGCCAGGCTCCCAGCTTCATGCCAGGACAGGGCAGAGTCCCCATAGGGCTGTAACTAAGCACCCTCCCCACCCGGCCTTTGCCACGTTTTGGCCAGCGGTGGGGGAAGCACCCCCTTGCCCAGCCTTAGCTGCATTATAGCTGGCAGCAGGGAAGCATCCCCCCCACCCGGCCCTGGCCATGTTGAGACTGGCGGAAGGGCTTCGTGGAGTTCCCCCAGTGCACAGCCCCCCATCAACCCTCCCCAAACTCCTAGGCCACCCTTCTTTGAGTCCCCGCACCTGAGCCTTGTTCGGACCCAGCCTGCTCCAGGTACTTGACTCGGCACAGTGGGGTCAGTGGTGCAGCTCCCAGGCGGTGCTGGCTGGTGATGCTGGGGGGTCTGGTGGTGCAGTTCAGCCCACCCTGCCCATGAAGCCCTGCTGATGCTGAGCTCCCAGACAGCAGAGGGGCTTGCCGTTGAAAAGCCCCACAGGACAATTTTGACCTGTTGGTGGAAGGGGTTGGGAGCCTCTGGATCTAGGAGTGATCAGGAGGTTACTCCACATGCAGCCTACGGGCCCCAAGTTTGAGACCCCTATTATAGGATGAGTCTTATCTTTGTGATTGGGAATCTGGCTGTGAACACTGACATGACAAAGACACATTCTGATTGGCAACTTGAGCCTTTTTCATAATGACACAAGTTTGCACTAACTCTGGCAGTGCAAAATAAAACTTCCTGAATAAAAGAAACAGAAATACCTGCACTCACAGTGGAGCTGACAGCCAGGAAATTAACAAGCAGAAAGTGGTCCTATAGAAATGGTTTTTACCTCCTGTTTCTAAGTATCCTATTATAAACATTGAGTGCAAAGGCAGCCATAACGCATTTGTATCCCTCCTTGCCACTTTCTCCCTTTTCCAGGCCCCTTGCTATACCCCACTTTCCATACCCCCTTCTGGGGCACCTTTAAACTTGCATGTATTGAACTGACAACATCCAGGTTAACAGCTCCCAGCTTGGCACTATTCAGCTGGAGGTCTTTTAAGCAGGTCCCTGTAAATCCCCTAATACCTGCTCTATATCCAAAAGTATGGGATGCAGATGTCAGCATATCAGTTTTTGCAGCTCAGATGTGTATACTTTAAGGGCCAACATCACTCTCCAGATCTGCTCAGCTCCTTGGCTGTAATGGAAAGAGAAACAGATTCTCATTTAAGTTCTGCTGCCCAGTCTTAGAGCTGCTGCAGTGCTGGAGACATGGCTGGGCTACTCTGAAATCAACGTCTATGCTAGTATGCTGATGGAGGAGGAGGCTTGAAGTAGAATTCTAAAGGGGGACAGGGTTTGTGCTTTTCTTTTTCATCCTTTACAGTGAGAAGGCCTAAAAGGTATGTTTCTTCCATCCCTCCCCATTGCTATTATTATAATAAAATCTTAGAACTAACCAGGAGCGTCCAGTCTGATCCGCCCTGATTTTGGGAGCTAACACATGCCCTGTGAACTTCTGTCTGAAATGGTAAAGGGAGGCCACTTAATAGGGCCACCTATTTTTTTCCCTGCTGTTTCACAAGCATTTGAGTTAAATAGGAAGTGAACAGGTCTATTCAAACAAGCTGAACTAAATTCCACTCCCCCCCAATGAACTTGCCCAGCGGGGAAGGGCACACACCCTCCAGCCCTGCGGTGTTAGCAGGATGCAGAGTTTGGAGGGTGTTTGGGGTGTCAACAAGTGCAAAATAGGCCCCAGGAGGATGCATGGTGCTGGAGCCTGAGGGGAGACCCTGCAACTCCCTGCAAGGTGTCTGGTCAGTCCAGTCCCTGCCTGACAGCCTTGGGGAGCATGGCTCTAGCTCTTAGTCCCTGCCTGGCAGTGTCTCTTGTCCATCGCACCAGCCTCACTCCGCCGTCTCCGACCCCTGTCCTGGGAAGTGATCAGCCTGGCTGGGGTTAGGTTAGGGGAAGGACTCAGAGTCAGTGGAGGCTGGGCAGCCACCAGGCTGGGAGAACATGAGTTCTGGGTAGCCATTCTTCTGCACACCTCTGTCTACTCCCTCTGCAGGTAGGTGCTCCCTGCAACTCCCCTCATGCTTTGGGATTTCCACCCTTGCTGCACCTCACCCCCTTGCAAAGCCCCTGCCATGCTCCTTTCCTCCAGCCCTGGGTTCAGGGCTAAATCCTTTATAGGGCCAAGGCTGTGCAGGTGGCTCGTGCCCTCGAACTGGTGGTTTCCCCAATGACTCAAGCCACCTTCTTCTCGCTTCCTCTATGTGCAGCACCTCTATGTTTCTTGCCTGCTGAAAGTCATTACTCACATTCAGGCTGCTATTTGGCTCTGGCTTGGTGACGTTTCCAAGCAATGCAGGGTTTAGAGTACTTTTCAATGGCTGCCTGCTCCCCGCTGTAAAAAGCTGTTCCAGTGCCACCATTCCTGGGTGACTCTTTTCTCTCTCCTGGGTTGTTCCACTCCTGTGTTCAGTTTGACACCTGGATCATAAAGTGTTTTGGTGCATCCTGTTAGCGCATAAGCAGGTTTCCAGGGTGTTGCTGCCTGGAAATATAATCACCCTCACTAAAACTCGCTCCAGTCAAGGTGTTGAGCATGAGACATCCACCTGCAGCAGTTTCGATTTCATGCTTCTGCGGCAGTTTCAATTTCATGCTTCTGATGAAGTGGTAGTCAACCCACAAAAGTTCAGCTGAGAAATAAATTTGTCAAGTTTTAAAAGTCCCACAGGACTCCTTGTTTGTTTTAGTGTGAAACTGGCATCTATACAAATGTTTTGGCCTGCTCTTTAAGAACTCTTTACACCATTGCAGGCTAATGAGCTTTTAGGAGTCTGAGCAGAGCGAACAGACATGCTTCACCTTCAAAGGATAGGGAGATGTGGAGACAAATTGCTTGCTCCAGAGACACTATGCTACTGGGAAGATTTCTGCCAAATACATCAATCATTTTGGGAAGTGTTGCAGCTGGAGGATAAAAGGCTTATGGACGTAGTTTACCCTTTAGAGAAATATGTCACCCTGGATGTGAACACTGCCAGCTTCCAGATTTTCAGCCCTAGGCTGCTTGATGGCCACAGGGCAGAGGCCCTTTTCAAACCCTTGGGCAAATGTGATTGATTATTTCAGTTCTGCCATCTGCATGGATCACACACCACAGTTGTCGCACCCTGAGGTGAGGTGATTTTTTCAGGGGTTGCTGGTGAGAGGACAGAGCCGTAACTACGACGGGGCCGACGGGACAAAGCGGCCTGGAGCAGCTCAACAGAGCCACTCTGTTGAAGGGGCGGCTTTCACGGAGCTGGCTCCAAGCCACTAATGGGAAGGGGTGTATTCTGATTGGAATGCGCCCTGGGTGCCAAAAACCAGCATTAGGTTCTCTGTGAGAGGTATGCGGTACCCTGGCTCATGTGGTCAGAACACATGCTGGGTTGGAGGAATAAGGGGTTGAGCATATGCCATATTTTCTCTTCCCATCCATCCTCCCTGAATTCATGTGTTTGGGTGCTGTAGTCTTCACACTTCACAAGGCAAGCGGAGCTAAAAGAGAGGGACTCAGTGCATCCTCAGCCCTCTGCCAGCCATGGAGCCTGTCAAGATGCTTGTATGTAGGGAAACCTGCTCTGCATTGGCAGTTCCCTCAGAGCAACTGGTGGATGGAAGGACCTGGAATCCACAGAAGAGATTCGTACATGGGAGTCCTGTGGATGTCCCAAAATTTTACAGATCCTGAGACTAGAGCCCTGCATGGATACAAATATGTGGAGCTGTATCCGATCTGCATTGCAAGAAATGGTCTGCAAATATCTGATTTGTATCCGCAGATGTGGATATACTGTGGATATCCACAGGTAGCCACCTATTTGCAGGGCTCTAGCTCTATGCAGAGGAAAATATGTGGACCTGTATCCAATCTGCATCCACAAGAAATGGTTTGCAGATATCCACATTGTATCTGTGGATGCGGATATCCGTGGATATAATGCGGATATCTGCAGATTTGCAGGGCTTTACCTGGGAGCCACAGAGTTGAAGGGCTAAGCCCCTTATGAAGAGAATATAGTATTTATCACCATGGATAGAACCATGATACAGAAATTTCATGTTCTCAGTTCTACTAAAGTTTTGTCTGACTTGGACCCCTTTCTGCAGCTTTTTATATACAAGGATATGAATTAATACCAAGTCATTTCTTGAAAGTACATCTGTCTCACTTAGATATCTAGATCCTGTAGTATCTCAGCACCTCATAGTATGATGTTCCCCCCTTGTAGCCTCTCAGTTTTCCATCTATGAAGTGTCATTATCCCCATTCTACAGATGGGGAACTGAGATGTTACATGAGTTGCTCAGCTTCACTCTGAAAGTCTATGGGAGAGCAGGGTCTTGAACGCTGCTCTCCCAAGTCTGAGAGGAATGCCCTGATCACTGGGCAAGCCTTCCTCATATGAGCTATGGAGGCCTCAGAACTAATAGAGGGTTTGCAGGAGTGACCCATGCCTGTTGCTCAGATGGGGTTGGATGAGGAAGAGAAAACTAACCACGTTCTCTCCCTTCTCCTCTCTCTCTCTCCAGGTGTGCTTTTTGGGCAGAAGCAATGTTGGGAAATCCTCCTTAATAAAGGCCCTGTTTTCACTGGCTCCCAGTGTGACAGTCAGAGTGTCAAAAACCCCAGTAAGTGACATTCTGGAATTCCACCCATCTCAGCCAGACACGGCTGCCAGCCAGGGGAGTGGAGAGAAAGAGGGCTAACCTTAGCTCTGGGGTAATGCAAAGCTCTGGATTTTCAACAGAAACTTTAAGTGTCATTTCCCAAAGCCGTATTATGAGAAATATGATGTGAAAAGAACCCAGCGTGACTCTCAGAGCACAAAGTGAGTTTGCAGGGCTACTAGTTGGGAGGAAAAAAATAATCTTTGTCCTCGGCAGCTGAGCACAGTTAGTGTGTAGTCACTGAGAGAAAACACAAGTGGAGCCTGACAAAGCTAATTTTAGTCACTATTTGAGTGCAGTTTAGCACTCTGTGCTAAAATGTCCTACTCAAGTAATGGCTGTGGGAGGCCTCTGAATCAATGGAGCAGTTACAGTCATCCGCAGAGAGGAGCAGGACACAGGGAGGCTGTGCAAGTAGTCTCTGCACTCGGAGACCCACAAAGAGTTGATTTGTGGGTATGGCCAGTGGTACCATGCCTCTATCGATATACTGGCCTAAACAGTCACACCACTGGCTTTTTAGTGTGTTCCAGATACTACTTCAGTAAAAATGTTTTACTAGTGATGCTGGAGCAGCTTCACAGGTACCTTGGGTCCTCCTTCAAGCATATGAGGTGGGAAGAGGATTCCAACCCCTTTCTCCGACAGCCACACTACCCGAACTGACAACTTCCTCTAAGCAGAGACTAAGTTCTCCTTTGAGAAGTGTCTCTGTGGGTGCTTCATGCTGGGTCTTAGTGTGTCTTCGTGCTGTAGATTGTAGATTTTGCAAGCAGTGCTCATCAGGGCTATGTACATGGTAGGGCAGTGTTGCAGTGGTATTTTGGTGCCCTTTTGTCACAAGTGCGGCCCAATGCCCCTCAGTTCCTTCTCAACCATCTGCAGTTAGTGATGGAACATCACTTCACTCCTGCTTGTCAACCTAATACCATCTGATATCTATCTTTCCTTTTTGTCCTTTTCTCTTTGCTTTATACTCCTTCCCTGTTTATTTTACTAAAAACAAACAAACAAACAAAAAAAGCCTTCTGAGGCTGTACCGGGTTCTCCTGGCTTTAAGAGATGTTGGTCCTCTTGGGATGCCATTCCAGCCTCCGATGGACATGACATCTGTGTAAGCTGATCTATGGTACTGAACTCTATAAGCTGAAAGCTGACATATAGTGCTGAACCCTGTAAGCTGTAGCATGAAATCATTTCCTTTAGATAAAAACATCATGTTGTTTACCAGACAGGCACTAACGAAACCCCCCTTACTTCCCTTTTTCTGTAAACTCCCATAACTTCCCATCTCCCTAAAAATCCGTTACCTCCCCACTCCCCTTAATTTCTTTTAGCCAATTATGTATCATTTCTTTGTCTGTAACCTTATATGGCTTATTACATATAACTAAATATAAAAGGCTAAACTCTTGCTGTAATCGGGGTCTCTCTGTCTTTATTCAGGGGACCCATTTGTGATGACAAATGCAATAAAGCAAATACCTTTTCACCCTTGGTGTGGTTATTGGCTCTGACGGCACCAAGACAATCCTGGTACCTGAATTCTGGTAACATCTGTATAAAATGTCTCAGGGAGGGACATATTTCAACTAATTATCCTCACTGTAAAAACTTGAGCTCCTGAGCTTGCCATGACAGAGACCGGCCCTTCAAACTTCTCTTCATAGAGAAATCTCTCCTGCTCTCGTCTTTCTTGAGCTAACAACACTCTGTCTCCTTTGACAATCAGAGCTCACAGAGACATACTTTTCCACCTCATTCAACTGGGAAAAAGACAGACTCCTGTCACCTCTCCTAGGGTCTCTCATACCAAAGAGACATTCAGTTCCCCTGGTATTCCAGACTCCATACTCCACCTTAATGTCACCTCCTGGATACATGCATAAGATTATTCTCTCCAAGGTCTCGGGCATTAAACCACCAAAAACGGCCATCTCTTCAGCACTGGTGCTCTCATCGGCACCAACCATACCTTTGGTACCAATGGAGACGACCATACAAATCCCAGGACCACAAACTGCCATGGCTGCGTCAGAGCCTGTGACTGTGCCATTGGCAACACAGACCACTGTACCACCGCTTCGCACCACAGCACTGGCAACTGAGCCAGCAGCATCCATTGCACTGCAGTGGCCTACTGAAATGGCACTGACCCAACAAGCCCCAGACTCTGCACTGAGATAGCATATATAAAAAAGAAAACACCACTGATCTGCATGAAAAGAGGGCATCTCCACCAACCTCTTCTCTCCTTAAATCTGATCTTGCCTCTAGAGAACTCTCATCAGAGCACACTCCTTCTTCTATATTCTTTTCAAGTGAAGAGGATGATGATGCAGTAGAGGCTCCGGTCACTCCCCTCCCAAATCCAGACATAGGGCACAACATTACCAGAATATACCACCATATCCCTGGTATTTCCCTCCCTGGAATGGTCCTCTTGCCCAATACCACCCACAGTGGCACAGATGGGAACCATACTCACTATATGTGGCTCATAGTAGACCTTCTACATTGAGAAGTCACAAACCGCATGCCAAAGTCCCTGCAGATCAACTGGAACCACACACCTCCTGGACAGAGAAACAGTGAGGTATTCCAGATCCTTCATCCCCAACTCATAAATTTTCCTACTCTCTACAAGAAGCTATTGTCCCATCTCTGCCTACCATCATGGATGATTTTAAACAGTTCCAGGAACTTTTCAAAGGAGTTGCAGACTGCTTGGAGATCCTTCTTCAGGAGGTGGTTGAGTCCTAACACAAGCTCCTCCACATCCTACAGATATCATTCTCATCCAAGATCACTCTTCCTATGAAAAAAAGGCATGCTGGAACCTGCAGAGACCATCTGGCAAACCCCAGCCACTATTTTAGCAACATGCAGAAGAGCAGACAAAAAATATTGCATACCTGCCAAAGACTTGGAATACCTTTTTCCTCATCCTCCCTGCAACTCATTGGTAGTCGAGGCTGCAAACCACAGACATAAACAACTATATAACAGATCAAAGCCTCAGGACAAGGAGGACAAAAAATGGACTTGCTAGGTAAGAAGGTTTATACATTCTCTACCCTCCAACTGCATGTTGCCAGCTACTTGCAAATTATGAGAACTATCTGAAGTTAGCAGACTTTGTTGATCAAATTCCTGACAATAGAAAACAGCAATTCCATGCTATTATCCATGAATGTCAGCTAATCTCAAGAACTGCCCTCTAGGCAGCACTGGATGTATCATGATGAGAGGAGCTTCATGGCTCCATTCAGGGACCTCCGTAAGCAGCTTCAAGCAGCTGTCGAAGACCTGCCATTTGACAAGAAGAAACTGTTTTCAGAAAAAAAAACAAAACTGATGACATAATGGACACATCAAAAGACTCAAGCATAACAATTTGAGCATTCAACATCTACATAACTGTGACAGGCTCAGACCTGATGACTATAGGAGAATGGTGGAGGGTGTGTAGATTAGCCACAGGATTAGTTAATTCTTTTTCCTTGGGTTAATTTAGCCAAGGTTACTCCATGTTAATTGGGACATCTGTAGCCAATTAAGGAACTTGCTGCACTACTTAAAAGCCTCCTTCTCAGGAGGCAGGAGCAGCTGCTTGAAGGGAGTTGAGAGAAGAAGTGGAGCAGAGCTGCTGATGGTAAACTGGAGAGATTGTTTGCTGTGTGCTACAACAGCAGGAAGGTATGGGGAGGCGTTGGGAGAAGCCCACTTAGGCAAGGCTGTTAGGCTCAGCAGCCTGGAGGAGGACCCTGCCTTTCAGAGATCTGAGCAAGGGAGTAGAGATGGGGCAGCTCCCACCCCACCCCCACAACGAGGAGGAGATCTGCAGAGGCTGAAAGACACCAGGCAAGGAGGTGGTGAAACCTATGTGGTTCCAGAAGGTAGACCGGGAGCAGTGGGGCCAAGGACTGGCAACCCAGGGAAAGCAGTAGCTTTCCTGGACTCAGTTTTTGGAGGCTACTACTCATAGGGTCCCTGGGTCAGGGCCTAGGGTAGAGGGCGGGACTGGGGCCTTCCCAATCCCTTTCTGCCATTTGGCCATACCTAGAGGTAGTCAAACAGAGAAGAAACCCCAATGAGAAGGCCAGCTCCACTGTAACTTGGAGTAGTCCCAAAAGGGGGAATCCCACCTTGAGACAAGTGAGAGTAAGGAGCCAGATTTTATCAGGCTGCAGAGCAAGGACCTACAGAGGCAGACTAGGCCCCACTCCACTACAATACCCACAATCAGAAGGCAACAGTACAGGTATCAATCTTATAACTCCAGGAACCAATTTCAACAACCCCACAGAACCAACCACAGGTGTCAGGACTATCCCAGAAGTAGACAATGGCCTCAACAGAGGAGACAACCATCCAATCAACCCTCAAATTCACAGGCCCTTCCACCCAAGTCACAATTTTAACAGTGTGGTTAAGGAATGACAAGACCTCACCCTGATTCCAGAGCACCAAACATCAACTGCATACCTGAACAGACTTTGTTCTTTCTACGATCAATGAACACAAATAACATCAGACAAATGGGTACTGGAGTTCATCAAAACAGTTATACTAGCCTCTTTGTGTCAAACCTGATGCACCAATACCCTTCCTTTCCCTTTCAGGGACACAACATATGAACACCTACCACAGCTCAGACCTCAAAACCTTCTAAGCAGTGGTACCAAGAACTGCTCCCCATCGAATAACAGTGAACAAGGTTTTATTCTCTCTGCTTCTTGACATGAAAGAAATCAGGCAGATGGAGACCAATACTGGATCTCTGAAAACTGAACAAACATATGACCACAAAGGTTCAGGATGGTTACTCTTGCAACAATTATCCCCACTCTGGAACCCAACAACCGGTATTTGGCCCTCAACTAACAGGATGCTTATTTTCATTTCTCCATCCTGTTCACAGGAGATTTCTCAAATTTGCTATCAGCCAAGAACATTACCAATATACTGTCCTACTGTTTGGACTCTCTACTGTAATGGTTCTCAGCTATTGTGTTGGGACACATTACTGTGTCACCACATAGTGATGTTTTGCAGAGAGCCAAGGAGATGGCTGTATTTGGCTTGGGGATGGAGAAAGGGCTGGTGTGTCCTGTAGGGTGGTCACCGAGTGTGTTATGACCTGCAAAAGTTTGAGAACCACTGCTGTCCTGCACCGAGTCTTTTCAAAAGTCCTTTCTGATGTGGCAGAACAACTGTGCAAGGAAGGTATCACTGTCTTTCCACACCTCAACAATTGCCTGCTGAAATCTTGGAGCCAATCCCAAGCCAAGGACCACTTCGCATGTACAATGTCTTTATTCCAACATCGCAGGCTCCTCATAAACACATCAAACCAATGCACACAACCCACACAGATGGTAGAATTCATCAATGCACATCTACAACCAACATAGATGCTATAATTCACTGATGCACATCTAGACTCTCACACAACAAGAGTGCATCTTCCCCAACAACAATTTGACACAACAATGCAACTTGTGCAATCAATATACACATCTCTGACCACAAATGCACTCTCTTGTATCCAAATGCTAGGTCACGTGGCCTCAGCCACGTAAAATATGCCAGACTCTACCTGCCCCCTCTACAACTTTGGTTTTCAAAGCTGTACAAACCCAACAAACTCTTGCTTCACAGGATTGTGTCATTGCTGAAAGAGATCAAAGAGCTCTCTCCTATGATGATCCAATCTACAGAATCTATTATCAGGTATACCTTTCCTTCCTGAAACTCCTACGGTCGTAATGACTACAGGTCCTTTTAACCAGTAGAAAATCATCCACCAGAGAAACTTACCTGCGGAATGGTCCAAATTTTCCAAATGGAGTATATCGAGAGATGCTGACCCATTCTCAGCCCTATTCCAGTTATACTAGACTACCTCCTCTCTTTCAAGATCTTGAGCCTTTCTGTTAGCTCCCTAAGAGTACACCTTGCAGCAATCTCCATATTTTATGTCACAGTCAGGGGTTTAAATATAAATTGGGGAATGCTTCCACAGGGGTGGGCCCCCCTCCCATGAGGAAGGGCCCCCCACCACAGCTCCTGCCTCCCACATGCCAGCGCCCCACCCCTGCCGCCAATGCCCCCCCAGCTTGAGCCAGGCCATCCCTGCACTTACTGCCAGCAGTGCAGCTGTGCAGGTGAAGGCGGTAGGCCTGGGGTCAGGGCAGTGGCATGGCTGCAGAGGAGGCTGCAGGCCCCAGGTTGAGATGGGGCCTGGAAGGGGAGGGGTTTGGGGTGGAGCTTAAGCATCCCACTAACACCCCTGCCCCTGCCCCTGCCTGCCAGAATGTGACAAGAATGCCACTCCAGGGCCTGCTATTTTTAGGGACTCAGTGTTTGGGCCCCTAAAAATAAGTATGGAACCGGAATGCTGCATTCCAGAACCTTCTATTTTTAAATGGTGGGCCCCAGAATGCAGCATTCAGAGTCCATTTTTCTATTTTTAGGGGCCCCAGAATGCTGCACACCAGTGTTCCCTCTAAGGGGAGAGGGCAGCTGAGCAACTCCGGTTGCTCGCTGCGCTCCCCCTCCCCCCCGCGGGGCCCGCTGCACAGCCCCTCCCCCTGCTCCTGACAGCCCCCCCCGCTCGCCCCCCCGCTGCTCCTGACAGCCCCCCCGCTCACCCCCCCTCCTGACAGCCCCCCCTCCCGCTCGCCCCCTCGCTGCTCCTGACAGCCCCCTCCCGCTTGCCCCCCCGCTCCCGCTCGGCCCCCCCCTTACCTTGGAGCTGGACTGGAGCCAGAGGGCCCAGCCATAAGTCCCAGGCCAGAGGAGCTCTATGGAGCATGCCCAGATTTATATTTAAATCAGCTTAGAGGGAACATTGCTGCACACCTAAAATGATGAGCCCTGGAACGGCATTCCAGTGCATTCAGGCCCACTTTAACCCTTGGTCACAGCCACAGGTTAATCATTCTTCTCTTTACTCATAATGAAATGTTTCTTGTTAGCAATACAAAATCTATACCCAAGGATGCATGCTCCTACTCCAACCTGGCACCTGCCCTTGGTACTATGAGCATTTACTAAGCTGCCCTTTCAGCCCTTGACCAAATGCTCACTGTTTCATATGTCCATGAAGGTCATATTTTCAATTGCCACAAACTCCGTTATGCATGTATGCAAAATTAGCGCTCTGATGCCTAACCTTCCTTTTACCATTTTCCATAACAGTAAAGTTACTTTAAGACCACATCCCAAATTCATCCCTAAAATTTCTTCCTCTTTGCTTATCAACCAACCCATAAACTTACCTGTCTTCTTCCCAAACCCACACAGTGATCCACAGCATGCTGTCCTCCACACACTGGATGTGCAAAGTGCTCTGGTCTTTACCTGCAAAGCACAAAATCCTTCAGATCAACTGATAAACTCTTCATCTCCACTACAGATAGATGTAAAGGCAAGGCCCTCTCTACCCAAAGACCAGCGAAACTAATATCAGGTTGCATCTTTGAAACCTACAAACTAGGAAATATTTCTACCCCAGAATGCATTTGTGCTCACTCCATGAAGGCTGTGGCCACTACCACAGCCTTTTTTGACAATGTCCTACACACAAAATCTGTAAGGCAGCCACTTGGTCCACGTCTCATACATTTATCAAACATTATGCATGAGACCTTACAACCAAATTGGACACTGTGCTTGTTCAATCAGTCATTTGCCAGCAAAGTCTCTGAAGTCTCATCTACCTGCTAGGGCACTGCTTGAGAGTCACCCAGAATGGAGCACCCACAGGGACACTACTTGAAGGAGAAAGGAATGTAACTCAGGTTGGTGCAGTAACTGGAGTTCTTTGAAATGTGTCGTCCTGTGGGTGCTCCACTACCCACCTTCCTCCCCTCTCTACTTCAGAGTTCTTCTATATACACTCTAAGTTAGAGAAGGAACTAAGGAGGGGTTGAGCTGCTCGCATGACAAAAGGGTGGAAAAATACGACCGTGAGACTGCCTTGTTTCAAGTGTGGGCCCAATGAGCACTGCTTGCAAAATCAGCAAGGCGTGGACATGCTAAGACCTAGAGTGAAGCACCCATAGGGACACATATCTTGAAGAACTCCACTTACTGCACCAAGGTGAGTCACCTTCCTTTCTCTGGCTATGTCTGGAGATCAGGTTCCATAAAGCATGTCCCAAAATCCTTTCTGTTACCATGGCTAAGTGGTAATACAAGAGGTAGTGTTCTCCTCTGGTAGTATAATTTTAAAAAATATACATCATGTGCCTACTGAACTCATCTACGTGGGCTCCTACAGCATCTCCATCTTCTCAATGACACCTATTTATGTACTCACATTTAGGCAAACTTAAAATGATGTGTCAGTCATTGGGACAGTATCCCATAATTGTCTCTGCAGAATCCTGAAGTGTTTCCCCTATTATCAGTTTGTCTGTTGCCCAAAGTACTTACAAAGTCCATTCAGCATCGCTAATAAATCTCAAACACTTTTTCTAGTCCTCTACCTCTGTCAGATTCTTGATTCATGTCCACATTCAGCTCACATGGCTAGTATTGGACACAAAGTATTTTTTAAAATAAATCCATAATCCAATTCTTGTTCAATAATATTTAATAAACCCCAATCTTTCTCTCTCCAGGGCCACACAAAGAAAATGAATTTCTTTAAAGTGGGGAAATACTTTTACATTGGTGGACATCCCAGGCTATGGCTACAGAGCCCCCAAAGACTTTGTTGAGATCGTGGAGGTCTGTTTACCTGCAATCTCACAGTGCATCAGAACAATAGGATGTGGGTGTTTGCCTAGATTATAATAAGGTGGAAGAGTTAAGTATAGATAACAAGACTGTTATTACCAGCAATGGGATGAAGTGTGTTAGACCCTGGTATTTGCTTCCAAAGCTAGGTGGTAGCGTTACCATTGTTTGAGTTCTTTTTGGAAACTTGCTTGGATCCATGTGTAGCAAAGAGCTGTGTCCGCCTTCAGAGGCTGTGCCTGAGGAAAGGCCTGAACGTCCTCCCTGGTCAGACTGGGGAACTGCAGAGACCAGGCCCCAGAAGCAGAGGGGTGTGGCCTGGCCAGGAAGGGGAAGTATAAAAGCTCCTACTGGGAGCTCAGTTGGGGCTGAGCTGCCAAAGGGGAAGGATGTGCTGTCCTGAAGGTGGCTAGCCAGAGGAAGCTGGGCCCAGACCCGATGGCTGACCCTCTCCTCCCTGGTTGACCAACTCTACGGCCCACCCAGCCTCCCTGGGCCTAGCAACTGGGAGGGGCACCCTGAGGCTGCAGACTGGGGAGGGTTCTTCAAGGCCTGCTGGACCTGTGAGTGGCTACCCTATGCAGAGGCTGACCCAGAGCTAGGGGAAGCAGAGGACACTGAGACCTATAGCCCCTGTGACTTAGAGGAGCTTCCATTGGCTGAGAAGGTGCCACCAGTGGTGTATGGACCCCAGGATGTGGACGAGTTGCCCTCCACCAATGAGCTGAAGGAATTCCTGGACCTGCTGCCAGTGGACATAGAGGGTTTCAGTGGGAGCCCACAAGCAAGCTACCTAGGAGACATGGAGACATGCTACCCTCTGTGGAACTAGGTAGCCAGGAACCAGGGTGGGAGGAAGAAGCCCAGAGGGAGTGGATTGCCATGCAACCACTTAAGCCAGTGTGTTGTGGCAGGAGCCCCACTGGCCCAGTGACTGGACTTGCAGTCAGTGGTAGGGCCCTGGGCTGGGATGCAGTGGAGATGGGTGAGCCTGTGTCCCCCTCCTCACCCCTTTTCCCTTACCTGACCACCTGGAGTGATTGACTACCATGCCTGAGATGTGACAGGGCATCTGTGGTGTCCTTGCCCTTTCCTGAGCTATTGGCTCTTTGCTTGCCCACCCTGCCTAGGAGGGGCTAGTGGCTCTTTGCTTGCCAGCCCCATCTAGGGGGCCAGGGCTAGTAACTATTTCCTTGCCTGCCCCCCCTAGGGGGCCAGAGCTAGTGCCTTTGTGGCAGCCCATCCTGCCTAGGAGGCCGGGACTAACGATTCTGGGGCTAGGACCCAAAGTGTCTTCAGAGAGGGGTCCCATGGGGAAGAAATGAGGGACCCACTGCCTGGAGGAGATCCGGACCAGGCTAATTCCCCAGAAAGCGTAACCAAAGGGGCCCTCCAGGCCAATCGGGTACCCCTGTCACTTACACCAAGCACTAGAAAATAGTACTTTTAGTGCTCTCCTGTATTGATTCCTCTCAGGATTAACTAGATGGCTATGTCTACATTAGCAAATTAGTTTGGACTAAGCAAGTTTAGTCCAAACTAATTTGAATCCTGTCTACAGTAGGCTTTGCCTAATTCGAAATAAAAAAAGCTTAATTTGAACTAGTTAGTTGAGCTGGTTATTCCAAACTAACTGCTTAGTTCAAACTAATTTTTTATTTTTAGTTCAAACTAGCCCAATGGAGACATGCTATTTTGAACTAAATAAGTTCAAACTAGGGGTTAGTTCTGGGGGAAAAAATGCAGTTAGTTTCAACTAAAAGTTAGTTCAAACTGAAAAACTGCACTTAATTGGAACTAACTTTCGAACTACTTAGTTCAGACTAACCAAGTCTGAACTAAGATTTTAGGTGTAGACATAGCTGATGAGACTAATTCTTTTTTTTCACTCTTCAAATCCTATGATCTAACTTCCCTCTTTTCTTGTGTAAGGCAGGCTTGGATGCTATGCCTAACAACTTGGGGGGGGGGGGCTGCAACTAATCTGCATGGGTTTAGTATTTGCATGAGCACAAAGAACATATTAGCATAAATACACTATGGCTGCAGAGCAATATGGGTAATGGTATTTGGGGTTGATCTGATCACAAATCTGTCAATATCTGTAATTCTACTGAAGGGAAACATGAAATACTGTCTTCTGTGATATGCTACTCTCTGATTGTTCCAAATCTGTTTGGGTTAGTTAAAGGGTAAAAGTTATCCTTAGTTAAAAAGAGACTTTTAGGAGAGGCCACTGCCTGTTTCAGTCTGGAAAAAAGACAGGGGCAGGGGTTGCATAGCACAGTCTGGAGCTATACTTAAGGTGTTTGCCTCACCCTCTGCCCCACTGTCAAATGGTAGATCTGGCTAGGTTTCTTATGAGGCCTCTCTTTGTTATTTTAATGGGAGAAGCTGTTTGCAGCTACTTGAGGTTTAAGAGCTGAAATCACTGAGTGGCCAGCCTCCCTCTGAGCTGAAATCACTGAGAGGAAAATCCTTTCCCTGAGCTGAATCACTGAAGAGGAGCAGCAGATGGAGTGAGTGACCAGTGGGCAGAGCTGGCAGATGATGAGAGCAGCCAGCAGTGGGCTGGACGGTGTGAGGACCGGCAGGCGGAGCCACTGGACAGTGGGCAGAGCAGCGGCTGGTGAGAGTAGAGCGTGAGTGACCAGTGGGTGGCGCCAGTAGACAGCTGATGTGAAAGACACTCCCTACATACCCTGGGATTTGTTGAGAGCCTGTTTTGCACTGATTCTCCACATCAGTGCTGGGTTTGCTATTGAGTTCACATGTGCTGTTATGCTGTGTGGGATCATGTTGGGAACTGGTTTTGCACTGATTCTCCCCATCAGTGCTGATTTTTGTAATTGGGCCTTTTTTTAATTACTGTTAAAAGTTCTGTATGCTACACTCAGACTTGTGCTTCTGAGTGGGGAAACATTACCCCTTTGGGGCGCCTGGGAAATAGTGCATGATTTCCAAGAAGCCTGTGGGGGGGCTCAAGCCGGTTAGTGCTGTAACATTATTTGGAAACCCCTAGATATAGAACCTGGTCCTTGTTCTGCCAGCTCACCATGTCAGAAGGGTTACACTTGCTAGTTAACTCAAAAAAACCCATTGTTGCATTGCCCCTTACCTGTATTTCTATCCATATCTTTGTTAGATTGAAGAGGATATTCTTATTTTTGAACAATTTGGTAAGATTTCAAAAAGCAGATCACATAGCAATAGAAATGTCAGAGGAGTTTGAGATCCCTTCTGTTGTAAGTTCTACTTTTTCTTTAAAACACTCAACCAGTGGTGGCTGGGATCAGGGGCATTCTGCAAACATTCTGTACCTTTGGCTACCTGTGCTTCAGCAGTAGAGTTGTAGCAGTGAGTTAAAGGTGATCTGCATGGGGTGGCAAAGCATATCCCCTGTTGTGATATTCTCCTCCCAGAATCTGGTCTGGGGTACCACTGTGCCTGCCCTATCACCCCTTCTGGACCCTGACTTATCCTGCTTTGCCAGGCAGATCCCCACTTCTGGGTCAGCCCACACCAGCTTCCTGCTTGGGTACATGTTCTCCAGCCATTCAGGAGATGGTTCCCCAGTGAGCCCCCTCAGCCCACCAATACTACACTGGGAACTTCCATCCTGTAGGCATAGAGACCCTTCCCAGATATCTGAAGGTTCATACTCCAGCTCACCAGTTTATCAAAAAAGCTGGAATGCACCCATTTGTTGCTTATTCACCCTCTCTAAAGTCCACAATGCTTTAGATAAAACAAACACTAGTTTATTGATTAGAATAAGATTTTGTGTGTGTATACAGCAAATCAATGCACAATCATTTAAGAAAGCAGTTAGGAGTTAACCACTAGCAAATTAAAATATAAGATGCTTTCTAACCTAAAGTTCACAATCCAAACAATGTTTGGCTGAATGATGGTTTAGAAGTCAGGCTCACCTATACCTTAGGCAGGGCTCAGATCTTGCTTGTAGCTGAAGTTGTCTCAAGACGGGGTTTCTCTGGAAAAGGCTCTAACAGATCTAAGTGTGTTCTTTTCAAACTCTTTCCCTCGCACGCACCCCCCCACTTCTAGGGCTCAGGTGATCTTTTTCCTCTCTGGCAGAACTTGTAGTTGCATAGCCTTTGTGATGCATCCTTTTTGTTTAGGTGCTGGAACACAGCTCTGAGTGTCTGCCTCTCCACTCTCCTGAGCCATGTGAAATACACAGAATGTGTTTCACATAAGTACACATATGATTCTGCAGGAAACATGATAGCAGAGCAATACTGCAGAGCATGTTATGTGCATTCTTTAAGGAACCCCTTGCAAAAATGAACAGAAAAGTTACACAGATCATACCCTAGAGGGCATCCTGTGACACCTGATCTTTTTATTCATGCTGTATATGGAGACCTGAAAAATCTGTGCTTATTATTTTTGTTCATTGTTTTGTTTTCTAAGGCCTGGATTTTCAAAAAGACTTCATTTTTGGTGCCCTGTTTGAGATCCCTTGAAGACTGACTTTATAAGGCTAGGAATTCAGCATTCATAGACAGAGCCATCCTTAAGGGGGGGGGCAGAAGGGGCAACTGCCCTAGGCCCCATGTTTTGGGGGGCCTCGCGCTTTTGGGGGATCTCACGCAGCCAGCTGGAGTAAGGAAGTAGGGAGCTTTTTCAAGCTGTGGGACTAGGGAGCAGCTCTGGCTGGTCAGGTAAGGGGGATGGGAATTGGGACAGGCAGCATTTGTTTACAGTAACTCTTGACGTAAGTAGCCACCTTCCCACAACTGCTCCCTGAGGGGAAGAGAAAGGGCAAGTGTTCAGATAAAACTTATGGAGCCAGCATCCATCAAGCAAATGGAGACAAAGTTAGGAGAATGTCATATCCCCAACCTTTACAAAACAGGACCTTCTCTTTGAATTTACATCAGCATTTCCAGAAAGTGTTCTCAGCTATTAAAGAACTTTTTTCCTTCTACACTTAACAAGAGTTTTCAGTCTTCAGGGATGTCTTTTTGAGCAAACTTCTCTGTGCAGATAATGATCTATTATACCTGAGAGAGAAGACCCCAGGCTAGCGCTCATATGGAAATACTGGGTTTTTAGGGTTAATGGCCATCAAGCAACACATTAAAGAAGTTTTTTATCCTTCCTTCTGCACTGGAAATAAGCCCCATTGTCATTGATTGCAGTCAGACCACCAGTCCCAAAGCATGGCAAAGAGGAAAGCAGCTGTGGCCATGTGGGTCTAGTTTAGTGAAACAAGCAAGGAATCCTGTGGCACTTTTAAAGACTAACGAATTTATTTATTTGTTAGCTTTTAAAAGTGCCACACGACTCCTTGTTTGTTTTACGTCAGGGTATCTGAGAGGAGGCCAAAGGTCCCTTGTTTCTTCCTCTCATCCTCAAACAGTACCTGAGTTTCATTACTTAGATCACCTGCAAAGCAATGAGGAATGTATGAATACATATATGGAAAAGGAGAGTCAGGCAGCATAAAGGAAATAGCATACATTAGACAATTGGAATCCAGTGCTTTAAGGTGAGAGGACCTGAATTTATTTCTTGATATCATCCAAAAATAGTTTCCCTCTCTCTGAATTTTCAATTTAATAAAAACTTGATCTAACAAAAAGTATTAAACTTGTAAAATTGTGTGCCCATCTTGAACAGAAAACCAAAACCACAAAGGATACCTCCAGATACTCCTGTCCACTTGGCTGTGAGGTTGATGAAACATCACCATGACACATTCAGTATTGCCTACTCCAAACATCAAAAATAGTCACAAGTCTGTCTTAAATATATCATTAAAACTCACTTAAAAATAAAGAAATGTTTAAAGAAATAATAAATGGGGAGGAGCTATTTTCTCTGACCTCTGGGTTTTGAGCCTTTAGGATAAAGTCAGGTCATGTTTTTCTGCTTCTCTCTGCAACTTTTTAGCCTGAGGACTAGAAATTTATGATTTTATTAAAGAAAAATTATGACACTGCCGAGTGTTCCCTCTAAGCTGATGATGCAGCTGAACAAGTTATGGGTGCACAAGTTATTGGGGAGCCAGCGGGCAGCAGGGAAGAAGCCTATTGGGGCCTGGAGAACCAGCAGGGTACTTGCTCAGCTGCATCATCATCAGCTTAGAGCAGTGGTTCTCAACCCTCTTCAGGCTGGGGACCCCTTTGTAACAAAAAAGAAAACTTTGCGAACCCCCCCCCCCAGCTGATTATGTAATCTGGCCTGCAGGGACAGACTCTGGCCCGCATCAGTGGGACAGCTGGTGAGCAGCGCTGCCACCACCATTGCCTGCACCACCGGGGAACTGAGCCGTGGCAGCTGTGGTCCCTGCCCTTGCCCCTGCTGGGGAGCTGCTATAGCTCCATCCCCCTGCCAGGATACAGCCACAAAAGAGGAAAGGCAGCCCTGGCAGGGAGCATCAGGGCTGTAGCTGGATTCTGGCCCCAGGTAGGGGGAGGCTCCGCAGACCCCCTGCAAAGTGTCTGCGGACCTCTGGGGGTCCCCGGACCACAGGTTGGGAACCACTGGCTTAGAGGGAACATTGCACTGCAAAGTTTAAAATGGGGGGGCCCCGCACAAACTGATTCACCCTGGGCCCCGCTCCCCCCTAGGGATGGCCCTGTTCATAGATAGCCCATGAAGCAGTTTGAAAGCTATGAATGAGAGATACATCTTGGTAAACACTTCAACTGTTACACCAAATTATCATTTTCCCCTCCTTAATCTTCCTTTTTATGGATTTGTGCAGTTGGTGTTAACAGAAATTTGCAAAGCTTCTAAGGAATGGTGGTTAAAATGTACTGGAGATCCAAAACTTTGCAGAGAAACAGACTCAGAGGTGTTTTCCTCAACTCTTCCCAGTCAAGTAATACTCAGTTCCACTCATGTCTTGTTTTTAAACACCTAGAAAAAAAAATAGACAAGTCACAAACATTGAATCCTGTAACAGGATCAGGCACTCCTGCTCCTTTTCTCTGGCTTTTTCCTCCCCTCTTACACAGACCAGTTCAGAGTCCTTGTGCTTTTAACCCACTCAGGCTCTTTTATTTACAGTGCTTCTTAAAAAGGGTGTTAAAGTATAATTTGGCAGGCCCCGGAAACTTCCTAAATTGGCAGGCCCCCCTCATGCCAGTCCAGGCTCCCCTCACACCAGTGCAGGCCCCCCTCATGCACCTCAGCTAGTGCCCCCACACACCTACCTGCCACCCCAGCTACTGCCCCCCACATGCCTGCCTCACCACCCCAGCTACAGCCCCCAGCCCCTGTCATGTCGCTGGTCCCCCAAGCCCCTGCCATGCCACACCATCTTCCCCGCTGTCCCGGGCTGATCCCCTCCCCTGTGCACTTTCACTGCCAGGCCAGCTCACCTATCCCCAAATGAGGGATCGCCTTAACTCCCCCCCAATACACCCCGCTGAATTTCCCAACACCCCCCCCAAAACCTTCCTCTACACCCCCTGTAGTTTCAAATCCTGTACCTAACCACCATGCACTGCGGAGCAGCCCCGGCCTAGGCTGAGGCTCCAGCTTAAGCCTGCTCTGACTGAGCGTGCTTAATCAGGGCAGGATCAGGTCGGAGCCTGAGCGCAGGCCGGGGCAGCTCCCTGCCTCCTGGAACACACAGGAGCGTGCTATTTTTAGAGACTCAGAGTTGGGGGCCCCTAAATATAGAAAATGGAGCCAGAACTGTGTTCCAGAGTCTGCTATTTTTAAATGGTGGGCCCTGGAACCCAGCATTCTGGCTTCATTTTCTATTTTTAGGGGCCTCAGAAGGCTGAACCCCTAAAAATAGTGGGCCCTGGAATGCCGTTCCAGTGCATTCCAGCCTACTTTAAATCCTGTTCTTACAGTCCTTCTTTCCAACAACACTTAAACGAACCCAGTTCCAGTCCACCTTCTTTGGGCTTGCTTGGAGAGGCTTAGTGATTCCCCTTTCCTCATCCTCCTGCAGGTAGAAGATCCATAAGCTCCTTCTGTCTGAGCCACATCTCCCCGCTGTGGCCCTGAAGCAGGCTTTATCTCTCTCAGGTGTTGCTCATTCCTTCATTACTTGTGGCCTTTGTTACAGGCAGTTCTGTGCAGCTAGATGCTGCCTATTAGCCTTTCAGTCAGGGAGCGTTAGGACTCCCTAGCTGCAGTCCACACCCTCAGCCCTAGTCTACACTAGAGGGCCTTTTGGCGGCAGTTGACTGCCAGTTACACGAGGAAGGTGAAATTCATTGCAGAACTAGCAGCGACTTTGTAAGCCAGCAGTACCCATCAGGGAAAAGCAAACTGCAAATCCCTTGCAGCCAGCTTTCCTCTGTACCCTCTGACCCCCGGGACTTCTATTGAGGCCAACTTCTAGGAGTGGTACAGTGAGTTCAGACTTGCTGCAAACTGCTCCTGGACCACCCAGCTGACAGCGGTGAATTTGCCGTCATCGGTATAGACATAACCTTGGTAATGGGTAGCAAAGGTAGAAAAGAGGGGTGGCCAAACTTATGGAACTCAAGAGCCACAAAAGTTGATTATTAAACCTTCAAGAGCCACATTGAGGCATATATCCATGTACTTTTACCTATTCAAAAATTATTAAGTTTAAAATTCATTGCACAGTTTAATTTTATCATAAAAGAGGGCAAATACTGATCCTACTAATGTCAGAGTCTAGTAGGCTGTGTTCACACGGCACTTTTGTTTCGAAACAACCTCGTTGTTTCGAAACAAAAAAAACCATGTTCACACGACGCACAGTTGTTTCGAAACAAGTTAAACCCCATTTGGGGACGAAACAACCTTGTTTCGAAACACTTGTTTCGAAACAACACATGTGAACATGTTGTTTCGGAACAATAGGTTCCGAAACAACATTTAAAGGGCTGCCGCCTCAGCA
>VOCP01029522.1:0-37793 GCA_007922195.1 Podocnemis expansa
AACCAATCCCTGCCCTTGGTTCTGCAGAGCCTCTGAGAGAGGAAAAAAATCTCCGGGGGTCAGAGATGGAGGGGCTCCCGTCCTCCCTGCCATTTCCTTGGCAGCTGGGGGTGGGGAGAAGTCAGGGTGCCCTGTCTCCCTGCTGGGCTGAGCTGTAGGGGTGCCCGGTCCTCCAGCCCCTCACCACCTGCAAGCTGCCAGGGCAGATTCTGGCTCCCGCAGCCCCTGGCCACCTGAAAGCAGCCAGGCCATATGTCGGGTCCCCCAACCCTGGCAGGCCACGCAAGCTCGTCATTTTCACAGAAGTGACATTGACTAGCCTGCAGAGTGGCTGGACTTGGCTTTCTTGGACTTCTGTGAAATTGACCAGCTTGTGGCGCCTGCCAGACGTGGGGGGCCCAACATCTGCCCTGGTCACATACAGGCAGCCAGGAGCTGTGGGATCTGGCATCTGCCCTGGCCACTTGCAGGCAGCCAGGGGCTGGGGGAATGGGTGCCCCTACAGCTCAGCCCCTGCGGGTCAGTGGCAGGGGTGCAGGATGCCCCTATCCTGCGTGCCCTGCAGCCCATGCTCCAGGGCTGCTGGCGGGGCGGGCCGGTGCTGGAGCCAGCTCTCCCAACCACTGGGGCTCGTTGCCTCACTGAGACTGGGCCCAGAATCCCTAGGGTTGTTCACCCCAGTCTCGTCTTGGGTGGCTCATAGCATGGGCTAGGGCACCCACAGTCTGGGGTACCCTCTGCTCACCAACCACTTCCTTTATCCAGTGATTACTGCATTGTGGTTAATGTACAGACCATTGATTAAACAGCAACTGTAAATTAATAAGGGAAAAATGGAGGAGAAAGCATCCAGTAACCTCCTGGAAGGGCCCTGCAGAGGCCACAAACATTGGGTTCTGGGACCTAAGAAATATTCACAGTGTAGTCCATGCACTTCCCAGGTCCTGGCTGTGCTGTGTGACACCATGGGGCAGGGTTGTGATGTGGCGCAGTTACGCACCCTCAGATTCCAGGGGCCACGGCCCTTCTTGCCAGTATTGGCCCCTCTCTGAGTCTGTCCTACAAGGGCCTCTGGTGACGTCTGCCTGTGCTGGGCAACTGCCCAGAGTCCCCTCCACATTCCCCAGCTGCTCACCATACTCCGCTCCACAGGGATTGATTCTCTTGAGCTGACCATTCAGCAGATCTTCCCTTTATGGGGGCTCCCACCTGCTCTCAGTGTGTTCAAAGGCAAACCTCACCCACTAGAGCAGCATATTTGAAGTCCATCACTAACAGCAAACCATAGCCCTGGTATGCATTGATTACTTGTCTTTCAAAGTGGAGAGGAAGAATACTGGGAACATCTTGGTGGTGACAGACTATTTTGCACACCCCACATGTGACCAGACGGCTACTACCTCTGTGTGAGTGCTGTGGGAAAATACTTTCAGTGTATGGATAGACTCTGACCAGGGATGGGACTTCAAGAGTCATCTTCTGAGGCAACTGTTGAGGATGGTCAAAATTAAGAAATCCAGGATAACATCTTACCATCCACGAGGTGATCCTCAGCCACAGTGGCTTAATCAAACTCGTTTGGATATGCTAGGATCTTTACAGCCAGAACAAAAGGTGACGTGGAGGAAACATGTAACATTTTTGGTGCATGCCTACAATGCTACCAAGAATGATGGTACAGGCATCACCTTCATATCTTTGGATGTTTGGGCAAGAACCAAGATTATCCATAGACTTGTGATTTGGCGTATCTGAGGAACTGTACTGTAGTTATGAGACAATATGTATCACAGCTAAGAAAAAAGCTGCAGGATGTGTATCGTTTAGCTGCAGCTACTGGCCGTGAGAACTCAGAGAGATACAAATACCGATATGAGAGTAGGGTGTGGTCACAAGGCCTCCAGCCAGGAGAAGAGTCCTCCTATGTAACCTGAGTGTTGCTGGCCAACACAAGATAGCTGATGGATGGAAGGCAATGCCTTACCTGGGTGATTTGCTGGTTTAGAAGGTTAGAGTTGAGGAAGGGTTGGGACAAATGAAGATATATATTGGCATCTCCTATTTCCCATGGGAGAGTTGGTAGGCGCCCCTGATGGAATGGAGTTATGAAATGCAGCTAAGGCAAAACAAACATTGAACTAAATCCACCACCCAACATGTGCCAAGGACCCTCTGTAGTGAACCCATGCTGTCTGAACTCATCTGAACATGAGTCTGAAGAAGAGGATGTTCTATTAATATACCCCAGGACTAAGAACAGAGCTGGGTCTCAATCAGAGAAACCCATCAAGAGCTCCATTTTCTCAACTCTGAACCCCATGGCAGAAACATTTATGTCTGTTGCTGATGCACCCACACTGACAACAGGACGAGCCTGGGATGATGCGGTTGTTTCCCAAAATTCTCAGACCTCAAGGATGAAAAACAGATCAAAGTTGGCATGTCTAGGCTGTTGGACAATGGGGATACACAAGTGGGAGATGTCTCTGGTGCCCTGAATCTGCCAGGACTAGAACAAGAGATGCAGCAGCGTAGGGCTGTAGCCAAAGGACCCAGTCAAGAACCCACACCATTTCTAGCCCAAGATGAATTTCCCACTGCTCCCGATAGACCCACACTCAGTAGATGTGACAGAATAATAAGGCCAGTTAGTGTATGATGCTCCGGGGGTGAATAGTGAGGTAGTAATATACCAAGCTCATAAACCTGTAGCAGTCATAGTAGTTCCTTTAGATCCTCTGGGGACAACTCTTGCAGATCATATAACCTGGAGCATGATTTGCTGGGATGGCAAATTCATGGATGGAGAGAGGATGTAAGGAAAATCTGATTCCTGAGGGCACTCCCCCTACTTAGCAGCTGAAAGGGGACTGCTGTATTTGCATGGGCTTTGTATTTGCATACATACAGTTCAATACCTAGCATAATTTCACTGTATAGGGAAGAACCCCAGCTAGGTGGTGAGCATGATGGGAAGTGGTTAGTGTGGGTGGTTTGGGGTCAGAAGAGGGGAAAGCAAGAAGAGAGAAGGGAAGGACATGTCCCATGTACTTTGGGGTCAGTTGGGTTCTGTTCTTGCATTTATGAATTCTGCTTGCACTATTTTCCCAAACAAGTGCTCTGTTATTTCTCTCTCTTGGAGAATGCTGGTAACTAGAGTCCCTCCAGCCTTCTCTCCCAGCCTGGCCTGGGGAGCAGTAGGAAAGGCAGGCTACACAAGTGCAGAGCTAATTAGGGCTGGAGACAGCCCTGCCTAATCAGGTAGTGGGGAGCACCTGGTTTCTGACACCGGTGAGTATAAAGGAGGACTGGCGAGAGGCTGGGTGGGGTTTGTGGCAGTGTGGTGTTAGGAAAAGTTTTGCAGAGTAGCTATAGTGTCAGTGTTTATGTTCACAAAATGGAAGGTGCTGTCTTTTTGGGGAGCTCAGGGGATAGTGGGCAATTTCCCAGGTGACTGAGCAGGTGCTTGAACTGGTTTATTGTCATTAAGAGGCACCTGCTTTGCTTGATAGAATGGTTATAATGTATGTAAATTTTCCAGGATTAAAGTAACAGGCTTCAAACATGGATTTTTTTTAAGCTTTGTAAGTGGTAAATGTTATGTACAAAATATTTTAATTAGTTAAATAGACTTCATGCAGATACACTCTGTAATTTTACACTTGGAGCATCTTGCAGAAAGGAAAAGGCTATGTTCTTCTGCTTTCAGTTTAAAGTTAGATGAACACATCCTTATCTGAAGATGGGTCTGTAAAGCAACAATACACTTTTTCTTTTTATTCTGTCTAGAGAGACCCTAGGCATTTTTGGTTTTTCTTGTAACACTTCTATATAAACTGTAACACTAAAGACTTTACAGCATTAATTAATATGAACCAGTAAGCATGGTGCCATGAATACGAAATCCTAAAGCAGAGGCCTGGAGATGCATGCTCAAGCAACTGTAGGTGCTTTTTAGGGGAACAGGCTGAATGCACCCCTCTTGTTGCTGACAACCTGTAACCTAACTACAGATAGACCACAGAGGAAGCCTTATTCCCTTCTGACAACCCCATCCTTTGACCACCATCAACACACACTTTGCACAAGTCTTCTAAATGAAAACCACATTTCTATTTTTAGAACTTCCCAAACCACATTGTAACTTTTAGTGATTTTTCTCAGTGGGTTTTATGATCTCTTGAACCAAGAGGATGTTCAACATTGTGCATCAAACATTTAGCTGGTGGTCTGATTATTTCATTGAATGCTCTGTCTGGGACCTCAGACTCCATCACTGGGTCCACAAGCACTGTCCAAAGAGTGAGATGATCCTGGGTTAAATAGAGGTGCTGCAGGATGTATCCCAATGACATTTAAAACGTTCTCCATACACAAACTACCATAAATTTCTTTAATTTTAGAGTTCACATCATCTTTAGACCAGTTCAAGCAGTTATGACTCCTCTGCCTGGAGACATCTATGATGCACCCCAGGCAATCCTCTTATTGTGTGTCTCTCATGCAGTGTTTAATGATTTCTGTGTGCCAGTAACTCATACAATTGCACACGTGAGAGTTTTAAGGTTATGAAGTTGAACGGATTCTATACAACATTTCACCATCAAGTATGAATTTGGGTCTGAACACTTTGCCCCTTTGGAGAGTTCAGTGTCCAGAAACTCCAAGTCTGTGAAGGACCATCTCCCAGCTGCTAAAAAAACTTGCAGTAAGAAATACATGCAAGACAGTTGTACTTTTTCATACCGTGCTTCTAAAAGCATTTACTTAGTTTGTCTATAGATCCTGTC
Source organism: Podocnemis expansa (assembly GCA_007922195.1). Lineage (NCBI taxonomy): Eukaryota > Metazoa > Chordata > Testudines > Podocnemididae > Podocnemis > Podocnemis expansa. The sequence goes on from VOCP01029522.1 coordinate 4,791, forward strand.
AAATGATGGATTAAAGGGAGCAAAAAGGCCAAAATAAATACATACAAAGTACCTGTTGCTTCTCCTCACGTAACTCTTGGTTTGACTCTCCAGGGTTCTCCTGGTCACGGGGCGGTGTCTCAAACATAATTTGGTACAGCCATCTGGCCTCGTGTTCCTCTAATGCATCAGTCTCAAGCACCATTTGTGTCAATGCTGTGCTTGTTTCTTCAACACTCAGTGTTGCCCACATACAGCCTCTTCATAAGCCACTTGGCTGGGTATGCTGAGTGGGAGCTTCTAGGTGCTGCCATCTTTGATCAGCAGCCCTGTTTAAATTGGTCATCCTCTTTTATGCAACAGCCGTGCAATGCTCTCGGCTGGTAGTTTAGGGCTGGTGTCTCACAAGGCCTTCGGTCTCCCTCTTTAAGTAAGGAAGAACTTTAATTTAAAGGGTTAGAAGGATGGCTGCTGTTGTGCCCTATTGTTTTGTATCACTTTTATACTTTATTATTGTCCTCCACCTCCAACTGATTACTCACCAATAAACATGGGACCAGTTTCAAGGCAATATTGATAACTGTTTGGAATCTTTCTTAGTGAGCCAGTGTTGCAGGCAGGGTTTCTTTGTTAGGGGTTATGGTTTAGCAAGGGGACGGAAGAGGTTTTAAAACAAGAAAATGAAACGTAAAAGATATGTTTCAAGGAGCTGTTTTTAATCTGTTTCCTTTTCGAATGAGAGATAAGAGTGCATGTCATTTATCAGAAGAAACAGCCCCCTTCCCCTTTTCTCTTTTTTCTTTCCTCAGTTTAAAACTTTTATATTCTTTTTGCTAAATAGGAGGTGTTTAACACAAAAGAACAACAGTGATATTGGGTGCTTTGGAGTCGTCACCTTTTAACAAGAGATGTTCTACTTGGTTTACAATAAAAATTTAAAAAGACGAAGCCACAGACCTAATTAAATCATGACTGGAGGAGATAAATAACTCAGTCATAGGTTAGAGGTTTATTGCAGGAGTGTATGGGTGAGGCTTTGAGGCCTGCATTGTTCAGGAGGTCAGGCTAGTCTGTGAGTCTATAGAACAAGACGTTGGGATGAGGGAGACTGTTCTGAGTTTCAGTCTTGTTTGGTATTGGCAGCTAAAGTTAAAGCTAAAGTTTTAGCACAAGCATTTGCCAGTTAGAGTCACTTTTCAACATCTGATGGGCTGTCAGAAATAATAAAAAAAATTGACAAACTAAAACAACACACCTGGACAAGCTTTTTAGCAGGCCCTTCAAAGGAAAATAAATAAGTTGGTTATTACCTTGTCCAGAAAGACCCTAGAAAGTTTTTATTTGTTTCTACATTACACTTTTACGCAAAGTATAATCCTAGGTGCTTTACAGCATTAAGTAAAATGAACCCAGAAACAAGTGACCTGAATCAGGGCTGAAAACAAAGGTTTCATGATCACTAAAGTGCTGAGGGAAATTAAAAGGCCCAGCTACAATGGAAGGGGGTATGCTTGGAGCAGTTCTGGGGCTACATCCTAATTACACAGACGGCCTGCAGTGTAGGTGGTTTATAAGCAGATAATGAGGAGACAGCAGGCTTGGAACTGCATGCTGAACCTTTATTGAAGAGAAACTGAAACCAGACAGTAGGCTTTCCTAGCACTAAAACAACCCTCCTATATATCACTATGGCAGTCACAGTGACCTAAGGTAACCCAAAACATCACATATTCCTCACATCTCACCATAGCTATGGTGGTTGAGGCTGGACATTAGGAAAATCTTTCTCACTAAGAGGGTGGCTAAGCATTGGAAAGGGTTGCCTAGGAAGGTAGTGGAACCTTCATCTTTGGAGACATTTAAGGACTGTCTAGACAATACCCTGGCTGGGATGATTTAATGGGAGTGGCCCTGCTTTTAGCAGGGAGTTAAACTAGTTTACCTCATGAGTTCCCTTCCAACCCTATGATTCTATGATTCTAAAGATCAAGCTGAGTAGGAGGCCTTCTCTCTCCAGGTGGATTACAGCTAACTGGTGTGCCCACACCAGAAGGTGGTATTGGAGACAGTGCGATTACACTTCCTGGAGAAGTAGCAGGAACTAGAGAGGATGTTGTGTCTGGTCAGACTGGGGAGGATGCCAAAGGTGTTGACAAAGTGACTGGAGCAGGAGAGACATGAACAGCTGATTCGTTACTTGATGGCACATTTCCACATCTCCTGTAAGGGTGAAGTCAATTAAGTCAATCAGAGATGTATCTCCAGGATAGGAATGACTGGGTAGCAACTGACTGACATGCCTCCACCAAGCATGGCCATCTGCTGTCTGAACGGAGTAGGAAACTGGTCCTGTCTGGGTGATGACTGTTGCTGGAACCCATTTAGCCCCCGAAGCATACTTTCAAGCAAGGACAGGCTGTCCAATACTGAAGGTGCAGACCTTCATTCTTGGTGCACATCTGGCTACCTGGTCCTGCTGTTGGCATTGAACCACTTGTCAGGTTTCTTATGATTTACACAAATCCAAGCAAGAGCTTAACTGCAGTCCCATCGTAAGGAAAGGTGGAGATGCTTTAGTTGCAGCCCGTGGAGTGTTTTTGTAGGGTGATAGGTTGTCCAGACGCTTCTGAAGAGGTGAATTGCTCAACACAATCTGTATGAAACTTTCAGTGAGTCCATTGGTGGAAGGATGATGTGGTTCTGCCATGACATGATTTATTCTATTGGCCTTTCTAAAACTTTCAAACTGCTGGGAAATGAATTGCAGTTCATTGTCACTCAACAGCTGTTCTGGGTGACCATAACAACTAACGAAGTCCCGTAGGTTCTGGATAGTGTTTTCTATAGCAATGGACTGCATAGCTGAGACTTCTGGCCTTTTAGAATGGGCATCACCAACAATTAAAAACATACATGCTTCAAATGGGACAGCAAAGTCAACATGAATATGTTGCCATTGACTTTCGGGCCAGTCCCTCAGATAAAGGGGTGCTGACATTGGTGTGTGTCATGACATAAAAGCTCTAGCCATCTCTTTGATGGCCCTGTCCAAACCTGGCCACCAGAAATAGCTCCAAGAGGTTTCCTTCATGTTCATTATGCCACAGTGGCTTGAATGGAGCTGTCCAACCAATGTGGTCTTAATGAAAGCAGGATAATGACAAACATGCCCCACAACAAACATCCAGACTGGGTTGATAACTTCATCCTCCTAGAGATGTTGGGGATGAAGTTATATGATACCTGCGAGTAGGTAAGGCCGATTCGTGCATCATGAGATACATAACTTGAGACTCTGGTGGGTCAATATATATCACTCGCTTCACTTGAATATCAGTAAAAGGTGTGCTTCCATGGAATCAGAGAAACTGAAATGGAACCATGAGAAGTCATTGAGTCCAGGGGCCTGCACTCATGGTAGGACCAAATAACCTCTTAAACCATCCCTCCTAACAGGTACTTGTCTAACCTGCTCTTAAAAACCCAATGATGGAGATTCCACAACCTGCCTAGGCAACTTATTCCAGTGGTTAATCACCCTGACAGTTGGGAACTTTTTCCTAATGTCCAACCTAAACTTCCCTTGCTGTAATTTAAGCCCATTGCTTCTTGTCCTATCATCGGCAGTTAAGGAGAACAGTTTTTCTACCTCCTCCTCCTGAGAACCTCTTAGATACCTGAAAACTGTTATCATGTCCCCTCTCAGTCTCCTATCTTCCAGCCTGAACAAACCCAGCTCTTTCAACCTTCCCTCATTCATCAGGTGTTCCAGATCTCTAATCATTTGTGCTGCTCTTCTCTGGACTTTCTCCAATTTGTCCACATCTTTCCTGAAATCAGACATGGAGAACTAGACACAGTGCTCAAGTTGAGGCCTAATTAGGGTGGTGTACAGCCAAAGAATTACTTCTTGTGTCTTAATTAAAATGCTCCTGTTAATACATCCCAGAATGGTGTTTGCCTTTTTTGCAACAGCGTTACACTGTTGACTCATATTTAACTTGTGGCCCAATGTGACACACAGATCCTTTTCCACAGCACTCCTTCCTAGGCAGTCATTGCCCATTTTACCTATGTGCACCACATTGTTGTTTCCTATGTGGAGTACTTTTCAATTGTCTTTACTGAATTTCATTCTGTTTACCTCAGAGCATTTCACCAGTTTGTCCAAATCTTTTTGAATTCTGATCCTAGCCTCCAAAGCACTTGAAACGCAACCACCCCCTCAGCTTGGTATCACTGGCAAACATTTAAAGTGTCCTCTCCGTGCCATCATCTAAATCATTGATGAAAATATTGAGCAGAACTGAACCCAGAACCAATTCTGGTGGTACCTCACTTATGTTCCTCCAGGATGACTGTGAACCATTGATAACTACTTCTCTCTGAGAGTGGTTATCTGACCAATTTTTTACCCATCTTGTAGTAGCTCCCTCCAGTCTCTGCTTCCCTAGTTGGTTAATGAGAAGGTGATGGAAGACCACATCAAAAGCCTTTTTCCTAAAGTTCAGATGCACCATATCTACCACTTCCCCTCCATCCACAGGGCTTGTTACTGCATCACAGAGAGCTATCTGGTTGGTTTGACACAATTCATTCTTGACAAATCTATGATGACTATCACTTTGCAATTTATTCTCTTGTAGATGCTTTCTAATGGATTGCTTTATTATTTGCTCCCTTATGTTTCCTGGCACAGAAAGTAAACTGACTGATCTCTAATTCCCTGGTATGACTTGTGCCTCTTGGGATAACCACCTGAATATAAAAAAATCAGGGCAAGCTGCAAACCTGTGAGCCAAGAACCCCAAAACACTGATAGGTGGTACTTAAACCAGTCTCCCAGTCAGTAACAAATAATGCTTTTGATTCCCCACACCAGTTACCACAAAGCATAATAAAATAGAAATAGCCCCTTTTATTGCACATCAGCTCCTCCAGTCCCCACATAGCCACTAGCTCTTCTAAAAAAATAGGTTGTCCAGACCCTAAATGGCCAGCCACATCACCCAGAACAATATAGGCTTGGATTTTACCCAAAATACCATGTTGCCAGCCAGTCCTTAGTAACTACAACAAAAGATTTAATATTAGAAAAAGAAAACAAAATGGGAGATGTTAAAGGGCCAAAGTGAATCACACATACATAAATGATTTAGAGTCCATTACAGGCAAGTCCTTAATGTATATGTAGTTTGCCAGGTAGTCCAATTCCTCTGGTATGCACCCAGCACCTGAGTGGGTCCCAGTCCTTTGTCCAGTCACAGAGGAATAATTCCAGAAATAGTTCCAGGAATGGGTGTTGGCTGTAGGCACGACAGCGAAGACAAAATGGTATTGATGCTGCTATCTTTTATCACTTTGTCCTTCCCTGTGCTGGGTGGATTTGTTGCAAATCAAAATGGAGTTAAGTTACTTGGAGAAGCCCTAGTGGTTCAACAGGTTTCTCCCTGGGCCCACTATACCTGCAAGGTTCCTTAATGGGCCATTAAGAGAAACAAAAGCTTGTAGACACCCAGCCTGTGAGTGCCCTGGATTCCAATAACTTGACAAACAAATACAACAAACCTATTCCTAACGTCTAATACAGCTGTGACACCTGCATATAAACCATAGAATAATTCCTCGCAGATTACAAACTTTCCTTTGGTACCAAGCATGGCATATTGCATTTGGATTATTGCACAAATGACATATTAGTAAGAAAAAATAGTAAAAGATCTCTACAATCCAGACAACATCACACCTGAGTTGTCCTTATTTCCCCTTTTATAGATAGGCACTATATTTGCTTTTTTCCAGTCTGCTGGGACCTCTCCAGTCTTCCATGATTTTTCAAAGATAATAGCCAACGGTAGAGATCAAGGATAATCTAGGCATGGCTGAATATCTAAATAAGTACTTTGCCTCTGCCTTTAATGAGGGTGATGGTGAGATTGTGGACACGAGGTAGGCTAGCTAATGGGAATGAGAATGTAGAAGTGGAAATTACCATATCTGAGGTGGAAGCCAAGCTTCAGCTGCTTAACGGAACTAAATCAAGGGGTCCAGATAATCTTCATCTAAGAAGTAACTTCCACATGAAATTGCCAGCCCTTTTAGCAAGGATTTTTAAAGTATCGGTGAACACGGGAGGGGTTGTACCTTATGACTGAAGAATTGCTAATGTGGTCCCTATTTTAAAAGGGGTCCAGGTAAGTACAGGCCTGTTAGTTTGACCTCAGCAGTATGCAAGGTCTTGGAGAAAATTTTGAAGGAGAAAGTACTTAAGGATATTGAGGAAAATGATAACTGTGGCAAAATACAACACGGCTTTATAAAAGGTAGATCATTCCTGACCAACCTGATCTCCTTTTTTGAGAAGATAACAGATTTTTTGGATAAAGGTGTGATGGAGACCCCAGACAAGCCTCCTGGATCCCCTCTGTCCACAGCCAGTCAGGTTTCTGCCACGGTGGAGTCTCCTCCCGTCCAGCACCTCGGGTCTCCACGCTCCGTGCAGCCAGCCCCCAACTCCAGGTTCAGAGGGTCAGATCCTTGCTTTGTCAGGTCTCCCTTGGAGGGGATTTCCTCCCCCCAGGAGGGTCCCAATTGTCCCAATCAGCAGCGACTCTCAGCGTGTGGCAATCAGAGGGTTTATTAGCAAACCAGTTCATACAGCAGCAAGGACAGTTGGTATCAGCATCCTCAGAACAACCACAAGTGAAACCCCCAGGGAATTAGGGCTACACCCAGGGCAGGGTCCTGTCTCTTGGACCACCATTTCCCTTCGTCTCCCTCCTTCCCCCCGGTCCTTTGTTCCCCTCCTAGCTCTGCCCACTTCTCTGCCCCCTGGCCCAACCTGCTGAATCCAGTGTGACCAGCGGGGGGGTCCCAGGTACAGGCTCCCTAAACACTACCCCCTGCCCCCTAGTGGCTCTACCTCATATCACCCACCTGTGTCCCATCACCCAAATAGAAAAGATAAAGGATCAACACCCGTGTCTTCCCTGACTAATCTAGCAGAGGGTTCCCACTTCTCCACAAAAGGGAAGGCGGTGGACCTAATTTACTTAGATTTCAGCAAGGCATTTGATACAGTTCCACACAGGGGAAGATGGGTATTAATATGAAAATAGAAAGGTGGATAAAGAACTGGTTACAGGGGAGACTACAGAGGGTCATAGTGAAAGGTGAACTGTCTAGCTGGAAGAAGGTTACTAGTGGAGTTCCCCAAGGATCGGTCCTGGGATCCATCTTATTCAACCTTTTCATTACTGATCTTGGTACCAAAAGTGGGAATGTGCTAATTAAGTTTGCAGACGACACCAAGCTGGGAGGTATTGCCAATACAGAGGAGGATTGGGATAGCATACAGAATGATTTGGATGACCTTCTAAAGTGGAGCATTAGAAATAGGATGAAATTCAACAACGGGAAGTGTAAGGTCATGCACTTAGGGACAAATAACAGGAATTTTTCTTATAAGTTGGGAATGCATCAGCTGGAAGTGATGGGGGAGGAGAAGGACCTGGGCGTACTGGTTGATCACAGAATGACAATGAGTAGCCAATGCTATGTGGCAGTGAAAAAAGCAAATGCGGTCCTGGGGTGCATCAGAAGGGGTATTTCCAGTAGAGATATGGAGGGGTTGGTACCATAATACAAGACGTTGGTGCAACCTCACTTGGAGTATTGTGTACCATTCTGGTCACCCATTTTTAAGAAAGATGAAGTCAAACTGGAACAGGTGCAAAGAAGGGCTACAAGGATGATTTGTGGATTGGAATATCTTCCCTATGAAAGATGACTTAAAGAGCATGGTTTGTTTAGTCTTCTCAAAAGAAGGCTGCGAGGAGATATGATTGCTCTTTATAAATACCTTAGAGGGATAAATACAAGGGAGGGAGAGGAATTATTTGAATACAGCGCCAATGTTGACACAAGAACAAATGGATACAAGCTATCCTTCAGCAAATTTAGGCTTGAAATTAAACATAGATTCCTAACCATCAGAGGAATAAAGTTCTGGAACAGTCTACCAAGGGAAGTGGTGGGGGCAAAAAGCTTAGGTGCCTTCAGAACTGAGCTTGATAAGTTTATGGAGGGAATGATATGATGGACAGTGTAGCTGGGCCATTGTCTGTCTTTTACTACCGCTGATGGGTCTGACAGTGGCCTGGGAAGGGGCATTAGATGGAGTGGGTTCAGAGTTATTACAGAGAAGTTCTTCTTGACTGGCTGTTGTGGACTTGTCCTCATGCTCAGGGTTTAACTGATCGCCATATTTGGGGCCAGGAAGGAATTTTCCCCCAGGACAGATTGGCTTGGGTGCTGGGTTTTTTTTGCCTTCCTCTGTAGCATTGGGCATGGCTCACTTGGTGGTTGATTCTCTGTATTAAACTCTTTAAATCATGATTTGAGGACTTTACTATCTCAGTTATGGGTTTGAGGTTCATTGTAGGAGTGGGTCAGTGAGGTTTTATGGCCTGCAGTGTGTGGGAGGTCAGACTAGATGGCCATATTGGTCCCTTCTGACCTTAGAGTCTATGAGTCAATCAGGCTGGGTCAGAATACCACTTTTCAGCTGTCACCCTTATATGCCCCTGGAGTCAATTAGGCTGATACCCCCATCAATGAGCAAACCTTACAGGGTTGTGGGCGTCACAGGGATCTTTGGCTAGGTAACACAAGCATTGCTGCAAAGCAATATAAGGAAACCAAGACCACAAAGGAGAGGGAATGAGGTCTTAAAAGAGTCTGGCCATTGGCTAGATTACAAAAGGCATTTTATTACTGAGTAACTAAACCTGCACTAAGAGTAATAATAATAATTACAATAGGAGATGAAAATAGCCCAAAATACCCCAACAGTTACAGCATGAATAAACATACAAGGAAAGAAAAACACCTAGCTACATTATTACCTAGATTCTATTGTGTCAGGTGGGGGGTGGGGGGTGGAGAGTTGGGGGCAGAGGTCTCACCACACTGTGTAGTGGAAAGGTTCCCAAGCTGTGCACATCAGGGTCAGAAGTTGAATGGAAATAGGCAAAGCTCTCATAACAATCAGCAAGGAACAGAAAAGGCGAAATCCCAGTGAAAATGGTACAGCTCTAGATCCAGGCACCAGGACTCAGGATTCAATCAGGACTTACACAGGACTTGGGTAAAGGTTTTCTATAAGGACTTGTTTAAGTCCAGAATGCCAAGAAAAAATGCAAGGAGGTATATGTAATAGAACTGAAAAACAAAATGACAAAGTAGGGCAATCGGCCGGGTATCTTAGGTGCCTATACACTAATGCGAGGAGCCTGGGAAATAAACAGGAAGAATTGGTAGTACTAGCACAGACAAGGAACTATGATATCATAGGAATAATGGAGACGTGGTCTAGATCACAGGCCCTGGTGCTGATGGGGGACTTCAATTCCCTGACATCTGCTGGGAGGCCAATACAGCAGTGCATGGGCAATCCAGGAAGTTTTTAGAGAGTGCTGGGGACAACTTTCTAGTACAAATGCTAGAGGAACCAACTAGGGGCCTTGCACCTCTCGACCTGCTGCTCAGAAACAGGGAAGAATTGATCAGGGAGGTAGAGGTAATTGGCAAGCTAGGCAGTAGTGACCATGACATGGTTGAGTTCAGGATGCTGATGAAAGGAAGGAAGGAAAGAAGCAAAACAAAAACCCTGGACTTCAAAAAAGCAGATTTTGGCTCCCTCAGGGAACTCATGGGCAGGATCCCTTGGGAAGCAAATCTGAAGGGGAAAGGAGTCCAAGAGAGTTGGTTATATTTTAAAGAAACCCTGCTAAAGGCACAGGAAGTTGCCATTCCAATTAGGAGAAAGAATAAACATGTGAGGCAGCCAGAATGGCTTAGCCAAGAACTCTGCTCTGAGCTTAAACATCAAAAGGAAGCTTACAGGAAGTGGAAGCTTGGTCAGATGACCAAGGAGACATATAAAGATATTGCTAGGGACTGCAGGGATAAAATCAGACAGGCCAAAGGACAAATGGAGTTGCGGCTAGCGAGGGATGTAAAGGATAACAAGAAGGGGTTCTACAAGTATGTTAATAACAAGAAGAGGATCAGGGATGGTGTAGGTCCCTTGCTGAATGGGGCAGGCATCCTCGTGACAGAGGATGAGGGAAAAGCTGAAGTGCTCAATGCTTTTTTTCTTCAGTTTTCACAGGCAGGGTCAGCTCCCAGCCCACTACCATGGGTATGGCAGATTGGAGAGAAGAAGAGAGGCCCTTGGTGATGGAAGGTCAGGTTAGGGACTGCTTAAAGATGCTGGATGTGCACAAGTCCATGGGGCCGGACGAACTGCATCGAAGAGTGCTGAGGGAATCAGCCGATGAGATAGCAGCACCGCTGGCCATTATCTTTCCAAACTCATGGAGAATGGGGGACATGCCAGAGGATTGGAAAAAAAAGCAAATGTAGTGCCTATTTTCAAGAAAGAGAAAAAGGAGGATCTGGGGAATTACAGACCAGTCAGCCTCACCTCAATCCCTGGAAAAATTATGGAGCAGATTCTCAAAGAATCCATCCTCAAACACTTAGAAGAAAATAAAGTGATCAGGAACAGTCAGCATGGATTTACCAAGGGTAAATCATGCCTGACCAATCTCATCTCCTTCTATGATCAGATGACTGGTTTTCCCGATGCAGGAAGAACTGTTAATGTGATGTACCTTGATTTTAGCAAGGCTTTTGATACAGTCTCCCACAGCATTCTTATTGGCAAATTAAGGAAGTATGGGTTGGATAGGTGGACTGTAAGGTGGATAGAAAACTGGCTAGATCAATGGTTTCAGCGTGTAGGAATCAATGGTTCCATGTCTAGCTGGCAACCAGTAATGAGTGGTGTGCCCCAGGGGTCGGTCCTTGGCTGGATCTGTTCAACATTTTCATCAATGATCTGGATGATGGAATAGACTGGATTCTCAGTAAGTTGGTGGATGACACCAAGCTGGGAGGAACAGTAGACACGTTGGAGGGCAAGGACAAGATTCAGGGAGACCGCGATAAATTGGAACAGTGGGCCAATAGAAATCTTATGAGGTTCAATAAGGACAAGTGTAAAATCCTGCACTTGGGACGGAAAAACCCCATGCACTGCTTCAGGCTGGGGAACATTCAGATAAGTAGCAGCAGTGTAGAAAAGGACCTGGGGGTCATGGTGGATGGGAAGCTAGATATGAGTCAGCAGTGTGCTCTTGTGGCCAAAAAGGCCAGTGGCATACTGGCTGCATCAAAAGAAGTATTACCAGCAGATCAAGGGATGTGATCCTTCCCCTCTATTCTGCACTGGGGCGGCCACATCTAGAATACTGTGTTCAGTTTTGGGCTCCCCACTACAAAAAGGACAGGGACATGCTAGAGAGAGTTCAGAGGAGGGCAACCAAAATGATCAGAGGGCTGGAGCACAAGCCCTATGAGGAAAGTCTGAAAGCATTAGGCCTATTTAGTCTACGGAAGAGGAGATTGAGGGGGGATTTGATAGCAACCTTCACCTACTTGAAGGGATGCTCCAAGGAGGATGGAGCTCGACTGTTCTCAGTAGTAATGGAGGACAGAACGAGGAGCAATGGTCTCAAGTTGCGGTTAAGGCCGTCAAGGCTGGATATTAGAAAAAACTTTTATCGTAGGTGAGTGGTGAAGCCTTGGAATGAGCTGCTGAGAGTGGTGGTGGAGTCTCCATCTTTGGAGGTGTATAAGGCCCGGCTGGACAAAACAATGACTGGGATGATTTAGTGGGAGTGGTCCTGCCTCTGGCAGGGGGTTGGACTAGATGACCTATGAGGTCCCTTCCAACCCTATGATTCTATAAACCAATACACATTCCTGGCTGGAGGGTGATGGTCCAGGGAAGCTTACAGTACAATCAGGCAGCCTCAGTATTTTGGCTATCAATTATCTTGTCTATCACTAGAATGGTCTGGTAATTGCTGAGCTTCTTCATTTTGGTGGGAGATCCCCCATCATGCAATGCTTCCCTGCTTCTTCAAACCCAGGGTTCAGTGCAGTTCTTGCTTTGGAGCTTGGTTCTCCATAGTCAAAGCAAATGAAGCTCCATTTACTGTGCTGATGGCTTTTGGATATGGGTAGATAAGGATGTCATCCATTACCTTTTTGCTGTCTTTGATTCCCTGTTGAAGCAGAGGTTGTGGGGGAGGCACAAGCTGGATGCTATGCTGTGATTCCTCGTGAACACAGAGCTAACAAGTAACAAGCAGTGGGGTCTTGCTGGCCTCCCAGAACTAAGGTGGCCTTCCTGCCTCCAGGTCCATCCCCCTTCCTCCCATGGGCCCAGCCCTAGTAGCACCCTACCTGAGCACAGTGGACACTCCCTCTTCCCAAAGCGACCCCTTTCTCCCACAGGACCAACAGCGCCCTACCTGCAGTCATTCCCCCCAAGGCCCAGCAGTGTTGGAATTTTATTTGATTTTATTTTCCCACTGCTGCTGTATCCTGTGTTATCTTTCATCCCATTGCCTTTAAACAAAGCTCCAGGTAGAAAAGACTGCCTGGCCTCTTGCTCCTCAGGCTTTCACTTGGTTTTAGGGTCACTGCCCCTGCTCAGCAAAGGAGAGTTGATCAGGCAGATCCTCCTGCCTTTGACTCACACAGTGAGGAGAACCCCTGGTTACGGAGAAAAGACCAAGGTGCCGTATGAAGAGGGGGCACGTTGAGAGAGGCTTCTGAAGGCAGGAGCAGAGAACACCATGTGAGGCAGTGGCAGATATAATTACAGCCAGGAAAAGGAGAAGGGATGTTCCCTGGGTCACACAGGAGGCCTCCAGAAGGACTGGGAATATAACCCAGGAGTCCTAGGTCAGTCTTTTTTCTACAGTACTCCTGTTCTGTGAGATGTGCATGGTGCATTGCAAGCAGGCCAGCCCTGTCCCTCACTGGAGCACTGACATGGGGACAGGAGGGATGTGTGCCATGGGAGAGTAAGAGTGGAGGAGATGGAAGCGCCCAGCCTCAGAGGAACCAGTCCCCATGTTTTTACCAGAAAGCCAGGGCCCTCCTCATTCCTCCTTTGTTCCCTTTCTCCCACTCAAAGGGCTGGCTACGGGTGCTAAAACCAGGGTCAGGCGACATGTGGAGCAGTCCCACCTACAGTCAAGGGCTCGAGAAAGGAGACACACAAAGAGGTGGATGCTTCAGGGGAAGTTTATTAGCATGTCTCTGTGCTGAGACTGCTGAGAAGAGGAGAGTGGAGCAGGAGGGACAGGCGTTAACACAGTCATGCTTTGCAGTATGGACTTTGCAGCCTGGGAGAGTAGCTGGTCGCCCAGGGAGCTGGATGGGCCTGATTCACTCATGGTCCAGGCGCTGGGAGCCCCGAGGGGCAGCGAGCTGCTTCTGCTGGGCTGGACGCTTACAAACAAAAGGGAAAGTTCTGTCACCAGGAAAATCATGCCATTGCTTGTAATCTGGAAAGACAAATAGAAATGACCCTGGGGTGAGACAGGCTGGGCTGTTCCTGCCACAGACTGACCCGTCCCCCATCCCATTACAAGCCCCCTGGAGAAGATCCCAGCTCCTGTGCCTGGTGCCCTGAGACACTCATAAAGGAGAGCCCCATCCTGCAAAGAGATGCTGAGGCTCAGTGTAAAAGGGAAGCTGGTTATCCATGTGACACTGCTCTTACCTCCCCACCCTACCCTGTAAGGTCTGAGGCTTTGTTTTTTGGCTAAGCTTAGGCCTTGTTCTTGATCTAATCAGTAACAGTCATGCCAGACAGCAGCCGTGGGCCATATAGCATGTGTCACATCTTCAAAGAATTGTAAAAGACTCTTGAGATGGGATGCTCTCCTCATGGTTTTTACCACCACCAGATAAAGAAACAAATTAAAGAAAACTTTGTTTGACAACTTTCTGTCTAGAAAGGCATACCTTATCAACAAATTTACAGAACTTACTGAATGGGATGCAAATAAATGCAGGGGAGTGTAATTTGTAAAGGTTCAAACTCTAGGAAACAGCACATAATTTGACTTCATCTTCCCTCTATGTGCTGTTTCCTAGAGTTTGAATTTTTACAAATGCTCTGATTTGCTGTTGCAGTATGACCTGATCCCATGTCTTATACTCCCCTGCCTTTATCTGCATCCCATTTGGTAAGTTCCCCCTCTTCAAAGGGTCTGAGGAAGTGGGATTTTCTCCCACAAAAGCTCATGTGGTAAATAAATCTGTTAGTCTTTTAATTGCCACAAGACTTCTTGCTTTTTTTTTTTTTATTTGCTTTACTAGACTAACAGCACTGCACCTTTGGAGCTTATCAACACTTGTGGCTATAAAAATCAACACTTCCTAGTGTTTTATCTTTATGGTCCCCACTTTCCTATTGAGTATCTAAATGACTTCTGTCTGATTCTTCAATTGTTTCTCTCTGTTGCATAACTAAGTGTGATTAATGAAGGTGGTAGGATATGATGGGTTAATGGACTGTTTCTTAGTGTGCTAGGGCTGCTGTGTTTTAGTATTAGGGTGTGTTCACACAGCAGTCTTATTTCGAAACAACAGAGGTTGTTTTGAAATAAGAAAGGTCATGTTCACACGATGCACCGTTGTTTCGAAACAACGGGTTCTGTTGTTGCGAAACAACGGCGTTGTTTCAAAACAACTTAAACCCCATGTGGGGACTGTGGATAAGTGGGAACCCTCTGCTAGATTAGTCAGGGAAGACACGGGTGTTGATCCTTTATCTTTTCTATTTGGGTGATGGGACACAGGTGGGTGATATGAGGTAGAGCCACTAGGGGGCAGGGGGGTCGTGTTTAGGGAGCCTGTACCTGGGACCCCCCCGCTGGTCACACTGGATTCAGCTGGTTGGGCCAGGGGGCGGAGAGGTGGGCAGAGCTAGGAGGGGAACAAAGGACCGGGGGGGAAGGAGGGGGAAGAGGGAAAATGGGGGTCCAAGAGACAGGACCCTGCCCTGGGGTGTAGCCCTAATCCCCTGGGGGTTTCACTTGTGGTTGTTCTGAGGATGCTGATACCAACTGTCCTTGCTGCTGTATGAACTGGTTTGCTAATAAACCCTCTGATTGCCACACTGGCTGAGAGTCGCTGCTGATTGGGACGGCTGGGACCCTCCTGGAGAGAGGAAACCCCCTCCAAGGGAGACCGGACAGAGCAAGGATCTGACCCTCTGAGCCTGGAGTTGGGAGCTGGCTGCACGGAGCGTGGAGACCCGAGGTGCTGAACGGGTGGAGACTCCACCATAGCAGAGACCTGACTGGCTGTGGACAGAGGGGATCCAAGAGGCTTGTCTGGGGGCTCCATCACAGGGATGAAACAACGTTGTTTCAAAATGATTGTTTCGAAACAATGCCAGCCGAACATGTCATTTCGAAACAACGGCAACTTGTTTCAAAATAACTGTTGTCTGAACATGCTATTTCGATTCCTGCTTTTTTCCTTAATTCAAATTAACAAACTGTTAATTCGAATTAATTTATTTCAAAATAAGGCATTATTTCGATACAACTTGTATCAAAACAACTTGTATCGAAACAACCCCCTCTGTGTGAACATAGCCTTAGTCTAAAATGTTTGGTTAAGGTACAGCTGCGCAGGACCCAAGTTTTAACTATATAAACTGGGATCCAAGAGAAAGTTCTTTGGCACCTAACTGCAGGATACAGCCTCAGATCAGAGCTGCCAGATGTCAACACCCTGCCAACCATAATGTGCCGAAGCTGGAGGCCCCAGATGATCTAACCCTGGCTGACCATCAAGGGAAGTTTGTCTGCCTTATTGGGAGTGGTGGGCAGTGTGTGTGTGTGTTCTATTTTGGTAACTGGTAATAAATTGAGAATAAAGGCATTCCTGTGTAAGACTCCTTCCCGGTAAAAAGATCCTGCAAACCTGCAGAGAATTACGCCTGCAGCCCTACAGACTGGGAAAGGATGGGTACTTCAATTAACCAGGCAACACCGGGAGCCCTCCAGTCTGGGAACGGACGACCTGGAGCCCTAAGATGTGGCTTGGGTAAGGGTAGGTGCCTTTGTCCCAGAGCTCTGCAGAATGGGAAAGGGTGGGGAGTGCCCAAAGTGTGTTATGCCTTGAGACCTACGGATTTGGGTAAAGGTGGGGTGCCACAGTGTGTGGGTAACACCCCCGCAAACAACCCCCCCCACACCAGTCAGAAGGTAGAGGATTGAGAGAGGGCCTCACCCTGGGACCAGGGACTCCCACTGATGAATGGGACTGCCCCCCCCCACACACACTGAGTGAGCCGGCCCCACAGCCAGACACTCCTTCGGTTCCTGCACACTGGCTGTACCCACGACACCATCTGTCCCAGGGTGGGCTCAGCCGCCTTTCACAGGGGACATGTTCCTGCCCCAGGACTCAGTGATCAGAGTGGCACATCCCTCCCCAGACACTGTTACCTTCTGGTCTTCCAGTTAGGAGAAAGAGCAAACAGGTGAGGCAGCCAGAATGGCTTAGCCGAGAACTCTGCTCTGAGCTTAAACATCAAAAGGAAGCTTACAGGAAGTGGAAGCTTGGTCAGATGACCAAGGAGGCATATAAAGATATTGCTAGGGACTGCAGGGATAAAATCAGAAAAGCCAAAGGACAAATGGAGTTGCGGCTAGGAAGCGATGTAAAGGATAACAAGAAGGGGTTCTACAAGGATGTTAATAACAAGAAGAGGATCAGGGATGGTGTAGGTCCCTTGCTGAATGAGGCAGGCATTCCGGTGACGAAGGATGAGGGAAAAGCTGAAGTGCTCAATGCTTTTTTTGCTTCAGTTTTCACAGGCAAGGTCAGCTCCCAGCCCACTACCATTGGTATGGCAGATTGGAGAGAAGAAGAGAGGCCCTTAGAGATGGAAGGTCAGATTAGGGACTGCTTAAAGAAGTGGATGTCCACAAGTCCATGGGGCCGGATGAACTGCATCCAAGGGTGCTGAGGGAATTGGCCGATGAGATAGCAGCACCGCTGGCCTTTATCTTTCAAAACTCACGGAGAATGGGGGAGGTGCCAGAGGATTGGAAAAAAGCAAATGTAGTGCCTATTTTCAAGAAAGGGAAAAAGGAGGATCTGGGGAATTACAGACCAGTCAGCCTCACCTCAATCCCTGGAAAAATTATGGAGCACATTCTCAAAGAGTCCATCCTCAAACACTTAGAGGAAAATAAAGTGATCAGGAACAGTCAGCATGGATTTACCAAGGGTAAATCATGACTGACCAATCTCATTTCCTTCCATGATCAGATGACTGGTTTTCTCGGTGCAGGAAGAACTGTTGATGTCATATACCTTGATTTTAGCAAGGCTTTTGATACAGTTTCCCACAGCATTCTCATTGGCAAATTAAGGAAGTATGGGTTGGATAGGTAGACTATAAGGTGGATAGAAAACTGGCTAGATCAACGGTTTCAGCGTGTAGGAATCAATGGTTCCATGTCTAGCTGGCAACCAGTAACGAGTGGTGTGCCCCAGGGGTCAGTTCTGTTCAACATTTTCATCAATGATCTGGAAGATGGAATAGACTGCACTCTCAGTTATTTTGCAGATGATACCAAGCTGGGGGGGAACAGTAGACACGTTGGAGGGCAAGGACAGGATTCAGGGAGGCCTAGATAAATTGGAACAGTGGGCCAATAGAAATCTTTTGAGGTTCAATAAGGACAAGTGTAAAATCCTGCACTTGGGACGGAAAAACCCCATGCACCGCTACAGGCTGGGAAACATTCAGCTAAGCAGCAGCAGTGTAGAAAAGGACCTGGGGGTTATAGTGGATGGGAAACTAGATATGAGTCAGCAGTGTGCTCTTGTGGCCAAAAAGGCCAATGGCATACTGGCTGCATCAAAAGAAGTGTTACCAGCAGATCAAGGGATGTGATCATTCCCCTCTGTTCTGCACTGGTGAGGCCACATCTAGAATACTGTGTTCAGTTTTGGGCTCCCCACTACAAAAAGGACAGGGACATGCTAGAGAGAGTTCAGAGGAGGGCAACCAAAATGATTAAAGGGCTGGAGCACAAGCCCTATGAGGAAAGACTGAAAGCATTAGGCTTATTTAGCCTGCAGAAGAGAAGATTGAGGGGGGATTTGATAACAACCTTCAACTACTTGAAGGGTTGCTCCAAGGAAGATGGAGCTCGACTGTTCTCGGTAGTAACAGAGGACAGAATGAGGAGCAATGGTCTCAAGTTGCGGTTAGGGAGGTCTAGGCTGGATATTAGAAGAAACTTTTTTTCTAGGAGAGTGGTGAAGTCTTGGAATGAGCTGCCAAGGGAGGTGGTGGAGTCTCCATCTTTGGAGGTGTTTAAGGCCCGGCTGGACAAAACCATGACTGGGATGGTTTAGTGGGAGTGGTCCTGCCTCTGGTAGGGGGTTGGACTAGATGACCTATGAGGTCCCTTTCAACCCTAGGTTTCTATGATTCTATGGTTCTTCATGCCTGTGTCCTGGGGCTGCCCAGGAAATAGTAGCAAGGATATTCCAGGGTGTATGTGGGGAAGGTGTGACTCTGTCTGGGTCTGGGGGACTGTTTATGGTTATTTTTCATATGAGTATTTCATATTTGCAATAATCCATATGTGACATATATTTGGTGTCAATAGATAGGCTGTAATTTCCTAGGAACGGTAATATGGTTTATAAGGAGGTGTCCTGCCTGTATTAGAAATTAGAACTCTATTTGTTTTTATGTGTCTTCCAAGTGAGTTGAGTTTAAGGGTTTCCAAGACTGGGTGTCTGCAAAAAAATTGTCCTCCTGATGGCCCATCAAGGAGGCCCCCAGCTGAAGTGGGCCTAGGAAGAAACCTGTTCGGCCAGTCACCCAAGCTAACTGTGTGATTCAACTCCATTTTGATTTGGCAAGGACCCTGAGAGCATGGGGAGGGCCAAAAGGTGGTAAAAACGTCTGGAGCCCCATCTCCATCTTGTCTTCAGTCTTTAGTCTTCAGTCATCAGCCTGTCTGAAACCAACACCCTCCCCTGGCACTATTCTTCTGCGGTGGAACAAAGGACTGAGACCCACCCAGGTGCTGGGCGCTTATCAGAGAAATGGGACTAATCGGCAAACTACAGGATCTTCAAGGATTTGTTTTTTATGGACTCTAAATCATTTGTATGCATGAGATTCCCTTTGGCCCGTTAACATCTCTCATGTAATTTATGTTTTCTTTGTTTTCTTTTATATTAATCCTTCAGTTGTAGTTACTAAAGGATTGGCTGGCCGCATGGTATTATGGGTAAGATCCTAGCCTATATTGTTCTAAGTGATGTGGCTGACCCCTTTGGGGTCAGGAGAGCCTATTTCTTTAAGGGCTGGAGGGGACCATGGGAACTGATGTGCAGTAAGGGGGCTGCTTTTATCTTCTTAGGCAGGGTAATGACCAGAGCGGGGAATCAGAAGCAGGTTTTGTTAGTGACCGGGAGACTGGTTTAAGTACCACCTGTCAGTGGTTTGGGGGTTTGGCCCCTGGTTTTGCAGCTTGCCCCGATTTTGGCACATTGAGAAGGTTATCCGAGGGGGACAGGTCATAGAAGGACAGACCTGGAGCTGTGCAGGGTGGGCTCAGCCCTCTCAGGAGCATCCCACGCCCAACAAGGAGTTCTGTGGAGCACACAGGCCATTCTCAGAGCCCTGGTCCATGGGGTGCACATTTCTCCTGCTGACAGACACTGCCCCGGCCAGTGACTGCAGACCTGTCTGTGCCCACCTGCTGTCTCCAGGCCTGATGGGCAGCAGGGCTGCTGAGACTGACACCTGTGTCATGACACAGCCACACAGGGGTTGAGTTACGGTTACAGGGGCAGCATCAGTTTGGCATGGCCTCAACTTTGTACCTTCCTGTTCCTTTAAGGCAGTTTTGGGTGCAATTAACAGATAGTTTACAGCAATAGGAAATCGTTCATGTCTTGTAGGCCTTGTGGGAGCTCAAGGAATAACTAGGAATGCAACCCAAGTCTGGGAACCAGGGAAGTCCTGGTTTCAGCAGAAGAGCAGCACCCTAGGGAATGGCTCCCTGTGTAAGAGGGTCCGGGCAGCAGAGGGTGGAGAAGCACCCAGAGCTCTCAGTAACTGCAGGAACTAATTCCCCGGAACAGGCACAAGACCGTGTCTTCCCCTTGTAAAGCTGAGGAGGGGGTTGGCAGGATGATTGCTGAGGCTGTTTTGTTTGAACTAGCAGGTACAAGGGAAAGGGTGGTGCAGAGCGATGGCTGGAGAACGGCCGTGAGCTGTGGGTATCAGCGTGCGAAAGGGGAAGGAAGTCTTTGTTTGGGCTGAGGGGCCGGGACCCCCGACTCCTGACTCAGTTGTGGCCTCGTGAGGGGCACATGTGTATCAGTGCCCTGTGATCCCCTGGAGGGGGAATTACCCCTGTGATTTGCTGACAGTGAACCTAGGGAGAGGCTCACGATCACACCCAGCCTCTGGCCTGTCTTTACCAGCACCAGTGAGGGTGGCTGGATAGACACCTGCCCTCTCTGCTGGCACAGCTGGGCTGCAGGTCTAGAGACAGCCACTCTTGGCACCTTGAGATCAATGCAGGGCACCCACCTCCACAGCCCTAATGCACTTTAGTGAAAGGTTCATTGATTATTGCAGAGCCCAGGGAGTGAACTGACTGCATGTTACCGCAGCATGTCCCCATCTCACAGACCTGACTCCTGGCTGGTCCAAGCCTGTCCAGTGATGAATGGAATTGGGCTGAGAGCCCCAGTCCTGCCCCTCCACCCCACACCCACTGGGGCCGCAGGCACCGCGCAGACTCAACCCTCAAGAATGCAAGTCAGGCAGGGGTTTGGTTGCGAATTTCACCCTCTCCTGATCACACCCTGTCTGCAAATCAGCCCGTTTGTACCCACCAACACTGGGTGGAGGCTGTCGCTGTCTGGAACATTCAAAACTTCCCCCTCCCCACTGGTGCCCTGAGCTCCTGGCCCCTTATGGCACCTCCTGCGGCTTGTGATCCCTCCTCCGAGCTGTCTCTAATGTCCACCCGCCCGCCCCTGTTGCCACTTTCCATGGGAACAGTCCCTTTGTCACGTTAGTGAACATTCTGAGACTGCACAGAACTTTCACAAGCAGCCAGTGTCTGTGCAAATGTTTGTGAATGGGTCAAACCAACAAGAGGGAGGAAATGCAGTTCTGGTATCAAAATCCCAGCTCAGCTTTCTCAATGCCTTGGTGCCATGGAGTATGGTTGGAACAGCCTCTCAGAGCCATCACCCTTTCAGAGCTCTGCAGAGCACCCCTCGGGACAGGGGTGTATGCGTGTGAGTGATTGTGTGTGCATGTGCACACCTCTCTTCTGCCTGTTGTTGGAGTAGAGACGGGAACTGACCCAGTGATCCAGTAAACAGGAGAGTTCCCAGGGCAGAGGAGGGAGCTCTCCCAGCTGCCCCTCCAGGATGGGGCACAGAAGAGTGAGGGGCAGGATCTGCACCCCAGAGCCTGCTGGGGCCAGCTCAGATCAGTATCTCAGCCCAGCGGGGTCAGAGGATCCCAGGGTTCCCCTGCAAGGTGAATGAGGGGCTGAGCCACTTGCTTACCTGTTGTGCTGAATAACACTACATAATTCTCCCCTTTTTCCGGAGGATCAGGCTGCCCAGCGGCCCAGCTGGTGTAGTTTATTGGGGATAAATTTGTCCATCTCCAGTTTAGACTCTGCAGAGAGAAAGGGGAGGAGAGACCCTATGAGCCAGGAGGACACAGCTAGGGATGTGTCCCACAGAGAGAGGGACCCTGGGCAGGACAGGAGCAGAGGCCAGCTCAGCTCACACTGACCATCCATCACTCTTCAGTATCAGCCCCAAGACCCAGGGCTACATTTGTGACAGCCAAAGTCACAGCAGGACCTGTCCAGCTCCCACCAGCATGAAACCAGCAAGTGAAGCGAGAGTGCCCAGCACCCGGCTCTGCCACCCCCACATTACTGAGCCTTGATAGTTCCATGTCTGTGCCCCTGACCTGCCCTGAAGTTTCCATGTCCGTCTCCAGCACAGCCCGACAGGCAGCACCTGGGGCTCCATCCCAGGCACTGTCCCTGGGATCTGTGCTGCTGCCCCTCTCCTCCCCTGTCCACAGATATCACAGCCCATCCCCACAGAGCATCTGGCTGCTCTCCCTGCAGAGACTGTGGCTGGGTTCTGTGGGACGCGGCTAGAAGAACTGGGGCTCGTGCTGTTGGGGTTCAGGGCCTGCAGCAGAAATAGGTGCCTGAAAACCCAAGAGGATGCAGAGGAATCCAGGGAAGAACAGCATGCAGAGCGGGCTGCAGCAGAGCACGGAGCAGCACGTGGGGCAGCCTGTGACCATCAGACACTGCAGCCAGGCAGCACGGTGCAGGGCTCCAGAAGAGACATTAGCTGAGCCTGGCCTGGGAAGCTGTAGGCGCCTCTTTGAGAGGATAGAGAGGGATGGAAAGACCCTCTGGACAGCACTGTCCTACAGAGCCTGGCTCCCAGCTGAACTGTTCCAGGAGCCAACCCAGAACGTCACTGGCTCACTTTGACCTGTAACCATCCAAGCCTCTGCAACTCAGGGGATCAGCCCCTTTCAGGATGCCAGGCATGGCTTGCTGCCACCCTTCAGGGCAGGGGATCTCCACCTATGGAGCTCTCCTGCAGAGGCGACCTTAGGCACTTGTGGACTCTAGGCGAAGGGCCGTTGCGGGGCCCCCTGGTCCCTCCTGCAGCCCTAACTGCTCCCTTCTCCCCAGGACTCCTTGTTTGTTTTGCTGAAGCAGACTAAAAGGACTATACTCCTGGAACTTGTAAATTATTCTTGGCTATGCCATTTTAAAAGACCTTTCCATCATGAAGCGTACAAGTTGATCATCTTTCACTTTACATAAATGAGCTAATGCTGAACTACAAAGTTAAAGTGAAAATTTAAAGGTTTTTTTTTAAAGTATGTGAGTTAATTAACAAGTAAAAGTGGTAAAATTAACGATGTCTCAAAAATAACTAAAATACCACTTTTATAATATTGCCAGTCAAATCTTACAAATTTTTCATGTGGGCTTGGGTTTATGCATGCTAGAAGGTTAATGCACATAATTACAATAAATAATAAATGAAAAGAAGGTTTCTAGTCTGTAGCTATATATCAAAAACATCAGCTTTCAATGAAATTCTCTGAAGTACTCGTGTTTATGTTATTAATATTAAATCACATTTATATTATTACTATTAAACAGTAAGTACAAAAGAAGCTGAAAAATTACCAAAAGAAAGACATAAGTCACCAACATCACACACAGCTGTAATGATTGCTTGAGACAGCACTGTTTCTCTATGTGGTGGCCTATATGGACCTGCCTGGTAACCTGAGCTAACCAAAGCTGAAGGAAAAATTGTTGCAAAGACAAAGCAAAAGGCAAAAGAAGAACAGGAAAAAAAGAAAAGGAAAAGGCAAAACTTCACAAGTGAGATTAAAAAGTGGCAGAATAAATGGCTACATTGAGGAACTAAAAGATGAGACTTGTAAAAGATCTTGCTATTGTGCTGTCTACACAGCATGTCTACACAGCACTTTTATTTTGAAATAAGACTGGTTACTTTTAAATAAAAGCTATTTGGTCCACGTGACGTTTTCTTATTTCGAAAGGACAGATCCCGTCCTTTCGAAATAAGAACTGCTGTTTCAAAACAGGTTAAACCCCGATTGTTTCGAAACGGCTGTTATTTTGAAATGGTTATTTCGAAATAAGGCCGTTTGGACATGTTGTTTCGAAACAACACCATTGTTTTGAAACAACTGTTTCAAAACAACATGTCCAAACGGCTTTATTTCAAAATAGCAGGCTTTCCCTTAATTCAAATTCACATTTTGTTAATTCGAATTAACTTATTTTGAAATAAGGAATTTATTTTGAAATAACCCATTTCGAAATCCTTATTTCGAAATAACGATGTGTGTGTAGACATACTTGGTGTCACAAAGCAAGCTCCTGCTTTTTTAGCATGTCAGTGTGTGTGAAGGTGCTGGGCAGATAATGGTGAACTCTGCAATTCAGATGAAGCGCAGATCCTAATGATAGTTTGCCTTGATGAGATGTGGCTGAAAAGTGCTGAGGTTTCCAGCACTATTGGCCCTGCTACGTGGGAACAATTTCTATATTTTTTCTATATTTTAATTTCTGTCCAGCAAATTGAGGATGGGGCCCCTTATTGCTCAGGGCCCTTGGCGGTCACCTGCTTTGCCTACCCCTAAAGCTGCCACTGCTGACTTGCTGCCTTCCCATTGTTCCCTGCCTCACTAGCTACACCTTTCCTTGTCCCTGGCTACACGTCTGGTCTGTCTGGGGCCTAGGCTGGCTCTCAGTCTGGGCATACGTGGTCTGAGCACACGACCAGGTGAGTAGGTCCATGGTCACTAGTGGAAAAGCAAGAATATTAATACCAGCGGTTTGTGTCCTGTATAGGGTGAGGGACTGATCCTGGCATGGACACAGGATCCCATTCTCACCTCAGTGCAATGGAAATCCTCGCTCACAGCACCCACCCCAGCAACAACACTGAATGGAGAATGTGAATCCAGGGGTGGGGGGTAAACCGATTGCCAGGGAAGGAGCAGGCACCGAACACTCACCCTCAGTGGAGCCCAGAAGCCAATCCAGACGTGTTCAGTTGGATGATGCTTTCTGACATATTCAGCCACCACATTGCCTTCTTGGGGACTGTGAATGGAGGCAAGATGGGACCCATAGGGATTCTGGCAATGATTCTGGGTCAAGAAAAAAGAAGCCGGTTACCCTATTGTTCTGACTGCATGGAGGAGAAAGAGAGATCCCAGCACCGTCCTGGGGTGCTGCCTCTCCTGGCAGCAATGCCTGTGAGGGGACAGTTCCCTGTGTTAGCCCCTTCCCGGCACCCCAACACTAAGGGGGGAGTAAGTTCCTCCCTCCCTTCCTCCCTCTTTATTCAGCTCCACCGCCCCCACCCCCCACCCCCGGCACAGACACAGCCACTCTGGGCCCTGCTGTTGTCCCCGAATCCCTGTGGCCCAGCCCCTGGCTCTCCCCAGGTACAGGCTGCCTGGGCAATGGGGCTGTCAGACTAACCTGCTGTCGTGGGTGATGAGTCACAGGGGTGGCTGGGCCCAGTTCTCCCAGTTAAATAGGGAGAGTCCTGATATTCAGAGCTCTCTCTCATATAGGTGTCTATGACCCCTTCCCTCTCCCTGTCCTAAAATTTCCCCCTTGCTATCTGGTCACCTTGGGGGCGAGGCAAATGAAGGTCCCTGCGCTGACCCATGGGAACTGGGTTGTGCAAGATGTTCGGTTCCTGGTCCACATGGCCTCCTGACTGAAACTGGGAACCACATCCCTCAGTGGAGCCCTGCTGGAGTAGATTTACTGGCAGATCTTACAGGGTACCAAAGCCCGGGCCCCAGCCCAGCCTGGACATCTGGAATAGCTCCGTAACCTGAGTCCTGTGAGGCCAAGTGACATGGAGACAACACAGGACCACTGTGGGGAATGTGTGGAGGGGACAGTAATGGCTAGGGCGGTGAATGGTGATGGACACTGCAGGTCGGTGCAGGGTCATGGTCACAGGGTGACCTGAGCTAACTTGACTCACTAGTGCATTCACACAGTTCAGTGCAAGGTCTCACCTCCAGGAACCAAGAACGCCAGGTACACTGACAGCTGAGGGAAGCCGGGACTGAACAGCATGATGGGCCATGGTAGCAAGCATCTGGATGTGAGCTCTCGGGGCAATTATGCACCAGAGGGCAAGCATGAGCCTTGAATGTGCAAGCCTTGGAGTATGGGCGTGGAGCAGGGAGGTGGTGATATCTGTGTACATGGCATTTGTGAAACCAGCACTAGGCCCCATGTCCTGTTCTGGGGTCCACTCTTTGGACAGAATGATGGGAAATTGGAGAAGGCCAGGAAGGAGCTCCAAGAACAACCTGAGGTCTGGAAAACCTCCCTCGCACTTGCAGAAAAGCTAGGCAATTTCTGACTGTTCCTGCTTCCAGGCCCAGCTTCAGATGGAGTCACGGCCAGGGTTTGGGCATAACAGCTGGAGGGCAGAGGTAGGGCACAGAGTGACCTAGACAAACTGGAGGATTGGGCCAAAAGACATGTGATGAGACTCAACAAGGAGAAGTGCAGACTCCTGACTTGGAATGGAAGAATCCCAGGCACTGCTACAGACTGGGGACTGACTGGCCAGGAGCAGTTATGTAGAAAAGGACCTGGGGGTTACAGTGGCAAAGAAGTTGGATATGAGTCAGCAGTCTGTTATTATTGCAAGAAGGCTAATGACATACTGGGCTGCATTAGTGGGGGCATTACCAGCAGATGGAGAGGAGTGATTGTTCCCCTCTATTTGACACTGGTGAGGCCACATTGGGAGTGTCGTGTCCAGTTTTGGGTCCTCTACTACAGGAAGGATGTGGACAAACTGGAGAGAGAGTCCAACAGAAGGCAACAAAAACCATAAGGTTTTGGAGCACTTGACCTAGGAAGAGAGACTGAGGGAATTGAGCTCGATTAGCCTAGAGAAGAAAAGAGTGAGTGAGGATTCAATAGAGGTCTTTTACTACCTGAAAGTAGGTTCCAGGGAGGATGGAGCTGGGCTGTTCTCGGTGGTGGCAGATGACAGGACAAGGAGCAATGATCTCAAGCTGCAGTGGGGGAGGTCTAGGTTGGATATTAGGACAAACTTTTTTCCCTGGTGGAGTGAAATGGCTGACCTGGAATGGATGGCCTAGGGAGGTGGTGGAATCTCCATCCTTAGAGGTTTCTAAGACCCAGCTTGACAAAGCCCTGGCTGGGATGGTTTAGTTGGTGTTTGTCTTGCTGTCAGCTGGGGGTTGGACTAGATCTCCCCCGAGATCCCTTACAACCCTCATCTTCTATGATTCCACCCTCCCTGCTTCCACAGCTCAATGCCCAGATCCCACAGTCCCCAGCCTCACCTCAGCATCCTGCCAGGTTAGGTTTGTGGTGAAATATCCATAGCAGTTGTTTTGGTAGGGTATCCAGTGCGGGGGACAGGATGTGCCTTGTGCCTCTGCTGCGACAGTGGGCATTAAGAGGGTAACGGGAGAACAGGACACCACAGTTAGAGGCTGTTTCAAAGGCCCACCCATAGCATTCTAATTAGGATGAAAAACATGGGGGGTCCCATTTAGGGCTGTGTCTGGCTGTCAGGAACCTCCAGGCCCTGGTGCTGCAGGGAGGAGCTTGGTTTGCCCAGTTTCCCAGCTGTGCCTGGGATCCCACACTGGCAGGACAGAGAGCATGAAACCCAGCCCTGAGCCAGGGACCCTATCTTGACGGAGTCTCTGGGTTTTGGTTCCCTGGGGCAGGGAAGGAGCCAGTGCACTGTGGGTTGGGTGATAGTCCTCCCTGAACACGCCCCTGGAGCCCCGTGTTCTCCCAGCCCTGAGGAAGGGTGGAATATGGAGCTGTCAGATACCTTGGCCACCCCACATAAGGATGGAGCCCTCGAGCCAAAGAAAATCCTGCCAGGCAGAGCTTTCCCCCTTCTCCCTTTGGGCCATGAGGGACAGTGGGCCAGGGACAGTGGTAGGGGAGGGGAAAGGAGCAGCCAGCACCATGGGGAAAAAGTGGGGGGACAATGGGTCAACACACATTGCAAGAAGACTGGGAAACAGCCCTTAGGGAAGGAGCTGGGGTTCACAGGTGGAGGAAGGGAGACAGAGGTACCCAGGGAAATGGGGGGAGTAATGGAGCAGAAAGCAGGGCAATAGCAGGGTTTGTGAGGCTGGGATGGAGGGAAAGGTGGAGGGGAACACTGTGCAGGCATTTCCCTTCTCAGTGAAGGAGAAAGACAGTATCAGAAAATGTGGAAATGGCAGAAGTGCTAAATGCCTTTTTTTCTTTCAGTTGTCACTAGAAAGGTTAGTAGCAATTGGATGGCTAACATGGTGAATGTCCATGAGAATGAGGCAGGATCTGAGACTAGCATGGGGAAAGAACAAAAGTCTTAGATGAGTTAAATGTCTTCGAGTCAAATGACTTCCAAGGATACTCAAGGAGCTGTCTGGAGAGAGAGTTGAGCTGTTGAAAACTCATGGATGACAGGAAAGATTCCAGAGGACTGGAAAATTGGCTTGACTTGAAGACATGTAACTTTTCTAAGGGCTTGTCTTTACTGAGAGTGGCTAATTCACTGCCATAAAATCGATCTCCCTGATCAGCTGAGCATTTCTCTGAAGACCCTCTCAGCCGATCAGGGAGCTGATCCAATAAAACCACCCTGGCAGAAGGAGAAATGCTGAATTGGAGGGAAGGGAGTTCCCTCCGATTAAGAGTACTGAAAACACCACAGTAAGTAGGCAATATCCAGAGGGAGATACGCAAGGTATTTTAAGTATCTCCCTTCAATTCCTGCTGAAATCATTCTGCCATGTAGACCAGGGCTAAGTAATTTTGTAAGAGAATAAGGGCAACCCAGGAAATTACAGACCAGTTAGATGAACTCAGAGTTTGATGAAGCCCGGGACCCGTGTCTCCGTGGCAAGCACATTTTGCAGCCTGGCACCTAGGACCTGGCTCTTTTATTTTTAGTCACCAGAGATTGCTCCTCCACTGCATTTTTGCTGTAGTGCAGGAGTCTCAAACGCATGGCCTGTAGGCCGCAATGATGATATTGTTACCTATATTTGCAAATACCATTATGAAATGGTTTCAGTGGTAGGGCCCTCAGGCTAACATGCTAGTTCCCACGCGGCCCTGTTCTAGTCCTCATGAGGCCTCCATGGTGAGTTGAGTTTGAGACCCCTGCTGTAGAGCTAGGCAGCCTTGCAAAAATGAAGGAGAGGAGCACCTTCTGGTGACATAAAATGAACCCGCCAGCTCCTTTAGGGATTCAGTGGCATTTCAGAAGAGCGTCCCAACTAGGCACCTTGCGTTGAAGCTGGGTGCCTAACTGGGCGCCAGTTTTGTTGAGCCTTAACTTAAGTTTAGTCCCTGGAAAGCTAATTGAGCAAATAATTAAGCAAACATTTGGCAGGCACCTAGAAAATAATAAGGGAATAATTTATAGTCAGCAATGATTTGTCAAGAACAAAGAGGCAATGGGCTTAAGCTGTAGGAAGGGCAGCAAGGGAAAAGCTGCCTAACTCTTGGGGCACTTAAGCACTGGAACAAATTGCAGAGGGAATCTTTGCCCAGGAGGTTTCTGAGAACTGGCTGGATAGTCCCCTGACAGGATGGGCTGGTTATCAGTGAGACCTGCCTTGTCTGCAGGGACTGAAGTAGGGCACCTAACGAGGTCTCTTCCAGGTCTACAGCTTTATGGTGCTCAGGGTAGGTGACACAGTGGGACAGGGCTGAGCTGTATCCCAGCAGGGTGGAATAGGATAGCCCGGAGGAGAAGGGCATGAGGGACAGACGATGTGCAAGAATGGGGAAGTCCAACTGAGATCAGAAGCCCACCATGGCCAACAGTGCCTGGGCGCTCCGGCTCCGAGGGGCCAGGCAGGGACTCATCTGCCAGCGAGGGGTTAAAGATCAGGCAGCCGAGGAGGCAGAGGCTGAAGTAGGTGACTGGCCCCATCTTCTCTCTTCCCCTGGGGAGAAAACATATAGGGGAGATGGAACACGAGTACCCAAAAGACACCCCCTCCCAGAGTGACCCTCTCTTGCCCCAGGGATCATTTCCCAGGGCAGGTGCATCAAAGCTAGGCTGTTTGCTCAGGGGCCTGTCTGGGTTGGAAGAGCTCTAGTGAGGGACCCTAGACCCTCAGTCCCCAACTGAGACCCCCCGTGGGGTAGAGGAGCTGTCTGAGGAAGCACTGGGACAGAGATGGCCCCAGGGCCTCACACAGGACATGTCCAGCCATAAGGTCACGTCACAAGTCTGGGCTGTGCTGAAGTGCCCAGTGCCCAGCATGGAAGGGAAAAGGGACAGGAGGGGGCAGGAGTTCACCTCTCTGTGCCCCTGAGACTGGGAGTCAGTATTTCTCCCAGCCTTTACTTTAAAACTGTTCTATAGCCTTCTTAAACTCACTTGCCACAATTGGGTTCCCTTTTGGTTTAAGTGGAGCCCATCCTTCCTGTACAGGCTCCCTAGTTCCTAATAAATCCAAACCCCTCCTCCCTGCACCGTTGCCTCGTGCATGCACTGACTCTGCATTTCTGCCCGTCTAATGCCCCTGTGTGCGGACCTGAGCCATTTCAGAGAAGGATTCCTGAGGCCCTGGAATTCAGTCTTTTACCTAGCAGCCTAAATTTGGCCTCCAGGTCCTGTTTCCTACCTTCCTATGTCACTGGTACCAACATGTTCCACCCCCACTGGCTCCTGTCCAGTCCTAGAGGTCAGGCTGTCTAGATGGCTCAAGAGATCCACAACCGCCACAGCTGGTGGGGAAGTCACCATGCGATTCTCCCACTCATCACAAACCAGACATCTGTGTTTCTACTGAATTCTACTTATTACTTGTCTCCCTAATAACTGGGGTTCCTTCCTCAGGACAGCAGGATCCGTGACATCATCTGGAAGGAGGCTTCTAACTATGGGATCGTTTCCATCTGCTCCAGACTGGTGGTGTCCTTTCCTGAGCCTGCCATCCTCCTTAACAGTGCAGAGGCTGTCAGACCAGGGCTGACACCGTTCTGTTGTTCCCCACAAAGTCTCATCTATGTACCCTTCTGTCTCCCTCAGCTCCTCCGGTTCAGGCATCTTGGTCTCCAAAGCCTGAATCTGATCTCTCAGGCCAGGAGGTCCTTGCACCTCATGCACACATGCAGCATCCATCCACTGGGCAGGTCATCAAACACGCTCCACTCAGTGCAATAAACTGGAGCGACCCCACTCTGCTACTGGACCTCTGCTGTCAGTCTCTTCTTACTCCTGCGGCTGTTTCCTTTATCGCTGTTTGCTTTTTATTGGGGGGGGGGAAGTGCCTTTAGTTTACAGGATGTTAATGGAGTGTTTCAACTCCCCTCCTGCCCCCCACTCTTCCTCACAAAACTCCACTGTTAGGTGCTCCTGTTACCTAGCTCTGCTGGTTGCCGAGGGTGAGGGGGTGGAGGAGCTTTTTAAAGCTTAGTCCTCCGAGAGTAGCCCCACCTCAGGTTAAGGGCTGGTAGACACTACGAAGTTGAGGATCCAAGTTATTCAGAAACTCTCAGCCTTGCCTAAGGGGCCACAAGGATCACCCACCCACACACACTACAGACAACAAATTTGGGGTTGGTTCCGCTTTGAGCAGGAGGCTGAAACTGATGATCTTCTGAAGTCCTTTTCAGCCAGAGCAACACACCCCAAGGATCACCTAGCTGTTTCTCCTTTATAGTCAATCAATGCATTCAAGAGTTTGTAATGGAGTAAAAATATACATTGCATTTTAAACCTCACCAGTGTCCCTAAGTGACTTGAAGTTAACATGTTAGCACTAAGGGTGAGCAGGCCTGATATTTGTTTCATTTGAATTTAACTATTTATTTGAATTTTAGGTTTTCATTTAATTAATAATGTTATTGAATATTTAAATTTAAAATTGATACACAGTCAGAAGATGTTTGGGTCCAATGTTAATTTAATTTTCTTTCTTTATCTCGGAATTTGGTACAGTGCCCCCCCCAGCTAATTTCTAATTTTGAGCCACTAAAACCTAGAGTTTTCAGGTAGCTACATAGTCCCTAGAATTACAGTTACAGTTGCTTCTTCCCCTCAAATCTGAATGGACACCCTGCCAAAGTGATGGGCTTTGCCTGCTGCTGGGTTACAAAACACCCCAGAGTTGAAAGCAGGGCAATGAAATGTTGTTCTCCTTATTTCAGGCTGAAACGGCTCCAGACTCTGCTGAACCTGTCCTGGTTGTGGGGTCACCCTCTGCTTAACTGAACTCACTAAGCAGAGGGTTCAGATGCCAGACCCTGCAGGTTAGAGAACGGACAGGGAGCTGTGTCCTGACTATGCCCCAATCATCTCAGGTGTTGGCACCCTTACAGCAGGCCCATATGCTACGTGAACTCCCCCCTCAGACCTTATGCCATCAACACTCCTAGCTGTCTTTGAGACACCACAGACTTCCTGAGGAAAATCCAATCCATTGGGGAGCTTCCAGAAAACACCATCCTGGCCACTATGGACGCAGAAGCTCTTTGCACCAACAGCCCAGACGAAGATGGATTACAAGCTATTAAAAGAACCATCCCAGATGATGCCACAGCACACCTCGTGGGTGAACTTTGTGCTCACCCGCAACCATTTCAGATTTGAGGATAATTTATACCTTCAGGTCAGCAGCTCTGCTATGGGTACACGCATGGCCCCACAATACGCCAACATTTTTATGGGCAACTTAGAACATTTCCTCAAGGCTCATCCCAAAGCATCTCTCCTCTACTTACTCTACACTGATGACACCTTCATCATCTGGACCCATGGCAGTGATTCCCTTGAAGATTTCCACAGAGGTTTCAACAATTTCAACTCCAGAACTGAACTTAGCCAGGAACACTCCCCACAGGAGATCCACTTTCTGGACACTTCAGTGCAAATTAAGGATGGAGACATAAGCACCGTCCTACACTGAAAATCTACCAATCGGCATAGTCATCTACGTCCCTCGAGCTTTCATCCAAAACACACCGCATGCTTCATTGTCCACAGCCAAGCCCTAACATGTAACCACGTTTGCTCTGATCCCTCAGACAGAGACAGGTACCTCCAGGATCTATATAAAGTATTCTTAAAACTACAGTACCCACTTGTGGAAGTGAAGAAACAATTTGGCAGAGCCAGGTGGGTACCCCAAACTCAACTACTGAAGGAGAAGCCCAAGAAAGAAAATGACAAAACACCATTAATCATCACCTATCACCCCCAAGTCAGACCTCTACAGCACATCCTCTGGGATCTACCGCCTATTCAACAAGACAATCCCTCACTCTCTCAAGCCTTGGGAGATAGACCTCTTCTCACTTAGAGACAGCCACCCACCCTCAAACAGATACTCACCAGCAATTACAGACCTAACAACAGAAACATTAAAGCAGGCACATACCCTTGCAACAAACAGGCTGCTGAATTTGCCCGCATATCTTCAAAAAAAAAAAAAAA
>ML682252.1:1000-11422 GCA_007922195.1 Podocnemis expansa
GCCTGTGCCTGGAGGCCCGAAGACAACGTGGGAATCATAGGCCAATGCCCCCGCTTGGGTGAAGAAAGACTGTAAATAGACCGGCTTAGATCAGGTTGCAGTCATAGGTTCTCAAATTCCTTTTCCTTTTGGGTTGGTAATTAGGTAGTTTTGGGAGGGGTTACTTACCTGTTACTTACCTCTGGCTGTGTTTTCTTTAGTGTCCTTGTGTTTAGTAATAGTGGGGTGTATGCAACTAATAAACTGCGTTTGTTTTGGAAAGCCTTGTCTCCTGGTGATTATTCCAACAAGCTAGCATCGAGTTGATAGATGCTCAAGGGGTTTGCTATTGCAAAATATCCTGCTCCCTCTCTGGGAATAACTTTTCCAGAACACTGGGAGCCTGACAGGGGCATCACTGGCACTAGGCACCCGGGGCACATGCCCCAAAATCCCAGTGCCAGTGCCTCGTATCTGGCGGGGCCACCCCTCTCCCGGTCTCTGGCCCGAGTTGGCCCAGCTCTCGGCGGCTGACGCAGGGATCTGGGACCCAGCCACCCGCAGCCGCTTCTGGCCCCATCCCCCGCCATGGATGCAGGGCCGAGCTGCCCGTGGCTGTGTGGCAGCTTCTGGCCCTGTCCCCAGACAAGTGGTGGGGCCTGCAGGGCAGGGGTAAGGCCTGAGACCGTGCCCCGGGTCCGTCCCGGGGACAGCGATGCCCCTGGGGCCTGATTTGGCTCTCGAGCACCTGCCAGCAGTGGCTCAGGCCAGCGCCCAGCTGCTTGCTGGTGGTAGCTGGGGCTGGATTGGGATGCCAGAACCATATCTGGACCCCGGGTAGGGTAGGGGGTGGGACCTGGGGCTTTTTTCCCTGTAAAGTCTACTGAAAAACATAAGATGACTTGCAGGGCAGGTTTTATAAAGCTGACTTAAGCAAGTGCTTACGTTGACTTAATACATTCTAAATTTGGCCATGGAGTTGCCTAAGTCAAGTTAAGCCAAGTTAAGTCTACTTCAGCCTCCAGTGTAGACATAGTCCTTTTGATTTACCATTTTCCTTCTCTCACAGAGAGATTGAGGCCTGCTATATGCTGCCAATGGCAGGTGACAGGAGATAAGCAAACTATGTAGTGTAGTTGTGTGTCTCCTGTCAGCTTGCTAACTTTGACTTACTGCTCTGTCTCCACTGTGCTGCATATTTTGTTGGGGATTGATTTATGGTATTGACCAGAAAGCACTTCCAAGATTGATTGAGCGGATTTCCATCACAGCACTGTTCTAGCAGCACGAAGAGAGCCACCAGCAGCTTAGACATACAGTGAATGTAGAAAAGAATATTTTAATACAAGGGAGAAAATAACCCAGCATGAGCTTGGGAAAGTGCCACAAACAGGAGGCACAGGCATAAAACCATGAGCACACACCAGAACACAATGGGCAGGGTCCATTTGACTCAAATTCTTTAGTGCAGCAAGCAGAAGGTCCTTTCAAGTGTCCCTCCCCTCACAGCCCCTCATTCACATTTGTCCTTGGGCAGTGCAGACTCTGCATTCAGTGGTACAGCTGCAGAGTTTACTATATGCCATGGCTCAGACGATGCTTGGAAAGAAGGCCCTTTGCTCATCCATTGCCTTCTTGATCAGCTGGCTGTGCCTGCTCCACCGGCTGCTCCCTGCCAGCCAGCCATGCTGTACACTGTCACCCTCTGCTGCCACCTGTTTCTCTGTGATCTCTGCTGGCCAGTCCCATAAGTAGCCACCCAGGTCACAGTGCCTGTCTCTCTGATTTTCAGCTCTTCATGAGGGGAGCTTCACGGACGAGGACCTAAGCCATAGGGGTGTGCTTATGCAGTATAGTCTAGATCTGAAGTCTTTTGCCCTCCCCAGCTAGTTTGGCAGGGGAGAAACCACTTCAGACCCTGCCTACAACCTGAACAGGTGTTTTCTCACCCAATTAAAGTTTGGTGAGAATCTTTCAGATTTGAAATTTGGAATTGAAAAATGTATTTGGAATTTCAACCACAAAAATGAGAGGGTTTTTTTTGTTTTTGGTTTTTTTTTTTTTGTTGTTTTGTTTTGTTTTTTTTAATACCATCACTACAAAGGGCTGGAAACTTGAATTCCCAGTTTGAGAAATTCTTCAGGATGTTAATCTTTTGTTGTCAATCCAAATCAGAACATAATCCAAAGTCTTCTGCCAAATGGCCCTTTTGGGGTATTTTTGTAAACCTCCCATGTTTCTTGAGAATCTTCCTTCGCCTCCTCCTCACAATCCATCTAAAAAGTTGCTGAAATCCACACATTTTCAGTGCTGATGAAATGGCAGATAGTAAGAGAACAATGGTGTATCAAGAAAGCTCTTGTCATTATATTTTTTTTTTTCTCTTTGCCAACCAAATGTCTAGTGTTGAGATCATGCTTAGAGCTGAAAGCCTAGTCTGGGATTAATTTTCTTATAAAAAAGCATCAAAGTTCAACAATGTTTTGGATTTGAATGAAGAAAAATGGGGAGGACATCAAATCAATTTCTGTCATTCTTCCTCCTGAGCTCTACTGGCATACTTTACTATGTATACTACTCTGGCTACTCTGAGCCCTACTCTTCACCCACAATGTTGAGGTAGGCTCCTTACAGACACCATCCCAAAACCAAAGAGCTGATGATCTAAGCACTGAGATCCAGAGCCCTAACTACGGCAGGGCTAAAGGGGCAATGTCTCGGATGGTGCAGAGCAGCTCAATGGAGCCCCTCTACTAAAGGGCGGCTTTTGCGATGCTGGCTCCAAGCACTGCTAATAGCAAGGGGCACGTTCTGATGAGAATGCACCCCGGGTGGCAAAAACTGGTGTTAGGGTTCTGCTGATGAACAGCTAGGTCAGCAGTTTCAAACTTTCTGGCTTGAGGGTCACAGGTATCATTGTTACAACGCTAAAGAGCCACCAGGCTCTGCCAGCAGTGCCCCACAGCCCCGCTCCACTGCAGCAAGACAGAAGGAGTTTGGCAAGGATGTTACCTTCTTGCCGCACAATGGGTCACTACACCTATCTTTTAACAACAAGAGGAAAATTAGGCATTGCCTAGGGCTCAGCTCCTCAGCTCTGTCTTTACGCTTACAAGAGTGGAAAAAAGAGTAGCTCACTCTTCCAAGTTCTGTGCTGTCGACAGAGACTTTTCCACTAGAGCACCTAAACAGAGTTTATACAATCAAAGGCCAGCATATCATGAAAAAGACAATGTTTCATATCTCCCTTCAGGAAAACAGAGCTGTTGAAAAATCTATGATCCAAACCAGCCACACATATCATTTCCCATCATGCCCAGGACTTGGGCAGATTTATACATATACAGTGAAATTATGCTAAGTACCTAATTGTACTCATGCAAACACAAAGCCCATGCAAATTGTTTTCCACCTCATCCTCCTTGGCTGCTAGGCATGAGAAGAGCCCAGCCTCAGCCTAGACTTTGTTTATATGAGTGCTGGGTTGAAGAGTTAAAGGTGTTTGTGGCCTCCCTTGGTGGCCTTCACCCCAGCACTGCATTTCTTCCCAGGCACCCACCCTTTTTCTAAAAGGTTCTCATCTGTTCTGTCTGGGCTGAAAATCTGCAACTTGTGTATGGAGCAGGCCAAGTCTCCTGTGTGTTAGCATTACCTGCCTGGGGAAACCCCCTTCCCCTCCGATAGCAGGCTGATTCCAATGCTCACAGACACCTGCTGTTGTTAGAACCAGATCCCCCTGTCTTAACAAGCCACAGCCAATTTCCACCAGCACATCAGGGCGAATGTAGTGAAGACTAGGGACAGGAGTCTGAGAATGCGCCGTCACCTCCCCTTTCACACCTGAGAGGACAATTGTGTGTCTGCATCCTTCCAGCCAGGGCTGGATTAAGGGGCATTGAGGCCTGGGACTGCCCACTTACAAGGGCCCTCCCCCCTACAACGATGGAGCCCCAGTCTTCAGCCCCTCTGTTAATCAACCCTGGCTCTTGCAAGCTATCCCCGGAGTTTCTGCTCAGATTCCTAGCCATAGGCTGGGTATCTGAGTGCAGAGACACTGAATCATGCGGACATGCTTCACATAGGAAATAGGGTACCGTAACAGGCATGCAGTGTCTGTTGTGCACGTTCAAAAGGAAACCCCTTGCATGGCATATTTGGCATTAAACTATCCAATTACATTGCAAATGTGAACAGACAAGTTACAAAGATCATACCTCACAGGTGGAGGATGCATCCTGTGACACCTTGCCCCTCTCAAAACTGGTAGAGAGTTAGCCATTTACTAATCTGGGGGCAGAACCCTTCGAATTCTCTTGAAAACATGCCATCAAAGTTATGCCGCCACCTGCCCCAGTTTCCGTATTTGCTATTCTTAGCACATTCCTAAGCCGTTATCAGTGAGCACCCTCATCATATCAGCACCCTCTACCAGGGAAAGGTGCCCCCCTGACACAAGCCACCCACACTTCTCCCACCCACCCTCTGGGCTGCAGGCTGCATGTCTGGGTGCAGAGAACTTGGGTAAGGCCATAGCCTTCTTCATTTATAAAACTTTGTATAATTTATTCAAAACATTACATATAGATATGAAACAGTTTGCTCGACTCTTGATTTATTCATGCATGTAGTATGACTACTATCCAATCAGGCATCAAGTAGAAACAGGGTACAATATTTGACACTTACAGTGCCTCAAAACATGTTTTGTCACTTATAGCCACTCAAATCCCAGTTCCTGATTTGAACACAGAGTTGCTAAATAATGTACTGATATGCGCTCTTCTAAAGTGCCATCTTGTTGGTTATAATGAAATGTCTGAGGTGACATAATCTCACTGACAAATTACTAAATCTGTTGTTTGACTCAGGAATGGGAGCCACCGACAGGGAACCGATTTCACCTTGACTCTCCCAGTGGCTGGGGCATTTCCTGACTGGGTGTCTGCAAAAGCACTGTGCTCCTGATGGCCCATCAAGGGAAATCCCAGTTGAAGTAGGCCTAGGAGGAAGCCTGTTCAGCCAGTCACCAAGCTGACCATGTGATTCCATTTTGGTTTGGCAAAGACCCTGAAAGCATGAGGAGGGCCAAAGGGTGATAAAAGCCTGGAGCCCCATCTCCATCTTGTCTTTAGTCTGCAATCAGTAGCACTCTCTCTAACTATTCTTCTAAGACAGAACAAACAACTGAGACATACCCAGGTGCTGGGTGCATAGCAGAGGAATTGGAGTACCCTGCAAACTGCGCATTCTTCAAGGATTTGCTTTCTAGGGACTCTAAATCAGTTGTATGTATGTGATTCACTTTGACACTTCAACATCTCTTATATTTTGTTTTTCTTTCCTTATTAAACCTCTAGTGGTAGTTACTAAAGGGTTGGCTGGCAGCACTGTAGTTTGGGTAAGATTGAAGCCCATATTGCTCTGAGTGATGTGGCTGACCCTTTGGGGTCAGGAGAATCTATTTCTTAAAGAGACCCAGGGGCGGGTGGGAGGATGACGACCAGAGAAGATGATGTGCAGCAAAGGGGGCTGTTTCTATTTTTTTGTTATTGACTGGGAGATTGGTTTAAGTACCACCTGTCAGTGGTTTGGGGGGGGGGGGGTTGGCTACTGGTTTTGCAGCTTGGCCTGATTTTGGCACATTCAGAAGGTTATCCAAGGGGGCCCAGGCCACACCCCTTGACCCCAGCCAGCTTTGGGTTGATTTGTGCCACTGCTCAGGGCCAGGGACTTAAACCTCCAGCTCCAAGGCATGAGATATCTACTGGCTAATGGGCCGGGCAAAGGTGGCTCCTTCTCTGTGGTGTTAGTAGGGCAGCTTCTTACAGCTCCAGAGCGGACACAGGTGGTGCTGGAGACTGGACTGGATGGTTAGATCCATTCTGGTAGCTCTTATGGCCCTGACCTGTGCTATTGGTGCTGTGAATAGACCAGGATAGGCCACTGTGGGTCAGCTGAACACACTGGCAGTGCAAAGGGCTGTGGGAGGTTGGACTGTGTGGCTGGATACCTCATGTGGGATTCCTTTTGTTCTTGTCCTAAATCAGGGGCTCCAGAGCGGGAAGCATGTGATAGTATTGCTTGAGCTACAGCACTCTAGGTGGGGTGGTCTGTCAGGGTACTGCAAAGAAAATCCTGCAGCTGGTCAGTGCCTGCCGACTCTGGCTGCTGGAACTCAGGCTATGAGACCTTTTAATAGTAATGTAGAATGGTGGTTCTGAACCCCTGTGTCAGGACACATTGCTGTGTCATCACACAATGGGAAGCGTGTCACAAAGAGCCGGGGCAATGGCTGGATTTGATTTGTGGGGGAGTGTGCTGGTTTGTCCTGTAGGGTCATGATATGCTGCCAAGAGTGCTGCGACCCACAGAAGATTGA
The DNA here is from genome assembly GCA_007922195.1 of Podocnemis expansa. Classification (NCBI taxonomy): domain Eukaryota; kingdom Metazoa; phylum Chordata; order Testudines; family Podocnemididae; genus Podocnemis; species Podocnemis expansa. Next base: position 7,359 of record ML682252.1, read on the forward strand.
GAACCACTGGTTTAGGCATAGGGACTTGGGCTGGACCCAGAGCTCTTGGACCCTTCTCTGTGTTGTTCACATGCTTCTTTCTTTCACCAACAAGCAGTTCATCCAATAATAGAGATTCTCCCCACCTTGAGTCCAGGATCCTGAGACCTAGAAGCCTACAATTTTACTGTCTTAATGCCTGCCTCAATCAGAGAGTGAACCAGGAATAAGAGTGGCTGGAAAACAAAGACCAACCAGGCCTCACCTCGCCCCCCAGTTCAGCTCCAGCAAATTCCTTTTTCTGTGGGGGCGTAGCCCTGTGTCCTGCTCTAGGCATTGCATTGCATCAACTGGGGTTACAGTGCTGCTCAGGTTTCCTTCACCCAGCACTCCACCCTGGTGACTGTGCGTCAGGTGATGCTTCAAATAGACTTGGCACTGCAACCTGCTGCTCCAAGTCACAGCACCAGCATTTACATTTGGCCTGCTTGCCCCATCATCAAACACTGTCAGGAGGGCAAAGCCTCAGTGCACTAGGTTACATCCGCCAGAGCAAGAGGCCAGGTCCCAGGAGCAGCTGGAGCCTTCACCGTGGAGTGGGGGGAGACACAGATAAAATATTGCAGACATCTGTTCACCTCCAAGTTGACCCCAATACCAGTGTTCCCCAACCCAGGGTGCCATGGCACACAGGGATGCCGTGAGATCTGAGCAGGCGTAACAAAATTTAAAAAACAAACAAACAAACAAAAAAAACCCCTCAAATAGCTCTAGATTGGCTCATTAGCTCTTGAATATTCATGAATTCATTTGGAAACTATATGGTGGTGTGCCTCAACTTCATTGAAGGTAGCAAGGTGTGGCACAGCATAGAATATGTTGGGAACCACTGCCCTATACATCTGTATCATCGAAAACAGCTATTCCTCTCCCAGTGTCTAACCTTTGCTATGTCCTTTTCGATGCCAGTGACATTTGAGGATGTGGCTATGTTTTTCTCTGCAGCAGAGTGACTGCTGCTGGCTGAGGAGCAAAAGCAACATTCCAGACATGTCATGTGGGGGAAAATTACCAGACTGTGGTGTCATTACATGTGGAGCTGTTTCCCTGAGATCTGGGTGCTAGAGCATTGGGGGATGCACAGAGACACAGTAATTGGAATAGACCATGGAGCTGGGTGGTTGGATTAAGGGTTGGCAGAAGGTATGCTTGGGTATGGATGGATAGAGGTGTGTTTAATGGGGCATAACAGCCCTTTTATGGGGAGACAGAGTGGGTGAGGTAATATCATTTATTGGACCAGCCAAATTTTCTTGGCAAGAGAGAACCACACAGAGGTCTTCTTTAGGCCAGGGAAGGCAAGCTTATACTCAAACACAGAAACTGGTCCTTTAAAAGATATTCCCCTCATCTTCTTTTCTCCTTAGTAACACTGAACCCCTTCAAGGGGAGACACTTCTACCCAGAGTCAACAGGGCTCCCCACTGTAATGCAAGAGAATTCTAGCACTTCTAGTTCTCCTGAAAGATCACATGTGCAGAAATGGTCATGTGTGCTGCAGGCCTTCAGTATGAAAGATCAGCCAACACCACAGTTTATGCGGGCTCTGGGACTCTCTCCCCAAATATCCACACAGCACTTTTATCCTCCCAGGTCCCGAGTCATCTGATCAACTCCAACGCTGGGTGTTTAATTGCTGGGCAGACATACCCGGGAGGTGGAAAGGGGAAGGAGGATGAAAGGACTGAGCCATAGTAGAGTTACAGTTGTAGGCCAAGGAGACCAATCCATCACATGCCACATCTGTCCCCTCCCTGCTTTAAGACACTGCATTCCCCTCGAGTTCTGCCTTTCCACACCCAGTCCCTCAGTGCCCCTAGTCAGTTTTAAAGTGTTACCTGAACAGCTGCTATAGACCTTCTGGAGGGCAATGTCAAGATGTGGTAAATATTGTGTGTTTGTGTTTATATGTTATAGTGTGTTGTGAAGTTTTATGTTGTCTCTAACCTTCTCCCACAATACAAAAAGGGTATCCTAGCGTCAGGTTTGTCCTGGTAGAGCCCTCCGAGTCCATGCTCTAAAGTCTTGGGCAGTGCATTTGCCTTTCGCACATGGATTGTGAAATTCCTTTTCTGTCCTAGATTTAAGTTAAGCTTTCCAGGAATATGCTCAGCAATCATGAACTATATTATCCAAGGTTGGGGTAAAAGGTTTGCTTTGGGTCTGAGTACCGGGATAGGAATAGGTATTGTTAGTGTTATCATATTATATTTCCTGTTTATTAGATTATTAATCTGTACTTGGAAAATGTTGCAACGCTTGAGAGAATTAGAATTATCCTAATTGTTAGATTTGCAGCACTTAACCGATTCCTTTTTCACTTAATTGAGAAGAGCTGATGAATTAAGGCTCCACATTTATAGTTAAAACACTCCACCTAGTGGCCTCTTTCTATAATTACAATAAAAGTTACATACATAGTGATTAAACCTAAAAGGCAGTTTGGTCTCTTGACTCTCCATCAGGGGGCACTCTTGCATTCACTGGGGAATTTGCCCCGCACCTCACTCGATCTTAACACCCTGCTCCACTCTGGCCTCTACCACTGGCATGCTGCAGAGCTGAGATAGGAGGCTGGAAGGTCTCGGGGAAGCAGGCTGTAAAGCCATCCCATGCTGCTACAGCTCCAGAGTCATTGCCTTCCTCCCTGCCCCTTCCAGTGGGCACAGAACCCACCCTTGGATGGGCATTTCTCCAGGTCACTGCTCAGCCATCCAAAAGCTCTGCTCTTGGGAGCCGCTTGTCCCTGACAAATTCCCCAGAGCCACAAAGTGCATCAGGAACAGGAACAGCTGCAGTGGCTGAGGAGCTGTGATTTCCGTACATCCCCCTGAGTTTTCCCGGAACCCCCAGTTGCCAAATAGTCACTTGCAGTCTTAAGTATTTAGTCATTGGTTGGAAATTTGAATTACAATTGAAGCACTGCTGCACACTTTCAAAGCATACAGAGTATGAAATCAAATATTTGTGCACAAAAAAGCAGAAGACATTTGAAAAGTCTGACCAAAGCCTCGTTTCCTCATGCTGAGGAATGTCAATGGATTCATTTAGGGGACATTGACTGTCCTAATATTTGAAATGATGATATGTTAGTGTAACTTTTGAGTGGGCTAGAATGCATTAAATTGCCCTTCTCTAGTGCCTTTTAAAAAAATATTAAAATTAAAGCCAAGCTCTTACAGAGAACCAGCTGGAGACCCAGGATTCAATCTGTAAAGGACACACAGCAAAGTTTGTTCAATTACCTTCCTCACATTAAAATACTACCTAAGAATAAACATAATTAAATTTATTAACTGCTAACATGATAAATCTTATCCTAAGAAAAACAAAATGAGTTTAATCAGAAAAGTTCTCAGCAGGTATGTAAACACATGCTGGTTAAATCAAAATAACACCGGTTATTTCGATTTAAAAAATGGTAGGTCCACATGACATTCCCTTATTTTGAAATGAGGAGCTCCCTCATTTTGGCCTAAGGAAAGTCATCCTGATAAAATAAAGCCTAATAGTATATCGATATGACAGTTAAATTGAAATTGTTATTTCAAAAGAACACACATGCGGACATGTTATTTTGTTTTAACTGTTAAATCAATTTAGCACTGCCCTTCTCCTTCCCAGGTGCTTTCCTTTTTCTGTATACTGGGTGGGGGCATGGGCCTTCTAGGGGGCCATCTTGCCACTCCTCTCATGGTGCTTCTATCCTAAATCCAAAGAGTAAGTCCTGTCCAATTGAAGCACTGTCCATGCTATTTTGATATGAGTTTCTAGTGGGGGCATGTTAAATTGATTTAACTTATATCAATGTAATGATTTTTATACTGATTTTAATAAATTGATATAAGTTAAACAGATCTAACTGTGTAAGTGTGGACATAGACATAGAAACTCTGTGGGAAGGAATCCCAAGAGTCGCAAAGTGTAGGTGGAGTTCACCCACATCTCAGCTGCAGTCTTGGTTCAAGTTCAAAGGCTTCAGTTGCAAGAAGCAGCAATCCTCTTCTTTGGTCACAGAGATCTTA
>VOCP01029529.1:0-26607 GCA_007922195.1 Podocnemis expansa
GCCCCCAATACCCACCCCCTGCTCAGGTGCCCCCAAGACCCCCCCCCAGCATGAGTCAGGCCACCCAGAACCTACCAGCAGGATCGCTGCTGGCCCCAGAAAACAGCCAGGGCTTGGGGCGCCAGGACTTGGGGCTTGCACATTGCCATTACAGCTGCTGCTGTGGGCGGCCCAGTGCAAGATCTGGGACTCGGGCGCTGGGACTCTGGGCTCAAGCCCCATGAGCCTGGCATCAACGATGCCCCTGCCTATTGGCAGCCGCGCTGGACTGGGAAACAATGAAGTTGCAGGGGTTCCAGTGCCTGCTGTTTTTAGGGGCTCAGCGTTCAGGCCATTAAAAACAGAAAAAGGAACTGGAATGCTGCGTTCTGGGGCCTGCTATTTTTAAATGGTGAGACCCCAGAATGCAGTGTTCCAGCCCCATTTTCTATTTTTAGGGGGCCCAGAACCCCAAGCCCCTAAAAATAGTGGGCCCTGGAATAGTGGTCTGTGCCAGCATATTTTATCCCCTGGAGTAGAGTGAAGATGGGGAGGCGGGGGGTTAGGAGGGCTGGAATGGGGACATAGGGGCAGGGAGCCTATGGAATGGGGATAAGGGCTCAGGAGGACGTGGGGAAAGAGGGGTCTGATGCGGGGTAGGTGTTTCGGTGGCAGTATCAGGGTTGCAGGGCAGACAGTTGGGGGGCAGTAGCTTGGGTGGGTGAAGGGGATCTGGACATGCATGAAAGGGGCCCAGAAATTTAAGACAGTTCTTGGAGATGCCAAATTATTTAAGCACTGGGCATATTGCTTTCTAGCTCTGCACCTTAGCTAAGCCTTCTGTAACCTAGGAACAGACAGCAATCTGACAAGCCAGTGTGTAAATGGGAGTTGTTAGCCATTGGAACAAGTTACCCAGGGTCATGGTGCATTCTCCAACACTGACAAAATTTAAATCAAGATGGGATTTGTTGTTCTAAAATATAGTCTCTGTGTTATCCAGGGGAGCAGCCTAGATCAGGGGTCTACAACCTGTGGCTTTGAAGCCACATGCAGCTCTTTGGCTGCCCCCCCCCTTGTGGCTCCAGGCTTATCTATGCTCTGCCACTAGGGAACCCTGAGGCAGGTGCCCGGGCTTAGCTCATTTCAATACCCCCCCCCCCAAACAGGCTACCCCCACTGTGGGTCTCAAAACACTTGGTTATTGAAGGAATTTTTCAGAATGACTCTTAGCTTTTGTGTTGCTGTCCCTTGGCTTAGAAGATCACAGTGGTCTTGTCTGACCATAAAATCCACAAAAAGCCTCTGGGCTGAGCTATGGAGATAGGGGAAAGTTTATAGTGCATTCACAAAATGACCCGGAGCTTGACTCTTACCCAGAACGCTCAGCATGATCACAGCTAGTGTGGCCACAAGGCTCCAGGCCAACAAAATGCCGATCGTGATTTTATATCCTTGTAATTTCACAGGGAATCTGTGAATTCAGATTTGTTAGTCAGCCTAAATAGTTCATGGGCAGTGTTACAAACATTGGTATAACCTTTTCTAGACTGCACTTAGGGAAGAAAGAAGCAGAGACCTTGAGATGTTCTGCATTTGTTGTCTCAAAGGCCCCTCAGTAGAGGTGGACAAAGCTGTCAGAGCCAAGGGTCAAGATTTCCCAAGTTAATTCGTGATTTAGATGTCTACCTGGGGACATCTTTCAGGGCTCTGGTTGTCGAGTGGCAGGCTCTCATCTCTTTCTGATCCTCAGGGCCTTTAAAAGAGTTCTCAAATAGGGCTTCAAAATCCAAAGGATGCACATTTCCCTGCCACTAGTACAGATCAAAAATCAGACTTTCCAAAACCCACTTCAAGAATTTCTGACATGTTGACTTCTCTTTCTGTCTTGAAATGGGAAAAAGACATCAAAATAGCAATTTCTTTTGTAAGAACAGACAGGTTAAACCAATTATTTTAACTAAACCTTTCTGTTTGGGTTAGTTTGACACTGACGTGTGCAGTACTATCTTAAGCACTATTCTCCACTGTGGGTCAGGCTCCCCAGCTGGACTACATATCCCACAATGCACCAAAATGGCACAGAAGGGACCAGAGTGCATTATGGGAGGGGTAGTCCAGCTGGAGAGCACAGCCCATATGCACAAAAGAAGGCATGAGGCATCCAAACTAAACTCCCGTAAGTCACAGCAGCAGTGGCTCGGGTGAGCTGAGGCTGATATTGAACTGACTTGAAACATTTTCACTCCGCTCAACAAATGGAAAAGTGTGGAGTCAGGGTGGCCTGCCCCAAGAGACTGTGTTTAGGGACAAATTATTTGCACTGATGTAGTGCCTTGGTCATGACTCAGGACTCCCCGGTGCTGGGGCTGTCCATTATTTATGTGCTAGATCATGGCAACACTTACAAGTCTCAGCCATGGCCCAGGTTTCCATCATGCCAGGCTCTGTACAGCCACTGAGCACACAGGCAGCCCCTCCCCAAAGCAGTTCACTCCACAAGCCCTAGTCACTGCACTCAGCGGATGTGACCAACACACCGGGATTCAGATCCGCTGAGTGAGACGGGGCCACAGAAAGGCAGAGACCCAAGAGCAGACAGGCCAGATAGCTCGATGCTTCTCATGTGCTCTACAGGGTTATCTGTGGCTGTCACCTCTTGATGCCCCAGCCCCCACATCTCCCCCTCCACCAGGCGCTGAACAGGGAGACCAGCAGCCACAAGAGAGCAGATGCAGGGAAGAGGAAGGAAACAATTTGATGCCGCTGATCAACATGATAAGGTGAAATCACAGGGTCTTGTTTCTCACTTATGTCCTGCTGGGAGCCCATCTGTATTACATTTTGATGAATTATAATCAGATATTGGGAGGCAGCATATGCAGAGCACCACATGGAGCCTTTGTTGAAGAGAACTGAACTAGTCAGACAGGTTTTCCCACCACCTAAGCAACTCTCCCACTATCACTATGGAAACCCCAATGACCTAGGGTAACACAAAACACTACAGTCTGCTCCAGGCCAATTTTACTCTGCATTTCAGGCAAGATTTCACAATGTGAACAATGATTTGGGGGACGGTGGGGGGGTGGGGGGGTGGAGGACTTAAGACCCTTTAAAATAAAAGGGCCCTAATTTGAGGAATTTGCTGAACACCTACCCTCTAGAACAGGGGTTGTGGCCCCTAAAGCTATTTCCTGTGGCCCACAGTGACATGACCATTACTGATATTTTCAATATCATCGTATGGAAAGGTTTCAGTGGTGCAGCCCTCAGGCTACTGTACTAAGGCTCATGGTGATTTGAGTTTGAGACCCCTGCTCTAGAAGCTTGAGCTGTTCCAAGCTGGATTCCCCAAAGCACCCATCTCTTTGCCCACCACGCAAGCTCTAACCCTGAACTCAGGCTGCAGGGGATGTGGTGCAGGACAGAAAGCTAGGCTGAAACAAGACTGGAATGGGGGGGTAGTTACAGCATTTGATGATGATGCAGGGTGGGAGGGCAAAAGCAAGAGAACAGAGCAGCACAGGAAATGGAGGTGAGAAATATTTACTAGGTGAACTTTAGCAGGACACTGAGAACCCAGCGCTGACCACTGCAGAGACACAAATGCAGCCTGCGATATTATCCATATTACGGTAATGGCTAGGACTCCAGCTAAGCCCTCACTGTTCATAGCTAAAGTGCAGAAGGGGGAACAGAAAATGGTATGAGGCTCGGAGCATCACAGTGACTTGAGCAAGCTCACAAAAAAGTGTGGGGCAGACTTGAGAACAGGAGTTAGAGTTGCTACATCCCAACCCAGTGTGTTAACCCAAGTGACCTGGCCCCTGGTAAATTAGCTTATCTGCTGCTAGGCTGTGAAGATGAAATCCCTGACTTGGCCCCAATCACTTTCCAAACTAGGCCAATGTCCTTTCAACATGACCTGAAGACTTTGATATGACCCACATCTGCAAGTCAGAGAGACCTTCACTTCACTGAGTCACAGCATTACCCAGGATCTGGACAGAGGCTCTTTCCATTTGGTACAAGTGACACAGGAAATACAGGAAAGCTCTTTGGGGCCTTGGTCCAACAGGGGTGCAGGGGGGTCGTGACTTTCAGAGACCCAGCAGAGCTGGAACAATTTGACGGTGAGTGCTGTCTGATCACCACATCCACGGATGGCTGTTTGGAGGTTAGCACAGACCCACTCCAGCACAGGCAACTCTTGGTGTACTGCCCTGAAATGCCCAGGCAGTACCGTTCTCCGGCACCTCCAAGTGAACATCTCAGAAGTGAAACCATCCTCTCTAATTTCCTCCTGCTTTCTCACATCTTATTTTATTCATCCTCCCAACCCTCCACCTCCAGGAAGCGGAGCATTGCTTTAAGCCCACATCACAAATCCAGACCTAGAACAATGAAGGAATTTGTCCAGCTCACACACACTGTAATTGGCAGAGCTAGGATTCAAACTCAGCCCTCCTGAGGTCCCAGCCCACAGCCTGAACCATGAGACAAAGCTGGTCCCCTCCCACCTACTTCCCAGCCATCCTTTCTCGGGCCCCAAGACCGAATGCCCAAGCCAGAATTACTGCAACAGATGGGAGAGGCTTTGGAGTACCTTGGAGCCTGCATTCAGGTAAGCGTCTGGTGGTTCCCGTTTTGGGCTGGAGATTCAACACCATGTAACCCTCTTCATCCTGCATCCTCTAGAGGTACTGCTTTTATCTCCCATCAAATGGGGATGAGGAGGAAAATGGGAGCGACAAAGCTCAAGAGACTGGACGTGGGACTAGGACAGTGAGGCTCATGGGGCTCTAGCTTGCAGAGGAAATGGCTACCTCCCCTGGCCGCCACACTTTCAAACCACACAGGAAACATCATGGCTTGCACAGCAAGCTGGTGAGGGCAGTAGCAAGAGGGACAAAGTTAGCTCAGGCATTGCAGTTCTCTCACAGACTGCTCGAAGATTCCCAAAGGCCCTGCTTCTTGGCTCTGTTATAGCTGCAAGCCCCTGCCATGTGTAGGATACAGTGGGGATGAGGGCAAAGAACCCGGCCCATCCCTACGGGGGTGCAGGGCCAGGGGCAAATCATCCCAGTGTGAAGTTAGAAGACTGCATCCGCTGCCTCCCGCTTGGTACTCACTCCCAGCTGGGAACTGTGCTGCAGCAGCCCACCTCCCGGCCACTCCCAACACAGAGCCAGGTTCCTGTTAGCAGCCCAGCACCCTCCCTAAAGCCTGGGACCTGGGGTCGTCACCCCGATTCACTGTATGCTAAGGACAGCTCTGTAGATTCCCTCACTGCTTGTTTGGAAGCTGCCAGAAATATCAAGGAGCTGGGGATGAAACATGGTGAACTTTATTCTTTTCAGACTAAGGCCTTGCACACACTAGAGCTATCACAGAATAAGTCATCTTATTGCACAGAAACAAGCCCACGGTACACACCTGAACTCTCCTTGTTGCATTACAACTGCCCCATTGTACCGGAACAATACTAGCACTTCTGTGAGAGGAATAATGCCTATTGCAGAACAGGTCTCATGCTATTAGGTTCATGTGAACAGGTATAGCGTTTTGTTGTGCAATATCTGGCTTTCAGAAATGTCCCAGACTTCCAAGCTTGACCAGTCTGGTCTTCCGCTTGGATTGCACCGCTCTAACACACCTAGCCCTTCCCTTCTGTGGGTCCCAGGAAAGTCTGAATTTTTTCTGTGGTCACTTCCTATTTCTTCAGCGTGGAGAGCAAGTGCGTTTGCAGGGAACAATGTCTACTGAGTGTGGTAAATATTCTCCCATGCAGAGCACAGCTGAGGTGCTGGACCTGATCCGCATCTCGGGAAAGTACGCCGTGCAGGTGCAGTTACATGGCAGAAGATGGAACTTGGAAACTTATGGGCAGATTTCTTGTGCCATGTTGGAGAAGGGACTTGTTAGGGACATGCTGTAGTGCAGAGCCAAGATGAAAGAGCTGTGGTTAAGCCCGCACTGGTGCCCTCCCCACTGCTGTGCTGTCCCTTGCCCCTGCCCTGCTGCCTTTGTTGGGAAGCCAAAGGCAGTGGGGTAGGGGCAGGAGTGTGGCACCCAGCCTCTGGACTGGTGCACCCTGCCCCCAGGGAGGAACAGCTCCTGCCCCGCTCTGGGCCCACCCTGCTCACCAAGCACTGGGGCAGGGGCACAGGCTGACTGGCCCTGGGCCCTGCCCCATGCTAGGAACAGCGCTGGCACCAGCAAAATTTCAATTTTACAAGGAGATGAAGCCATCCTCTGCAGGCACCCCACATTCACGCCCAAGATTCCCATGGACACCCGTGCAGGAACAGTACCCACAGCAAACCAGGACGAGGAGATAAGATGGAGGACAACCTGGAGGAAAGAAGCGGCGTAGAGGACCTTGGCAGCCAGGAGCTAGCTTTTCACCATCTCACACCTGGAGACATGCAGCTAGTCACAGCCATTAATGTGCAGTGCTTCAGTGGAGGCAGAGGGGAGCTCCAGTAAGTATTTGCAGAAGCCATGCTCCTCTGTTCAGGAACTAAGTCTCTACTTTATGATAATATGGTATGCAGAGCAGTCAGTATGCTGGAGTAAGTACTGCTACATTTACTTTGCCACTATCCTGTGCATCTACTCTGCACTCATTATTAAAGCATTGAAGCATGCAGCAATTCCCAAGGGCAGATTAACGAATGGGCCAACCATCCATCCTGCCACCACTGGGGAGGGGAGCAGGGCAGTGTCTTCCTTATCCACATGGTTCCCCACCAAAACCTCTGGCATCTGACTGCTCGTACATACATGAGGGGTCATCAGCCTCTGCAGCCCACGTGGGAGGAAATCTTTCTCCCCTACATTCACACTGGGTATGAACGGACAGAACATGCTGCAAGAATGGCTGGAATATTGTCCTCATTTAAGTCAAGCCTTCCATATAGGGATCTTCTGCACCCCTTCAGTAGGGGTCTCGCTGGGGCCTGGCACATGGGGCTTGTGCCCCGAATCCCAGCACCAGCGCCCCGACTCCTGGTGTGGCCCCTGCCTCTCTTGGTCTCTGGCTGGAGATCCAGGCCCCAGCTGCCCGTGGTGGTGGTGACTGCTTCCGGCCTCGTCCTAGGCCAGGCCACCCGTGGCTGCAGCTGCTGCTCCCTGCCCTGTCCTCAGCAGGGGATCCAGGGCCAGGCTGGCGGCAGCAGGCGCCTGAGGCCAGGTTAGGCCCCAGTGCAGAATCAGGGCTGGGAGTGTGGCCCATGGCCAGGGGGCATGGCTTGGGCTGGTGCCTTGGGTCCTTCCCCAGGGCAGGGATGCTCCTGGCCTGCATTCTCCCAAAGGCACTCTCCACAATCATTCTGCACCTACTGAATCTGTAATTGAACCTTTCTTTGCTGAGATCCAAGTTACCTGGGTACCTTTCCTGATCACCCTGCATTTATATCTGTGAAGTGTTCCGAGTGATCCACAAATGCCTGCGGTGACATGGAGAAGTAGCCCTTCCTATTTATGTACTCACTCGCAAGACGGTCCAGTGCCAGAATTGGGATATCCTTGCCATCTTTTGCCCCATTGCAGTTAGGGAACCCCATGGCTGCAAATCCATCCACTATCTCACGCACATTGCCCAGAGTCACAGTCAAGCACAGCAGAATGTGATCGATGGCTCTGTACAGTTGTGACAGCACAGACCCAATGGTCAATCTGCCAACTCCAAACTGATTTGTAACCGAATGCACTTCTCCACAGAGAGGACACATCTAATTCTTGTGTCCGTGTGCCATATGGCAGGGGCAAGCTCCGTGCACAGCTCCATGAATGTGGCTTTACGTATTTGAAAGTTCTGTAGCCACTGCTCGTCAGCCCAGACCTGCATAACAATGTGGTCCCACCACTCTGTGCTTGTCTCTAGTGACCAAAAGTGGTAGCGAACCGTGCTGATGCTCCATGAAACAGCTCATCAATGCAGTGCTGTTACTCTCCATGGCAGTCAGCAGGTCTGGCTCCCCTGCTTCCTCTTCTGATTCAGAGCTCAATATGCACTGTGCGACCACTCGAGATGTGTTTTAATGGTGTGGGTGACAGTGGAGCGTAGAGGTGGACACCAGGGGCGTCGCTGGCTGGGGAGGGACCCGGGGCACGGGCCCAGGCCCTGCCCACAGCCAACAGGCCCCGCCCTCTAGTCGGGGACAGGGCCAGGCACCGCCACGGGTGACCAGGCCCCACATCCCTGGCGGCGGACAGGCCACCGTGGCTGCGGGCAGCTGAGCCCTGGATCCCTGGCCGGGGACAGGGCCGCCACGGCCGCTGGTGGCTGGGCCCTGGATCTCCGGCCCGATTGGGCCGGAGATCCGGAGCACTGTCGCTGGGGTTCAGGGCAAGTGCCCCAGAGTGCCCAGCGCCAGCGACACCCCTGGTGGATAAGTGTTTTCAGGATTGGCTTGCTGAGACACAGAAAATTGTGGGCAATGTTGAAAAAGGGTATGAGTTGCTAGAAGCTACAGCAGGAATGTCACTGCCCTGGGGAAAGACCTGGGGCAGGCTCCAGGCCCTACCCCTAGCCCTGATTCTGTGCCTGTCCCGGTCTGGCCTCGGGCTCCTGCTGCTGCCACCCTGGCCCCGATGCCTGGCTGGGGACAGGCTGGGACCTGCAGGTAGCACCAAATCTCTGGCTGCTGACAGGGCCAGGAGAGGCAGGGGCTGTGCCAAGAACTTGGGGCACTGGCATTGGGACTCAGGGCATGTGCACCATGTGCCAGGCGCCAGTGACACCCTTGAGCTGCAGTGAATGATGACAAGGAAACAGTATCCCGTTGGAACTTATACATGTCCCCAGAGTGCTCCGTGGTTCCCCGTGCTGGAAGCTGACAAGTGACACAGTAGGATAGGTTCCCAGAATGCACTGCTGTTTTTTGCAGAAATGCAAAGTACAGTGTGGACACTCTTTTGCATTATAAGGGCTGAAGTGTGAACACAAAACTGCACTATCGTTTAAATGCATTTATTATAGCACAATGGCTTATTGCAGAACAATTTTCCACTATAGACATGGGAAAGACCAAATCTGCCCCCTCCTTGCTGGTGGAGTAAAGCTGACAGCCTTCACTTCTCTCATCTCTTGGAATAAGAATAAACATCCTGATGATAACCAATCACTGTTATCTCTGTAATTTTACAGATATTCAGGCCAAACAGAATCACTAATGAAGAACTTCTCATAAAAACTAGCTGTGCAAGTTTGGCCATTATAATCAAGAAGAGAAGATGGAAATGGCTAGGGCATATGTGCAGAATGCAGCCAGGAGCACCACCAAAAACAGCCCTCTGTTGGACAGCTGATGGTAAAAGAAAACGTGGCTGCCCATGAGAAACCTGGCAAAGAACAGTAGAAAAAGAAATGAAAGAGCAGGGTCTAACCTGGAACAACATCACTGAACATATGGCCAAACAACAGCAGTGGAGGTCTCTAGTAGACGCCTTATGTAGTACTTAGGAACAAAGAGCATTAAGTAAGTAAGTAAGTAAGTTATCTCTGCAGTCCCAGACTGACAAGTTCTTCAGGGGGCTTACCCATGGCCTCACATCTTGTCTCAAACCAGAACTCTGAGAGGTGGTGGGCCAAGTAGCCCAGCTTCCACCTCAAACATCAACCGCCGAGCAAATGCAGAGGGCTAGGAGTGAGTAAGGGCAGATTTGACCACCTAGCAGAAGTTGTGTAAAATGTCAGCACTCAGACCTCATGGGGCTTACTGGCCAAAGAGGCGACTTCCTGTTCAGCACTGCATGCCTGTCTTTACAGACATGCATAAAGCTGCTCTCTGATTGGCTAGAGCTCTCCTTCTTCCCATTTTTAAATCGTCAGGACTGAACCATGAGAGCAACAAATATCAGGCCTTGTGATCGTGACCCCTCACCATGGAAACCCTCCCTTTAGAGCAGAGCCCAGAGCCCTGACAAAAAACAAACTGGATTTTTTTACTTAATTCCAACCAAAAAATTCTTTTTAAAAGGATGGGATTCTTTGAAGCACAAGCCCCCATTTAAAGGCAGAAAGGAAGTGGGATTTTCTCCCATGAAAGCTCATGCGAAAAATAAATCTGTTAGTCTTAAAGTGCCACATGACTCGTTGTTTTTTTTTGCTGGACTAGACTAACACAGCTATACCTTTGGAAATTGAGAAAGACATGGGCACCTAACTGACCTCCAGTTGGTCCAGCTGTAGCCAGAAGAGCAGAGGGCAACTGCTGGGATTTGATGAGAAGAGGCAAGGGTTAACCTCCGGTTACTGACCTGAGCATTTCCTCTCACAGCCAGGACCCACCCTCATTCTTTCTTCTCCTGTGCCCCAGTTGGCCATGCTAGAGTGGATAGGAGGAAGTTTCCTGCCCTACCATCAGTGTGCTCATCGACCTCAGGTCGACGCTCAATACATCTTCTATCCTCTCTTAATTTGGAAGGCCACAAGCCACAGAGTTAATCCATTCTTCTTGCCCCACTGAGCAAGGGTCACAGCTGAAGTTCCCAACAGCTGGAATTCTATGTTGGCTCAAGCGGGGGGTGTGGAGAAGGGCCAGAACAGAAACTTGGTTAAGAAATTGCTGTTAGCTGGAAACTAGATCCTTCATAAGGGGGCAGTTGATGAGACAATAACTGAGAAGATCCTTTGCTTAAGGACAGTTTCTCTTGGCAACAAATAGTTTCAGTGACTAAACCAAAAAGATATTGAGGCTTGTAGATGACAAGCTGTTAACTATTGCATAAATATTACCAGCCTGGGACAGCAGCTGTCTCTCCGCAGCATGTCTGTGGGCACTTATTTCAGTTTGGATCTCTAGCTGCTAATGCAAAATAAATGTTTAAACTCCACCCCCACCATCCTAAGAGTCACCTGTCTGTGCAGAGAATAGCCACATGAAAATGTCAAGATCAGGGCAGCCTGCAAAAGTCACTATCTGCATAAATGTACACAGTCTGGGGTGATCCCTGGTACTGCTGTAACTCCTGGAACATCACATGTAGAGCCATGATCCAAAGACCCTTGGATCACTTCATCTTATAGACAGAGCCAGCTCAAGGGGTTGTGGCGCCCTGAGCCAAATTTTGCTTTGGTGCCCCCCCCCCCCCCCCCAATCTCATTCACGTAAGCTTAAAAAGACTTTCCAAATTATATATGCAACCTAAAATTCAAATAGCAAGATCAATTCATTCCTTCAATCTAAATACAAAACTAGAAAGTAATACTGATGAATTTATATTTAATTAACAAGTAACATTTATCGTGTACATACTTAGTAAAATTTCAGCTTCAAAGGGTAACTTTTCAGGCTTTAACAACTGCAAATTATTGTATCATTTCATCTTGATCTAAGTCCTTGGAGTGAATGAATGGGATGAACAAGGAGGCTAGAATGGGTGTTTTGGGGACAGAGGGGTGGCTGGGGAAAGCTGTGATGGGTGTCTGGGGGATTGGAGTGTGTGGAGAGGCTGGGGTTCGTGTTTCTGCAGTAATGGGGTAAGAGGGGGAGGTTGTGGTGGGAGAGGCTGGAGTTGAAGTTTTTAATGGTATTGGAGTGGGGGGGTTGGGAAGGGTTTGGGCATGGGAGGTTGACGTGGCTGTACATGCAGGTAATGAGCTTGGTGGGGGAGGCAGGGATGGATATCTCTGGGCAGGTGGGAGTGGGTGGCACAGGCTAGTATGAGTGTCTGTGGGAATGGATTTGGTGGGGGGCTGCAGGGGGTGAATCAGGGGCTTGGAGTGGGCAGAAGAGGCTGTGGTAGATGCCTCTGAGTGGATGGTGGTGGGCAGTGGAGGCTGGGGGAGCCAGAAGCAGGGCGAGAGAGGCTTTGGGGAGGGGTTGGGGGAGGGACGCATTTTGGGCTGCTTCCCCCAGGGGCCAAAATTTGTATTTACAGCTCTGCAGGCCGGGGCAGGGGCATGGGGCCACTCTGCTTCCTGGAAGAGGCGGGGGGGAGTGGGCCATGGCTGCAACAGCTTGGCTCCCTGGCAGTGTGGGTCAGATTATGCCCATGTGGGCCGCATTTGGCCTGCGGCACTGCCACTGTGCCACTTCAATGCAGCCAGGGGGGCCTCAAAGTTTTTTTGGACTAAAAAAGGGTCCCCAGCCTTAAAAGATTAGGAACTACTGCTTTTGTGGGAGAAAAATCCCACTTTGCCAGACACTTTGAAGATGGGGAACTTACAGAATGGGAGGAAATAAATGCAGGGAAGTGGCAGCAGGGGCTGAGAGGGTCTCATGATCAAGCGTGGCTGGCTCTGCCCCCAGAAGCCCTGCCCATGCGGAGGTCCCAAACAGCAGAGGAGCTCTGCACCTGAGAGGGCCTGCTGGATGGTTTTTAGGTGTGGGTCAGAGCGGTTCAGTGCCCCTCAATTTTACTTTATAGGGGGCTGCAGGAAATTGCTCCAGCTGCGAGTTTGAGACTTTATTTTAGAAGTTCCAAAGGGGCAGCCGTGTTAGTCTAGTAAAGAAAAAAAACAAGGAGTCTTGTGGCACTTAAAGACTAACAGATTTATTTCTCACATGAGCTTTTGTGGGAGAAAATCCCACAAAGCGTCTGATGAAGTGGGATTTGCTCCCATGAAAGCTCATGCGAGAAATAAATCTGTTAGTCTTTAAGTGCCACAAGACTCCTTGTTTTTTTTTCTATTTCAGAAGATAGCAAGGTAAATGAACTGCTTCCTTGTCTGTCACTATTATTCTGTTGAAAAGGGGTTGAAGGGGAACATTAACATCTTGGTGGACCTTTGATATACCAGTGTAAACTGCCTGTTAATGGTGCTAGTGCAGCTTAGTACCTGTGGTGCCCAGGAGGTGAAGGTTTTACTTCACAGGACAATATACATCACTATTCTCCCCTTAATACCTGGGAACTGTCATCAAAGCCTACAGGAAGAGATGACTTGCAAATGCCCACCTTGCTACACCATAAAAGGGAGTGAGGAACATAATCCCTTTATCTCACATCTGTCCCGGCTTCTGAGGGAGAGTTTGGGCTGCAGAATTGAGATCCCAGCCAACGCCAGCCTGGAACCCACCTTGCTAATTCTCAGGGGCGAATTAGAACAATCTCTACATCTGGACTATTTTGTTTTTATTCCTTAAAATTAGATGTCTAACAACTGAAGCTGTGAACCAAGGACTTATTATCTATGGACTCTGAATCATTTGTATGTATATGATTCACTTTGACCCTTTACCATCTCTCATTTTGTTTCTTTTCCTTTTATATTAAATCTTTAGCTGTAGTTACTAAAGGGGGGGCTGGCAGCATGGTATTTTGGGTAAGATCCAAGCCTATACTGTTCTGGGTGATGTGGCTGGTTCTCTGGGGTCCAGGGAATCTATTTCTTTAAGAGACCCAGTGGCCAGATGGGGACCAGAGGAACTGGTGTGCAATAAAGGGAGCTGTTTCTATTTTGTTGGGCTGGGTGATGTCCAGAGTGGGGAATCAGAAGCATGTTTTGTTAGTGACTGGGAGACTGGTTCAAGTATCACCCCTCAGTGGTCTGGGGGTTTGGCCCGGGGTTCCACAGCTTGCCCCGATTTTGGCACATTCAGAAAGTCATCCCAGGAGCCCCGGGTCACAATGCCATCTGAGAATGTTGTGAAGTACAGTTTCATCCACATTGCATCTTTTGCCTTATTAAGAAAAACTCCAATTTCTTTCCCCCCTGAAAACAGAGAGGAATTAAACAAAGTGATATAGTTCTACTTCCTTGCAATCCATCTACTCACTGGGTTGCTGTGGTAAGATTTCACCAATTGCAATTCATGAAATGAAAGAAGACAGAGATGCTAGGGATGGACAGCTTGTCAGTGCTGTGCCTAAAGCAATGAGAGGCACCTCAGCAACTGAAAAATCACCTGCTAGCTGAACTTTCGGTTCCTCCTGTCATTATGAGAAAACCAGATTGAAAATCTTTTGGCCAATTGACCAAAAAAACCTCTTCTTTCTGGAAAGAAAATGACTTCAGAAACTGTTTAAATATGAAAATTTCCAGATTTTGGTTGAAGTAGTAATAATAAACCCTAGAAACTGAAACTTTCCTCCCACATTTAGCCCCCTTTTTGCTAGTTGTGGTGCCAGTTCCCACATTTCTATCATAAGGCTCATGATTTTTGGTATTTTTTCCTTGAAGCCCTAGCTCCTGAAGTGTGAGGATTAAGTGAGAATGTTGGTTTGTTTAGAAAAGGGGAGGAGGAGATTGGAGAGAAAAGATTGAAAATGTGACTTGAGAAGCTCAAATCAGAAAGTGAATAAGAAAAACAAAACAAAAAACCTCACCCCAACAACCCAGCCACCAAAGTATTCTTTTTCTAAAATCTCATAATGTGCAAGGGTCCGACTCCTGACTTTTGAACAGCAGGGGCTGCAACACTGGAGAGGTGTAAATAAAGGAGCATTAGTGTGAAGGAGACTCTGGCCCACTGTATTTCAGGCTGACAGCATCCCTCTAACATGGTGACTGAGTTTTCAGCAAAAAAACCCAACAAGCAGTCATGTGGCACTTTAAGACTAACAGATTTATTTTTCGCATGAGCTTTCGTGGGAGAAAATCCCACTTCCTCAGATACTTCGAAGATGGGTGAACGACTCCTTGTTGGTTTTTTGCTGGACTAGACTAACACAGCTATCCCTTTGGAAACTGAGTTTTCAGCCACAGTAAGAGTCGTACAAACGTTTCCAGGGAGGGCGACTTGAGGGCCTGGGACAGCAGCAGCCAGGGTCACCTGCCAAGATCCTGGGGTGGGGTTCACATAGAACTGATTTCAAGTGAGACTGGAAATGCTCCAGGCATAGGGTTACCAGATACCAAAGCATAGAAAGGAGGACTGGGAAGTATGAAAAGGAGGGCGTTGGAGGACACTTGCAGAAAATGTAGTATTAATGTAATATTCTTCCGTTTTTAGGGAGCCCTGGAACGCTTCCCCCTAAAAATAGGATGTTCCGGGGTGTTCCAGCATGCTTTAACCCTTGTAAGTAAAAAGCCAGACAAAATCATGTAGTTTTAAAATGCCTGCCAGACAGAGGACGTGAAGGTAGAAACAGGTCCTCCTTTTGCCTGACATCCGATAACCCTGTCCAGGCAGGAGCTGTATTCAGTGCTGCTGACCATTACTTACCTGTAAGCATCCTTCTTTGAGATGGGTTGCTCACATACGTTCTGTACCCTCCCTCAATCCCTGCTTTTCAGAGACAGCAGAAAGAAGGGACGGGGGGGGGGCAGGCTCAGGGCCACCTATTTACCATGCCAGAGCACAGGACCTGAGGGAACATTGATGACTGATCCTACAGGGACAGGCTAGGGCAAAAAGCTTTCTAAGAGACCTTGTACCATGGCATGTACATACCAACATTAGAATGTATGTGAGCATCCCATCTCAAAGAGGGATGCTTACAGGTAAACAATCCTCTGATTTTCACAAACTGCATCCTGCTTGTCCAATATATAAGGCAGAAGAGCGTTTCTGGCACATGCTGGCATAAATCACATGCCAGAAAGGCCTCTCTGCCTAATATATTGGAGAAGAAGGACAGTATCTGTACGAAAGAATAAATGGGCACAAATCTGACATCAGAAATCATAACATTCTGAAACCAGTGGGTGACCATTTCAATCTTTCTGATCACTCCTTTGACAATTTACTAATTGCAATGCTCCTGTAATAACCCTTGGGGAGGAAGGGGTTAACACTCTGGTTAGTCAGTCCCAGGACAGCCAATAGGAATGAAGTGCAGGCTTTTGAATTGTAACAGCAGCCTGGCCTGGGCCTTTTTTGGATACAGCAGAGCTCCTGGAAGGATCAGGAGGAGGCCAGAGGGGCCTGAGGAAGAATCCAGCAACATCCTTACCAAAGATAAGTTAAGTTTGGTACTGGCCAGGCGTGAGTAGAACAGGGAATGTTTATTTAGACGCGGTCAGGGTATTTTCTTTGGTTTTGGCTTGTTTTTTGGATTTCTCTGTGCTAAGCACATGTAACCCAATCCTCCCCCCCCACTACCCTGTAACTACCTACGTTAATTCCCAGAGAAGCAACTCTCTGTGTTTATTATCTGTTCTTTTTGATTAAAGAGTTTACCTTTTAAGCAAGTTCTGGTTCTGTGTCCTGAAAGGCAAGAGGTTTGTGTGCCCGTGCCTTAGACTGCACAGGCAGCTACTAGAGGGAACCCTGTTCCAGTTCCAGCTCATATTGCAGCTGGAGTTCAGTCATTTTCCTGAGAGAGGAATAAACAGGATTGCAAGTACCTCACAGGGAGGAATTCCCAAGTGCGCCTTCCTGGGTCTCAAGAGGTTTGTTTTTGCATTTGGGTGGTGGCAGCGATACCACTCCAAGGCCAGGAATTGGAGGCCTTGGAGACTTTTAAGAGCAGGCTTTAAGGCCAGTGGCTTTTCTGGCCTGTTGCGGGCCCCCACCTTCTGCACTCAGAGTGCCAGAGTGGGGAAAAAGCCTTGACAGCTCCAATAGATGAATAGCAGATCAAGGCTTCAGAGAGAAGCTACTGAGGTGAAATTTATTTGCAAATTTGATTGCATTGCTTTGGGGCTTAATAAAAACTTTGGATTTTTTTTCTTTCATTACAACAGGTGATTTGACCTCACCTACCTTTATATCCTGTTCCCCAGTGTTTGAGTCTGTACAACTGCTTTATTTGCTGGTACAGTGTCACCTGATCCCATGACCTACACTTCGCTACATTTATTGCCTCCCATTCGGTAAGTTCCCCCATCTTCAAAGCATCCAACGAAGCAGGGGCGTTGCTGGTGCCAGGCACACGGGGCACGTGCCCCAAATCCCAGCGACAGTGTCCCAGGTCTGACGGGGTCACCCCTCCCGGTCTCTGGCCCGATCGGGCTGGGGATCCGGGGCTCAGCCACCCGCAACCGCAGAGGCTGCTCCTGGCCCCGTTCCCAGCCAGGGATCCGGGGCCCAGCTGCCCACGGCTGCGGCAGCCCTGTCCCCGGTGGGGGATCCAGGGTCCAGCCACCTGTGGTGGCAGCAGCCCCATCCCCAGCTGGGGATCCGGGGCTCAGCTCCCCATGGCCGCGGAGGCTGCTTCTGGCCCCGTCCTCGGCCGGGGATCCAGGGCTCAGCTGCTCCCGGTGGCCCCATCCCCTGCCAGGGGCGTGGCCTCCTGCTAGGGGGCATGGTCTGAGCTGGTGCCCCAGGTGCTTCCCCGGGGCAGTGACGCCCCTGCAATGAAGTGGGATTTTCTTCTATGAAAGCTCATGCAATAAATACATTTATTAGTCTTTGAGTGTCACAGGACTCCTTGTTTGTTTTACTGAACTAGACTAATACAGCTGCCCCTTAAAACAAACAGGGAGTCCTGTGGCACTCAAAGGCTAACAAATTTTTTTACTGTTTGAGCTTTCATGGGAGAAAAGCCCACTTTGTCAGGTGCTACTTTTCAATAACAGCTCAGGATGGAGCTATGTGTATGCTGGGTTGATTTATTCCTGTGCTTTGGGGCCAGGTTGGGTCTGTGGCTGTGCTTGCATGGGTGAGCACCCACCTGCACAGCCTACAGGGCACATCAACACCACCCTATACCAAAAACCCACTGCCCACAATATATACCTACATGCCTCCAGCTGCCACCCTGACTACATGACATGATTCATTGTCTACAGCCAAGCCTTAAGATAAGACCAAGTTTGCTCCAGTCCTTCACACACTGACAAACACCTACAGGACCTCTATCAAACATTCCTAAAACTACACTGCCCACTTAGGGAAGTGAAAAAACAGATTGACAGAGCCAGACAGTTACACAGGAGTCACCTACTACAGTGCAGACCCAACAAAGGAAACAATTCACCACTGGCCATCAGTTACAACTCCCAGCTAAAATCTCTCCATCACATCATCAAAGATCTACAATCTATCCTAGAAGATGATCCCACACTCTCTCAAATCTTGGGGGGCAGGCCAATCTTTGCTTATAGACAGCCCCCCAACCTGAATCAAATGCTCAGCAGCAACCAAAGACCCTACAATAAAAATACTAATCCAGGAGCCTATCCCTGTGATGCTCCCCATTGCCAGATCTGGCTGCACATTGACTCCGGTGATATCAGCCACATTAGCCATTCCATCAAGGGCTCATTCTCCTGCACATCCACTGATGTGGGATATGCCATCATGTGCCAGCAATGCCACTCAGTCATGTCCATTGGCCAAACCCAACTGTCCTTATGCAAAAGGATAAATGGACACAAATGACACATCAAAAATGGCAACATTCATAAACCAGGAGAAGAGCACTTAAATCTCCCTGGACACTCAGTAGCAGACTTGAAAGTTGCCATACAACAACAAAAAATTTCAAAAACAGACTTTGGTGTGAAACTGCAGAACTGGAACTGATTTGCAAACTTCACACAATCAGACTGGGTCTGAACAGGGACTGGGAATGGCTTGCACATTATAAAAAGTGATTGTCCCTGTTCACCCATTCACACCTTCTAATCCACTGGTATGAATGGGCATCATCTACACTAAGTGAATTGATTTTGCTAACACTCACCCTCCTCTACACTGGCATGCGTATATATGCCTCTCAGTTGTAGTTTCCACTTCATGCATCTGACAAAGTGGGTTGGAACCCAAGAAAGCTTACGCACGAAGAAATTTATTTGTCTTTAAAGTGCCACAGACTCTTTTTATAATTGATGCTACTGGCCTCGGTAAGTCTCCAGCCAAGGTTAAGGCTATCATGGATGCTCCACTCCATCAGAATGTAAGAAAATTTTGCTGTTTTTAAGGGATATTGAACTATTATGGCAAGTTTATTCCACAGTTGGCAATGCTCCTGAAACCCCTACATGAGCTCCTTGGGCCAAAGAAGGGCTGAAACTGGACTGAAGCTTGTGAAGTTTCATTTAAGAAAGCTAAATTTGCATGGATAAATTCTAGGGCTCTGACACATTTTGATCCATCCTTACCCCTACAGCTTGCCTATGATGTCTCCATTTATGGAATTGTGGCTGTATCATCCAACATTATGCCTTCAGGTGAAGAAAGGACTATCGATTTTGCTTCACGCACCCTGACCAAGGCAGAAACTAACTATGCCCCAATTGAATGAGAAGCACTGGGCATTGTTCCTGGCATTCAAAAATTTCACCAGTACCTGTTGGGAAAGAAATTCATGCTTCTCACTGACCATCGACCCCTGACATCTATTTTGGGGCCACACACAGGCATCCACCTTTGGCTCTTAGTCTTATGCAATGAGGGGCTTTCATATTTTCTGGATACATATATGAGATCAAGTATAGGCAATCCTCTGCACTGCAACACAGATAGACTGGTATGGATAGTCTTGAAAGACTATCATCAAGATCTGGGTCAGGAAGGAATCTTACTCTGAACAGGCAGAAAACACATCTGTCATGGCTACTCCAGTGAAGAAAGCAACATGAGTTGACCCAGTAATGTCTCAAGTTATGGATCTCTTGATGCACAGAACATCCTTACCAGCTCTCAGCTGACCTCCTCCTCTACATGTCTAGGATGATGGAGTTATCAGCCTAATCTGGGTCTTTGTTGTGGGGTTTGTGTGTCATTATCCCACCTTCATATTAAGACCACATTTGTTGGAACAGCTCCATTCAAGTTACTGTGGCATAGTGCACATGAAAAAAATGCACAAAGCTATTTCTGGTGGCTGGGCTTGTACAAGGCCATCGATGAGACGGCTAGAGCCTGTACTTCATGACAGAGCATCCAGCACATACCGCAGTTAGTCATGATCATCCTTAGGGTAGTGGGGCTCAGGGCAAATTGCCCTGTGCTGGCCCCACCACTACGAAATGCCCCTGAAGTAAGCTGGGGGCCCTCCAACCTACAGGGCCCACGGTGGTTGCCCTGCTTGTTCTCTGAAGGACAGCCCTGAATAGGATGTCTACTAATTTTAAAAACTACCTGCGTTTACATACCAAGGCTTCTCTCTGGGGCCACTTGAAACTCTGTCTTGCAGGAAGCACTCTCCCTAGGCAGCTGGATTAGGAGAGGGATTTTGACCATCAGTTAATTCATTGAAAATGACACTTTTGTTCCTCCCACAATATTACAAGAAAAGTTCAGTCTAGAGCTGAAGGAGGACCACTAGTATATCCATCTTAAACATGCTGTTTAGCCCTGATTCCTGTTGATAGGTTTTCATATTTTTATGTCTTTTTAGATATTTCTTTCTGTCAGGTGTCTTCTGTTATATCTTAGATATAGCTCCAGCCAGCAAGTTAGGGCACAAAATGTGCACAAGTAACACATGGGCATACCAGACCTACCCAGGACAATGGTGCTGTAAACAAACAATCAATAAGGCAGTGGCCAGCTGCCTGTTGAGAAGCCCTGATTTAGATGGCAACAATACATTCCTCAGATTTCCTGGCACACACCCTGCCTACCCATAAGGACTCTCCTCTTGGCGTATGTTCCCTCGAAGCTGTATGTGTGTGCATGTGCACACAGGTTGTAAAAACTGCACAGACAACAAAATAAAGTGCGCACAAAAACATTCAACAATGCTAATATTTTTATGCTACTTTAAGTAGGTAATTTCAAGTAGATGTTTCAAAAAAGGTTTTGTAGTTTATAAAATCATTTCCGTCACCATATCAAAATAAAATTTAGATATTATTTGCATCATACACATTTACTTCATTGCACTCACAGGTTTGCCCACAATCACTGCCATGTGCACAGATTTGGACACTGGTTCCAGAAATGTGCAGAAAAGAAATTTTTTGCGCACACAGCCTACAAAAAGTTAGAGGGAACATTGTTCTCTGCCCTTTTCCCTCCACCCCACCCTAACTGTAGTCATGGGGGCTTTAATTTAATTAATGTTCTGTATCAGCCATTGTCTCTGCTGTTCGCTCCAGGTGGAACAATGTCCATACTTATAAGTAAATAGGTAAAGAATTCCAAATGGATTGTGCAATTGATAGAGAAGTATATACATTTGACCACTATAACATCACCAATTGGAAGCTAAATCCAGTCAGCCCGCCTCCCTGGTACCCTGGATAAAATCCTCTTCACTGTTGTCTATGTAGCCTTGGCCTTTTGGAGGAACCTTTCTGATTTTACCCTGTGCTACCCCTGACACAGCTGACCTGTTTTCATCCCTCCAGAAATCACCTAGATTGTCAAAACCTCCCGCAAAACAGGGCCAGCAATGGTGAATTACTGTATATCATAGTGTATAAGCCAAGATGTTGCACCTAAAAATTGGCTTCAAGAGGCACTCGGCTTACACACGGGTGAGTACAGTAAACAGCCCCAGTCGGGGACTTTCCCTGACCACGCGGCAGGCTGGAGCCCCAGTGCAGCGGGAACCGCAATCTTGGGGAGTCGGGCTGGGCTGGGGCTGGAAGAAGTAGGGGCTCTGTGTCTCATTTTTCTAGGATGTCAGAAGTGCTTTGAACAGATACGTCCCATCTCCAACTGCCCCTCTCACCCCACCATGCAGGGGACAGGCTCAGAGACCAGGCTAGAGCCCCAGTCTCCAGCGCCCTGACCATGGGATGGTCTCACCCTCTGGGTCCAGCCCCACTTCATCCCCATTGCCCTGGGGCTGCTGGGCCTTTGTCTGTGTGACCTGTCCTGGGGTAGGGATTGCCCCACAGCTCTGGGCTGAAGAGCCGTCTCTGGGGCTGAGCTGGGTCAAGGGATCATTAACGTGGCTGGTGCCTGTCACCCTGATGGTCCAGCTGGGACCTGGCCCCAACTCGGTCGTGACTTAAGCCTGTCCCATTGAGGGGTGGGGGGCAGAGGCCTGTGGGGAAAGAACTGAGTGTCCCAGCCCAGGCCCTAGTGGGGCTGTATCTACATCGCAGAAGCCCAGACCCCATGGGGAACAATCAGATCCCTGGGAGGTTGAGACGAGAAGCTGAGGGGTGGCTGGGACTGGAAAACTTGTCCCTCTCTAAGCCCTGGGAGCAGCCGTTCCAGGTCCTGGTGGGGAACGTGGGCCAAGCCAGATGTGATGGGTGCAGGGACTGGCGCTGCCCAGGTTCTTTTCTTTTTGGACAGAGTGAGGCTACCAGTCCTCAGACTGCCTGTCCCAGTAGACTGTGCAGGCGCTAAATTCCCTGGATAGCATTGGTCATGGCCCTACTAACTCTGCCTGTGGCCCAGCTCCCATCTGCTCCCTTGCTGCTCTCAGTTGCAGGGACTCAGGGCCAGGGAGGGATTGAAATAAACACCCTGATGTCCCTGCAGGAGTGAGCAGGTCACATCTCCATGTCCAGTACATGAGTCCTCAGATGTGGAGAAGAGAATCCAGGATTTCCCTCGAGAGAACAATCTCCAGGGGCTGTGACAGGATTTCTGGGTAAGGAAGGCTGCTGTGGGTTCCTCTCATTGTCTGGGGTGCAGGGAGAGGTTCCCCCAAAGTAGGGTTACCAGATGTCAGGCAAAAGAAGGACATGTCCTCCTTTTTACCTTCACATCGTCTGTCTGGCAGGCATTTTAAAAATACATGAGTTTGTCTTCCCTTTTACTTACAGGGGTTAAAGTGTGCTGGAATGCCCCAGAACACCCTATTTTTAGGGGGAAGCATTCCAGGGCCCACTAAAAACAGAAGAATATTACATTAATCCTACATTTTCTCCATGGGTCCTCCAATGTCCTCCTTTTGTACTTCCCTGTCCTCCTTTCCATCCTTTGGTATCTGATAACCCTACCCCAAAGCAAGCTGGGACTGCTGGAAGTGACAGTGCTGCTGTTTGGGTTGTTGTTAGTGCCTGTGTGTTTATTCCTCTGGATCAGAGCTGAACTCGGAGCCCTGTGTCCTTGGCCAGGGGGACCCGGATCCTGGGATGGCCCCTGGGTGCCCAGCTCCCCTGGCTGCTCAGAGCAGGGCCCTGTGGGGAAGATCAGAGCTCAGCAGATAATTCATAGTCCCTGGTCTGTGTGACCAGCTGTCCGTGGCCGCAGAGTGCAGGGTCTCATGTTCTGAGCCGTGTTTGTTGTTCCCCATTGTTGAGTACTTCACTCACTCTCCGACTTGCTGCTCCATGCCCCAGTTCTGGGATCCAGATCTGGAATTCTGCAATCGGAGTTTGTGAGCTGAATGTGGAGCCGCGCTGCTGGGCTGTGATTGTCCCTGGTCTGTGAGGAGACACCTGGAGAGGGAGCTGGGAGTTCACTTTCCAGGGTTGTTTGTGCTGGTGAATAATACCCCACGCATCAGCCTTCAGAGAGCAGAACCCAGAGGGGCATGAAAAGGGATTCCCTGGTAACCCATTTTGGCTCTTTTCATGCCCCTTTGGGTTCTGCTCTCTGAGGACTGGGAAACCGGAGAGTCCTTGTGGGGAGCGTTTGGTGGATTTTTGAGCACCAGGGAAGCTGTTGTGAGCAGAAAGGAAGATTTCCTATACAGATGTTAAAGCTGAGAACAGGAGTTTGGTGTGAAAATGCCTCCTCACTGTAACTATCCCTGTGCCAGCACTGTCCTCCTCTGCAATGAGAGTCTCCCTCCAATCATCCTGAGTGGACAGAGGGACACACATGAATTCCTTAGTATCCTTTGTAGCTGGTTGATAGGACAGATCTTCTTTATAGACCCAGGGCCAGATTCTCAGCTCTCTGCTATCAAAGGAGCTTCCTTACACCAGCTTTTCAGAAGCCCCAAAGCAGGTTAGGCAGGAAACTCCCATTGCTGTCCAGAGGAATGGGAACCTCACCTGTTCTAGGACTTGTGAAAATGCCAAGGCCTCTCTGCACCGCTGCCCTTCCCCATGCTGGGGACCGGCAGGCAGAGCTGTCCCTAGGGGGTGCAGGGCCCTGGGTGAATTGCCCTCTGTGGCCCTCCCAACCCTGGCACTGGGATGCAGGGAGGGGCAGGTCCCTGGGCTGGCCGTCCCTTGCCAGGGACCAGGAGAGCCAGCCAAAAGCAATGGACTGGTACAACGCTGCTGGTCCCCCCCCGTCTTGCCACCTAGGCTAGTGAGAGGGGGTGACCCCTGGCCAGGCCTGCCTGCTGCCCCAGAGCCTCGCCCTTGGGCTAGGGGGAGGGGGCGCTGGCCAGATCTGTCCATTGGCCTGGAGGACAGAAGTTTGACCCAAGGTGATATCTGCCCACCAGAGCCGTCCTTAGAGTAGGGCAAATGGGGCAGCTGGCCAGGTCCCCACGCTTTGGTGACCTGCACCACTGCCCCTCCCCCATGCCAGGGACCCGCTCCAGCCGTGGGTCTCCCCAGAGCGAGCCCTGAATTTTTTTCCCAAGCAGACACAGGCTTGCTCACAGGCTATGGTGGTGGTGAATAGCCAGGCTGCTTGCTGCTCTCGACCTGGAGCTTGCAGCTGAGCGACTGGAGGGGGAGAGGGGTTAACCCTTTCCTCCTCCAGCAGATGCTGGCAGCACCAGCCCAGGGAACACACAGCCACGTAAGTACTGGGGGGTGGTCTGCTGGGACAGTGAGCCTGAGCCAAGCGGGAGTTGGCTGGGGATACGTCCCCCCCGGGGCCCTGGGTCAGCCCACCAGCCAGGCTGGAAGGGGATGGGGGAGCTGGGGATCCAGGACTCTCCCTGGGTCCTAAGTCACAATGGGCTAGTGGGGGGCAGGTAGCTCAAGGATCATGCTCCTCTGGGCCCTGGGTCATGCAGGTGAGAGGATGGCCAGGCCAAGGATTGATGCCCCCTCACCCCAGGCCAGGTGCTGAGGCTGGAGGGCAGGCTGGGCCACGGGTCATCTCCACCTAGCCCAGGCAGCAAGGCCAAGGGGGGAGGCCAGCAGTCAGGCTGGGCCATGCGTCACTGCCCTTCAAGCCCAGGTGGCGAGGCTGGGTTGGTGGGCGGGCCAGGCCAAGGGTCTTCCTCCCCATAAGCCCAGGCGATGTGGCTGGGGGGCAGACTTGGCTAGTGGTCACTCCCACAAGCCCAGGCAACGAGGCTGGGGAGCCAGCAAGCAGGCTGGGCCATGGGTCACCTCCCCTAAGCCCAGGTAGCGAGGCCAGGGCCAGGGTTGCCCCCTCGTCCCCGATGCTCAGGTGGTGAGCCCCAGGGGGCAGACCCAGGCAGCAGTCATTCCTCTCCAAAGCCAAGGAGACAGGGCTGGGGGGCACATGGGCCTGGCAGTGAGGCCAGAGGTTGGGCTGAGCCAGGCATCATCCGTACCATCTCCCCCAAGCCCAGGTGGTGATGCCAGCAGGCCAATGGGCAGGCTGCACCAGGGGTTGTTTACCCGCACCACCAGCCCAGGTGGCAAGGCCAGGGTCACAGGCCTGGTCAGGGGTCAACCCCCACCTCTCCCTAAGCTCCAGGGAGCAGGCTTGGCCAGGGGTCACCACCCAAGACCAGGCAGCAATGCTGGGGAGCAAGTGGGCCAGGGTTTGTTCCCCCCACCAAGCCCAGGCAGCGAGACCAGGAGTCACCTCCCCCTAAGGTTACCAGACGTTGGGCAAAAGGAGGACATGTCCTCCTTCTTGTCCACTGTCCAGCTGGCATTTTAAAAATACATGATTGTGTCTGGCTTTACTTATAGAGAGTTAAAGTATGCTGGAATGTCCCGAAACACCGTATTTTCAGGGGGAAGCATTCCAGGGCCCCCAAAACCAGAAGAATATTATATTGATATTACATTTTCTCCATGTGTCCTCCAATGTCCTCCTTTTTGTACTTCCCTGTAATCCTTTCTATTCTTCAGTATCTGGTAACCCTACCTCCCCCTCACCCAGGCAGCAGGAAGGTCTGGCGAGCGATCAGACCCCTGCCCGTAAGGCCAGTGGGCAGGTCTGGCTGGGGTCCCTCCCCCAGCCCAGGGGCAAGGCTTGGGGGCAGCAGGTAGGCTTGACCAGGGGTCACCCCCCCCCACTAGCCCGGGTGGCAAGACTGGGTGGCCAGCAGGAAGGCAGGCCTGGCCAGGGGTCCTGTGCAATCACTGATCACCAGCCATTTACAGGCATGACTTTCACCTTGTGTTTTGTTCTTTTCTTTCTGGGGTGGATCCTTGCTTTTCTGGGAGTTGTTTGCATCGCTTAGCAATTAAGGCAGTACTTGCATTTCATCAGGAGAGGCCAATGTTGACTGATTCCATCACACACCCCCTTCATTCACACATTTTGTTCACACATTTAAATGAAATTCTAGCGTATACACCTAAAACAAGTTTTATCAAGAATACAAAATGAAGTTCTAAATTCACAACATCGAACTTTGTTGAACATTGGTTATGTCCATTAAACTGAGTTAGTTGTTTCAGTTAAAGAACAGATACAGTGTTGCATAACATGTTTTAAAGGTACATTCAATTCATTTTATGTGTCCCTACATTGTAGCTACAGAAGCCTGGCCTTACACTAGTATGAAGAATACAGTTAGGGAAAGAAATTCCTTGAGTGAAGTATATGGTATTAACTTACATAGTCTTGCCTGTTCCAAGAGATCAAAAATCACAAGAATGGCAAAAAAGTCTTTTTTTTTTTTTGAGCTAAAGATTATATTGTGTTTTTAAACTAATCTCTTGATGTTTGAATTCCCCCTGCCCATCCCAGGATGAGTAGGTGACAGTTAGCATTGCCTGCCCATTCTCTCACACATACTGGGTAAGTTTTCATCTTTTTACCCATCTTTTATATTTTCTGACTCTCAAATCTATGGAACTTCCTGTGTGTT
>ML682254.1:0-14270 GCA_007922195.1 Podocnemis expansa
GGGGCAGGCCCCAGAAGGACACTGAGGCAGGAACTAGGGGGCAGGAGCAGTGGCTGGGGCAGGGGGGGTCACTGGAGCAAAGCAGAGCAGAGTGAGGGGAGAGGGAGGTGCCAGTGGGGTGATAGGAGGGGGGCACCAGGCAGCCAAAGCAGGGTGAGTAAAGCAGAGGACACTGAGGCACAGAGGAGGGGAGAGGGAAGGGGTTTGCGCCAGAAGACACAAGGGGCAAACACAGAGTCAGAGGGGAGCGAAAGGAGGGGCTGGAAGAAGGGGGTGGAAGGGAAGGAGGGAAAGGGCAGGAACTAATGGCAGGGGGTGTGAGGGGAGGGGCAGACACCAGGCAGGCAGAGGTCAGGTGGGGGAAGGTGCAGACGAGGAGGGGACAGAGGAGCTGAGGGGTGGGGCAGGCACTAGAGAAGCATGGCGGGGGGTTGAGGGAGGCGCAGGCAGACACCCGGAGGCTGGAGGGGTGGTGAGTGGAGGGATGGATGCAAGGGGGGCAGGGGGGTGATGGGGCAGGTTGGCACCAGGAGTGGATTCAAGGAAGGCAGAGGGGGGAGGTTGGGTACCAGGAAATGTTCCTAACTTCTCTTAGCAGGAAGTAGCCAGAGAGCCCCCAAAAAATAAGTAGATGAGGGTGAGCGAAGAGGTGATAGCTAGGGGGCAGGGAGAGGAGTGTGAAGGGCGGCCCTAGGGGCACAGAGGGAAATGAATGGGGGTGGGACATGAGGGGGAAGATGGTGGCTAAGGGGAGAGGTGGTTCCCTGAGGGTAAAAAGGGTGAGAGGAGGCCCAGACAGCAGGGAGCCCAAAGGCGGTCAAGGGAAGGGGTCAAAAGGGGGAAGGTTAGAAAGAGGGTCTGGTGATCAGAAGAGTGAAGGGGGGCTGGTGCGAAGTGGCCTGGGGGGCTGATGGGAGCGGTAGGGTCTGGGGGGGATCAGGAACGTGAAAGTGAGGTGGGGAGAGGGATTCGAAGGAAGGACCTGGTAGCAGTGAGTGAAGGGACAGGCGTGTGCCATGTATGCTATGGTGGTACTGAGGGTAGGTCACTGGCAGTGGGAGTGCAAGAGAGAAGGTGAGTGCGAGGAGGACAGAAGGTGTGAAGGGAGCCGAGGAGAGCAAGGGAAGGGGCTACAACAGTGGGATGCAAGGGGGGATTATATAGGCAGGCAGAATAACAAGCAGGGAGGAGGCACCAGAGGCAGAAGAAAAGAAGAGAAAGGGTCGGGGCAGTGGGGTAGGAGCATGTGCTGGAGGCAGAAGCGGGAAAGGAAGGGGCAGGGTAAAGGAGGGGGCTCTGCACAGAGATTGGGGTGAAAGGTGGGTTGGGCATGAGGGATCTCATGGATGATGAAAGCCAGGGGCTGGAACAGAGTAAAGGAGAAGATTTTATCTTAGGGTTTATTCAGACAGACACCCCAGCAATGGTTTTTGTCTCAGAGCTTTCAGATCATGTGGCATAATTTAAGGTGAATAGAAGAGGGTAAACTGAGGCGGAGGCTTGCAGGGGCTCAGAGGCTACCAAGGCGCAGTTCAAAGGCCCTACCCTAGGACTGCATGTATCAGACGTGTCATCTGTGACTCCATCGCACCCAGGGGGTGACAGAGCAGCACAGCACAGACACCTTCCAGAACCGTGGGACAGTCACCCTCCCACGCTGGTTTCTGCCAGGCCAGCAACAACCCTGGGGTCCTGGGTCCCATTTTTGGAAGGGACTAAGGCCTAGCAATACAGAGACCACCGAGGAGGTCCATTGACTTCACAGGGTCAGCCATTTGCAGACAGGAGAGAAGGTGGCACAGACCTGGCTGAAAGTTACACATGACCATGGCCAGGACGGGCACCTGAGTTGTGGCCGCACCCTGGACGAAGGCCGGTGAGACTGGCCTGCTGCCCCAGGGCACTCACAGACCAAGAGGGCTCCAGTTTCCCACCACAGGGAGGTTGGGCCCAGGCCGTTGTTAAATCAAGGCTGAGCCCTGTGGGACCCATTTTGGGCTGGAATAGTGATGGCTCAGGAATAATTGTCTTCAAACGTTGGGGAAAGGGGCATGAACAAAGCGGCTGGGCTGCCCTACACAGACTTTTGATTTTTGAGACAGGGGATGTTGCCGTGGGGCAGTCAGTTTTTCTACAACCACGTAAAATGGTTGTCCAAGACTGCAGTCCTCAGGCATAAACTTCAGGGCCAGAGACTACCCATGGGTCTCACACATCCTGTCACTTGCCAAGGACACCTGAACCTGCTCCCAGAGTTCAAGTATGGGAGTTCAAGTAGAGAATGCCTAGACTCTTCACTGGCTGCTGTGGACTTGCCAGGGCAGACTGGCTTGGGCGCTGGGGGTTTTCTGCCTTCCTCTGTAGCATTGGGCATGGGTCACTTGTTGGTTGATTCTCTGTTTTAAAGGCTTTAAATCATGATTTGAGGACTTTAATAGCTCAGTTATGGGTTTGAGGTTCATTGTACAAGTGGGTCAGTGAGGTTTTCTGGCCTGCACTATGCAGGATGTTAAACTAGATGATCATATTGGTCCCTTCTGACCTTAGTGTCTATGACTGCAGTAGACAAAGGTCCAACCCAAGGCACTCACGGGCAGCAGGTGCTCTGGGCCACAGGAGCCAAGTGAAAACCTCAATTTGATTACAAAATCCTGGTAGTCCCAGAAGACATGTGCAAGAGCCCTGACAGCATTACTGGACAGTTCTGTGATCAGCAGGCCCTAGTGCAGGGTCTTTTTGGAGTGGTAGATCGGTTCAAACACTGTGACTAGAAGGCAGGCAGCACTATCTACTCACAGAGCAGAGAAGAAGCCACCAGGCTGTGACGGCAGAGAGGGAACAAGCCAGGGCTCTGAGAGGGGAACACGCTGTTCAGCAGAAGAAATTCTCCTTTAGCTCCAAGCAGCTCAGAAACAGAAGATAAACTTCAGCTCCCACCTGGGCCAAGGACTGATGAGGTTATTCTAACATAGCAAAAGCTTGCAGCTGCTGGATGAACCAAGGGCTGGAAGGGGAAAAAGGGAGGGGAAAGCTATCCAGGAGCCATAACTGGCAGGCTTTTAAGAAGGCTTGCACCTTGCAAATGACTCTTCTGAAAGGGCCACAGGATGTGAGCAGTGTGGCTGATAAACTAGACCAGTGTTTCTAGGATGTAGGAGCTACTGTATTGGGTAGACGAGAAAAAAAAGGAGGCTGTGAAACTGAGGGCACAGCTACAGCTTTGCTGTGAGGGGCCATTGCCAGCTCCTGTAGATGCTGAAGCTGCCATCTGGTCTACCGTGGCTACATGCCTACTTTAGAAGCTAACTCAGGTCCACCTAATCCGCTCTGAAGCTCAGTTTAGTTACAATCTAAGACCGGTAAAGTCACAGCTTCTGGAACTAGTTTGGGGCCTCTGAAAATTCAAGGGGAGGGCAGAGGGGCAGGCTTTGGTGTGTGTGGTAAGAGAGAGCCGAGCACTCAAGTTACCAGGAGGCTGTATTTATGTAGGTAAATGAAGTGAGGCCTCACATACCCTGAAAGGCGTTTTAGAGGGAAAAGCTGGTCAGCCAGTGAGGGGCTGGATTTCGAGTTGCAAAAACACAAAGTGGTGGCTACAAGGAAAGCTGCCCTAATGGTCCTGTGCTCTGCCACAGCAAACTGTCCACAGATGGATTGGGAAGAGCTATGGAAATAGGCTGAAGCTGAGAGATGAGGGCCAGCTTTCCCCAGCTGAACCCATCAGACCCAAGAGCAGAGGCACTGATATGAAAGAGGAGACACTTGGCTCTACAGCCTGGATCTTGGCTGAGAGGGGTGAGCTGCCCCTCAGCACTGAGCAGGTGATGGGGATCAGCAGGGTTTGCTGTCACAGGAGGAGCTGGCTAAGCTCCAGACCCAGCCCAGGATGGAGAGTGGCCTGAAGCCCAGCTCCGTGTTGGAGAGGCCAGGGGCTGGCGATGGTCACCCTGATGGAGACTGAGCAACCCCTTGAGTCCCACTGTGCAAAGAGGCAGAATCTGCCCTGTCACTGGATAAGCAAGTGAATTTATTTTGTGCTGCCTTTGGATTTCTGAGGTGCTCTAGACGTTTATGTTCATAAGGCAGGTTTCTTGGGCAGGGGCTGGGCAGTGAAGAGTGTTAGAGGTAGTGGGAGGACCAAGGGCCATAGCTGATAAGGCCAGGGCATGGAGAGAGATAAGGGGCATTTTCCAATTTACTGTCCCTCTGTCACAGATTAGCTGCACCAGGTACCAGTCCCAGCTCGCACCTAAGCAGCTGCACTTGATGTTTGCACCAGGGCACAAACATGGCTGAGAGACGGCTGTGCCAGAGACTGTCACCCATCCCATCACTGTGGCTCTGGGTCTATTACAGGGTGACTGGAGCAGGCACCAGAGGGGCACAGGGGGTGTGAGAGGTATAATTAGATAATAAAAGGGAGATGTGGGGAGGGAGGGGGCAGACCCCAGAGGGTCACAAGGAAGCAAGAGATAGGGCCAAGCTTCAAGAGGGGGAGGATGGCGAGGATGGGTGCGAGGGCTCAGAGGAATGAGAGAAGGGGCAGGCACGAAGACACTTGTGCTGTCTAATTGAGGGATGGGTACAAAGAGGGCAGAGAGGAGAAGGACAGGTGCCCAGAGAAGAATGGAGGGGAGGTGAAGAAGCAGGTAGGCACAAGGGACCAGAAGAGAGGGATGTAGAGAAGGACAGGCCCTACAGGGGCACTGGGGAGCAAAGAGAGGCAGGAGAACCAGGGCGCAGAGGGAGGATAAGGGGAGAGGTGAGACCCAGAGGGTAAAGATGAGGGGAGGGCTGGGTGCCAGGGGTCCCTAATGTGACAAAGGAAGAGGCCTGCACCAGAGGGCTGATGGGGGTGCAGCTAGGGATGGGACCCAGGGGCAGAGGAGGAGCAAAGAGGGGGAAGAGGCAGGTGTTACAGGATGGTAAATAGAGACCAAGGTAAAGGGCAGGTGCCTGGAGACTGAGGGGGGTTGGGCAGCAGGACAGACACAAGGGGGCCAAGGGCTGGCACTAGGGAGCAGAGGGAAGGGGGCGTAGCAGGGAGCAGAAAGGGCTGAAGAGAGAAGCAGGGGCCAGGAGTGAGTTGAAAGATGGGGTGGACCCCAGGGTAGAAGAGGGGATCAGAGGTAGGACATATGGGACAAAGGGAGGGATAGGAGCAGAAGTGGAAGGCCAGAGGTGGATGTGATGGGGTGAGGGGGTGAAGTGCTGGGAGCCGAAGGGTGCAATGGGTGCTTGGGGGAAGGGGCAGGTGCCAGGATATTCAGGCACAAAGGGGATTTTTCCCACAGATCTTTTGCTCTGTGTTGAGTAATTTCAGGAATCCTGAAGAGGGGAAACTGAGGCAAGGTTCTTGTAGGCCCCTCCCCAAGATGATTATACAAAACTGGCCCCCATGCAACTGAGCTGCTGCCCCTCCCCCCATGCAGACAGACACCCCGCCAAGTCTGGCTGTGTGGGGATTTCATGCCATATCTGACCCCAGAGGAGCCAGCACCAGACTGAGAACCTGGCATGAGCCTGAGCACAGGGTGTTTGCGTCGCTGCCCAGCTCCTGACCTCATTCCAGATCCTTGGCTGCTCCCACTGCCCCACAGCCTCTGGCTCCCTCCCCTCCCCACCCACCGAGTCTGCCCCTCCAGCCCCCAAGTTCAGGCTGCTCCTGCCCAGCCCTGCGCCTGTGGATCTGGTGCCCCCTCCTGGCTCTGTGCTGAACTGGGGGTGACCCAGAGTCTAGGGATCCAGCAGAGTCTCTGTGATACCCTCTGTCTGACCCAGACAGACAGACACAGGCTAGGTCCAGGGGGCAGGGAAGCATCCACTCCCTGCCTGGTGGGTCCTAGTGCTCCGAGGGACCCTGGCACAGGGCACAGCTCCTCCCCGGGAAGGGTCAGCAGAGAATCAGCACAGGTGAGGAGGGTTCGCAAATGGTGCTGAGGGGCTGACTGTGGGGTCTCTCCTGGGCTGGGGGAAAGGCTGGCATGACTCTGATTTGTACCTTCTCCTGTTTCACCTCAATGCCAGCCCTGAAAAGGCCTAGACACGAGCCAAGTGCCATTGGTGAGAGGGTCTCGAGACCCCCTTCCCAGATATAACCCCTTCTACTGTTCATGTTTTTCTGGGAACAGAGATGAGCAGGAGTAGATTCATTAGGTCCTGAGACAGAGTGAGGGGGTGGCGTGTGGGTGGGTCTCAGGGTGGGAGTGGAGCAGACAGCAGGACTAGGGTCCACGCTCCCCAAGGGCAGGAGTCAGGTGGCATCCATGGACCCCCCATCACACCATGCTTCACTCAGAGCAGGTGACGGGTCCATGCGAGTCAGTTTGTTATGCAGTAAAGCATGGCCCAGCTCAGACCACAGGAGGCAGGCCAGCCCCTCCGCTGGCCAGGAAGGTTGGCCACCGTTGGCTAAGAGGCCTGTGGCCAGGAGAGTTGCTGATCCCAAGAAAGGGTCTGGGCCCAGGCCCTGCCCCCAGCCCCACCCCATGATCCAATCTAGCTCCAGGCGCCCCATCTGCCAGATCTGGGACAAGATAGCTGAATGGCTCGGTAGCTTCCACTCACCCCAGAATCTCTTCAGCATTTCTCTCACATCAAGGCAGCGCTCTGGGATTTTATAAACATTCTTCAGCTCAGCAGAGATGGCACCTGGTTCATACAGTTTCACATTCTGACTCCTGTGAAGAAAACGTCCCATCAGGGGCATTGCTGCCCCAGGGACAGCCCCGGGAAACAGGCACAGGCCCCGCCCCTGGCCCGCAGGCCCCACCCCCAGCATGCAGACCCCGCCCTCTGGCTGGGGACAGGGCCGGAAGCTGCCGTGCTGCCAACATGACATGAAATAGTTTAGTAACAGTTTATAATCCTGTCTAAAATTTTTGCACAGTTAGTTCTCAGGCATCATGTTTTCACCTTATTACTTTGCCATGGCACAGCATCTGTCCTGCTGAAGGCAGGCACACACATGACACCAGCCAGCAGGAACCAGCCAAGCCAATACAAAGCTGGAGAGTGAACAGTGACACAACACATCCAGCTGGGATATTTATAACACATCTTCAGTATGATGGATGTAGAATTCAAAGACTTGGTCTGACATGTCTGTGATTGTTTAGTTAGGATAAATATTCTGCTGTTCTTACAATGACCCTATCAAAATACCAGTGACGATGTTTGGAGAAGTTACATTTTAATATACATGTGAATGAAGACAAAGAAGAAATGACAATCCCAATTCTACACATCTGTTTTGAAGAATGTTGTTTGAAAGCGAACATAAGGTTACAGCAATAAAATTTTCTAAATTAGAACCAGCTCTCTTTTCTCCTCTCCTGATTTTACACTGACACTTCACAGGGGTAGAAATTCTGACAGCAGACACTGATCCTGTCCATCATCATCTGCTACCCCTTATGTGGATAAAGGAAAGGGCAACATATCATGATGGGGCATCAGCAGACACAAGCTGTCTGTCTGTATTTCCTAACAGGATCACCATCGGCCAAGAGCCCTTTCTCACCCTGCAGTGGAGTGGGGCAAACATTGTGTGGGGTGGGGGAAGCTGCCTGGGCTCCTTCCTGTGATCAGGTCTCTTTTAGCCAACCTGGCCTCATGCTCACACAGCCCTGGGGGTGGACTCACACTGGCTTTCTCCTGCCACAGCTACTAAATCCCCTTCCCCAGCTCAGCTCTTTCCACCCTCCATTGCACTGGGACCAGCACCCCCAACACAGGCCTGGGGGCTGGTGAGAGCTGCGGGGGGACAATCTCTGAGAGGGACACTGGGCAGGTCAGGGCAGCCAAGCAATGGTCAGGTTGAATTTCCTGATCAACTGCTCTGGTGTGTGAAGTTTGAAGCTGGAACATCACCCTGGTCACTGGGTAGCCTTGTGTCAAAGGGAGATCCCGCCATAAACGCAGCACTGTGGACAAGCTGGGTGTTAGACACGTGAACTGACATACACAAATTATTTTAAATAATTTCCTTCTTAATGCCTGTGCCAGTGCCAGGGAAGAGGGCTGGGACTATCAACCTGCCTAGAGATCCCCTCCGCTCTGAGCTGGGACTGGGCAGATGATCAGGGGAGCTGCGTTCTTACCCCCACCATTGAGATAAGGACTGAAATAAGGGTGAAGGGTCCCAGAGAAGGTGTCAGTGAAAGTGAAGAGCAGGGACCTGTCTGTCACATTGTAAAATGAGACCTCGCCTGCCTCATAGTTCAGGAAAATCCCCACCCGGCTGGGCCTGACACTCATGGGGAGGGGGCTCCAGGGGGCAGTGCAGGCCTGGTATTTCCCATCCCTCAGCACAAAGGCCCAGTGTCCATCTTCAGGTGAGAGTATAACGTCGCCCTTCCTGCTCACAGATTCCATACAGACCCCCAGAGTCCAGGCAGTTTTGTCTCCCACCTCCACCTCCCAGTAATGCCTCCCGCCCACGAACCCCTCAGCACCCAGCACAGAGACACAATAATCAAATCTCTCAGGGTTGTCGGGCAGATCCTGGCCCGTGTCTCCGTGTCTCACACTTTTCTGATCCTCAGACAGGACGAGGCTGGGATGAGCCGTGTCTGGATCCAGAGTCACGTCCACTGGGGAGAGAGTCACAGAGTCAGGGCTGGGCGGGGCAGGAGTGGGTCACGGGGGTCACAGTGAAATTAACCTGCATCCACAGCCCTGCACGGATACAAAAATGTGGAACCGCATCTGATTCGCATCTGCTAAGTGACAGCATTGATCCGGTCCAAAATTCGCATGCCAGGTTTTAGCTGCATCCCCAACTGTATCTGCAACTGAGTTTCAGCCTTTGATTGGTTCTTTCCCCACATGGATCCTGCCCACTCTTCCCTCTTCTTGTTTGTGGTTCACGCACTGTGCTGTCAATCATATTTCCTAATCCACCAATGAAATCTCTGAATGACAGCAGGGTATGCAAACTGCAAACAAGAAAAGTAGGGGTGGGCCGGGAAAACATGGGGAATGAGCCAATCAAAGGCCAGCAGTGGATCTCCAGGCCCCAGCCTGAGACTCTGATTGGCTGGCAGATGACAGTCAGAGCTGAGCTAGGATTGGCTGGAGGCTTCCTGCTTCTCTTGCCTGCTGCTGACACAGATCAGGGCAGGGGCTGCAGCAACCACCAAGGGAAGCAGCAGGAACCAGGGGGGGCAGATGGGGGTGAGGGGAGGGACAGGTTCAAAGAGGGTGTGAGGGGTGAGGGGAGGGATGGGGTCCAGGGGAAAGGATGTGGCTAGACCCCAGGGGCGGGAGGGGCTATCAAAGGGCAGAGGGATGCAAGGGAAATGGGGGACTCCACAGGCCATGGGAAGGAAAGGGGGGGCCTCCATGGGACTGATGGGAGCCATGGGGAGGGTCAGATGACAGGGTGGGTGAATGAGGAGTGGGGCAGGCCCCGGAAGGACACTGAGGCAGGAATTAGGGGGCAGGAGGGGTGGCTGGGGCAGGGGTGGTCACTGGACCAAGGCAGAGCAGAGTTAGGGAAAGGGAGATGCCAGTGGGGTGATGAGGGGGGCAGGCAGCCAAAGAGGGGTGAGAAAAGGAGAGGACACTGAGGCACAGAGGAGGGGAGAGGGAAGGGGTTTGAACCAGAAGACACAAGGCACAAACACAGAGTCAGAGGGGAGCGAAAGGAGGGGCTGGAAGAAGGGGGTGGAAGGGAATGGGGGAAAGGGCAGGAACTAATGGCAGGGGGTGTGAGGGGAGGGGCAGACACCAGGCAGGCTAAGGTTGGGTTGGGGAGAGTGCAAACCAGGAGTGGACAGAGGAGGTGAGGGATGGGGCAGGCACCAAAGAAGCATGGGGGCGTGAGGAAGGGGCAGGCAGACACCCGGAGGCTTGAGGGGGTGGTGAGTGGAGGGATGGATGCAAAAGAGGCAGGGGGGTGATGGGGCAGGTTGGCACCAGGAGGGCTGAGAAGTGAGAACGGAGGAGTGGATTCAAGGAATGCAGAGGGGGAGGTCGGGTACCAGTAAATGTAACTAAGTTCTCTCGGCAGGAAATAGCCAGAGGGCCCCCAAAAAGTAACTAGATGGGGGTGAGAGAAGAGGTGATAGCTAAGGGGCAGAGAGAGGAGTGTGAAGGGCGGCCCTAGGGGCACAGAGGGAAATGAAGGGAGGGGTGGGACATGACAGGGAAGATGGTGGCTAAGGGGAGAGGTGGTTCCCTGAGGGTAAAAGAGGTGAGAGGAGACCCAGAAAGCAGGGAGCCCAAACGTGGTCAAGGGAAGGAGTCAAATGGGGGCTAGATTAAAAAAAGGGTCTGGGGATCATGAGTGAAGGGAGGGGCGGGTGCCAGGTGGCCTGGGGGGGTTGAGGGGAGGGATAGGGCTGGTGGGGATCAGGAAGGGGAAAGTGATGGGGGGAGAGGGATGCGAGGGAAGGGGCAGGTACCAGGGAGTGAGGGGACAGGCGTGTGCCATGTGTGCTATGGCGTCAATGAGGGCAGGTGTGAAGGGAGCAGAGGAGGGTACAGGAAGGGGCCTACAACAGTGGGATGCAAGGCGGGATCATATAGGCAGGGAGAAAACAGGCAGGGAGAAGGCACCAGAGGAAGAAGGAAACAATAGAAACGGTTTGGGCAGAGGGGTAGGAGCATGTGCTGGAGGCAGAAGGGGGAATGGAAGGGGCAGGGAAAAGGCGGGGCTCTGCACAGAGATGGGGCTGAAAGGAGGGTTGGGCATCAGAAAAGCAGGGCATGATGAAAGCCAGGGGCTGGAACAGAGCAAAGGAGAAGATTTTATTTTAGGGTTTACTCAGACAGACACCCCAGCAATGCTTTTTGTCTCTGAGCTTTCAGACTGTGTGGCATAATTTAAGGTGAATAGAAGAGGGTAAACTGAGGCGGGGGGCTTGCAGGGGCTCAGAGGCTACCAAGGCACTGTTCAAAGGCCCTACCCAAGCACTACATGTATCAGACGTGTCATCTGTGACTCCATCCCATCAAAGGGGTGACTGAGCAGCACAGCACAGACACCTTCCAGAAATGTGGGATGGTCACCCTCTCACACTGGTTTCTGCCAGGCCAGCAACAGCCCTGGTGTCTTAGGTCCCATATTTGGAAAGGACTAGGGTCTAGCAATACAGAGACCACCGAGGGGGTCCATTGACTTCACAGGGTCAGCCATTTGCAGACAGGAGAGAAGGTGGCGCAGACCTGGCTGAAAGTTACACATGACCATGGCCAGGATGGGGACCTGAATTGTGGCCGCCCCCTGGACAAAGGCTGGTGAGACTGGCCTGCTGCCCCAGGGCACTCACAGACCAGGAGGGCTCCAGTTTCCCACCACAGGGACGTTGGACCCAGGCTGCTGTCATGTCAAGGCAGAGGCCTTTGGGACCCATTTTGGGCTGGAACAGTGATGGCTCAGGGATAATTGTCTTCAAATGTGGAGGAAAGGAGGATGAACAAAGGGGCTGGGCTGCCCTGCAAGGACTTTGGATTTTTAAGACAGGGGATGTTGCTGTGGGGCAGTCAATTTTTCTACTGCCACGTAAAATGGGTGGCCAAGACCGCAGCCCTCAGGTATAAACTTCAGGGGCAGAGACCAGCCATGGGTCTCACATGTCCTGTCACTTGCCAAGGACACCTGAACCT
The DNA here is from genome assembly GCA_007922195.1 of Podocnemis expansa. Lineage (NCBI taxonomy): Eukaryota > Metazoa > Chordata > Testudines > Podocnemididae > Podocnemis > Podocnemis expansa. Next base: position 11,614 of record ML682254.1, read on the forward strand.
GCTCCCACAGTCCAAGTATGGGAGTTCGAGTGGAGTCTCCCTAAACCCTGAACAGACTCCAGTAGAGAAAGGTCCAACCCACAACACTCACGGGCAGCAGGTGCTCTGGGTCACAGGAGCCAGGCAAAAAGCTCAATGTAATTACAAAATCCTGGTGGTCCCAGGTGATGTGTGCAAGCATTACTGAACAGTTCTGTGATTGGCAGGCCAAGGCGCAGGCTCTGTCTGAAGTGGCAGACAGGTTCAAACCCCGTGACTAGAAAGCAGGCAGCAGTAGCTACTCACAGAGCAGGAGAGAAGGAACCAGGCTGTGACTGCAGAGAGCAAATGGACCAAGGCTCTGAGAGGGGAACACACTGTTCAGTAGGAAAAATTCTGCTCTAGCTTAAAGCAGCCCAGTAGCTGAAGATAAACTTCAGCTCCCACCTGGGCCAAGGACTGATGAGGTTATTCTAACAGCAAAAGCTTGCAGCTGCTGGATGAACCAAGGGCTGGGAACAACATAACACTGGTGAAGTGGCCATTTGAAGTGCCTGGACCCAGACTTAAGGAGACTTAGGCCTAGAAGAGAAACAGCCCCTGGAGAATGGAACAATTCAGCCAAAGGAGGAGCAAAGCAATAGGGAGATGGTGGACAACAGCCTCAAGACAGGTGAGCTGCAACCGCTGATGTAGAAAATGCAGGAGGAAAGCTACCCAGGAGCCAAAACTGGCAGGGTTTAAACAAGGCTTGCACCATTCAAATGACACTTCAGAAAGGGCCACAGGATGTGAGCAGTGTGGCTGATAAACTAGACCAGTGTTTCTAGGACATAGGAGCTGCTGTATTGGGTAGACAAGGGAAACCAGGAGACCATGAAACTGAGTGTACAGCTACAGCTGAGCTGGGAGGGGCCAGTTCCAGCTTCTGTGGACACTCAAGCTGCCATCTGCTCTACCCTGGCTACATGCCTACTTTAGAAGCTAGCTCAGGTCCATTTAATCTGCTCTGAAGCTCAGTTTAGTCACAACCTAAGTCACAGCTTCTGGAACTAGTTTGGGGACTCTGAACATTGAAAGGGAGGGCAGAGGGGCAGGCTTTGGTGTGTACGGTAAGAGAGAGCCCAGCACTCAAGTTACCAGGAGGCTGTATTAATGTAGGCAAATGAAGCGAGGCCTCACGTACCCTGGAAGGCGTTTTAGGGGGAAAAGCTGATCAGCCAGTGAGGGGCTGGATGTCAAGTTGCACAAACACAAAGTGGTGGCTACAAGGGAAGCTGCCGTAGTGGTCCTGTGCTCTGCCACAGCACACTATTCACAGATGGACTGGGAAGAGCTAGAGAAATAGGCTGAAGCTGAGGGACCAGGGCAACTTTGGCCAACTGAACCATTCAGACCCAAGAGCAGAGGGACTGGAGTGAAAGAGGAAACGCTTGGCTGTATGGCCTGGATCTCAGCTGAGAGGGGAGAGGTGCCCCTCAGCACTGAGCAGACAATGGGAAAGCAGCAGGGTTCGTTGTCACAGGAGGAGCTGGCTAAGCTCCAGACCCAGCCCAAGATGGAGAGTGGACTGAAGCCCATCTCTGAGCTATGGACGAAGTTGGAGAGGCCAGGAGCTGGCGATGGTCACACTGGTGGAAACTGAGCAGCCCCTCAAGTCCCACTATGCAAAGAGGCAGAATCTGCCCTGTCACTGGATAAGCAAGTTAATTTATTTTGTGCTGCCTTTGGATTTCAGATGTGCTCTAGGTGCTTATGTTCTTGTGGCAGGTTCCCTGGGCAGGGGCTGGGCAATGGAGAGTGTTAGAGGTGCTGGGAATACCGGGGGCCATAGCTGATGAGGCCAGGGCAGGGAGGGAGACAAGGGGGCATTTTCCAACTTACTACCGCTTTGTCACAAATTAGCTGCACGAGGTGCCAGTCCCAGCTCACATCCACTTGTGAATCTCTTTGTTACTCAGTAAAACACAGCCCAGCACAGACCACAGCAGCCAAGCCGGCCCCTCCTCTGGCCAGGCAGTACAACCAGCCATGACTAATGGGGCTGTGACAGTGACACCAGAAGCGGCTTTCAGGGTAGGTGGAGTAGGCACAGGCAGAGGGTCCCAAGCAGAAAGGGGTCCATCGCCTGCTTCACCTACCCCAAAAGCTGTGTCTGCCTTGGTCAACAGCAAGAAAAGCTGGACCCTGGGGCTAGGGCCAGCGGTGAGGAGCTGGGGCCGGCAGCAGGTTAGTCGGGGCCAGAGCCAGTGGTGGAAGAGCTGGGTCTGTGGTGGGGGCTAGGACTATGGCAAAAGGGGCCAGTGGACATATAGGGGACCACCCCACAATGGGCCTTCACCTAGGACCCCCAATAGCCAAAGACCACCTCTGAGTGACCCCCCCCCATGTCCCATGAGTGATGCAGAGACATATAATCCATTACCAGCCTCTGCAGCCCCCAGCACTTTGGGCCCTGTCCAGGCCTTACAGCCAGCAGTTAAAGTATGATTTTGGGGGGCCTAGAACCCTCCTAAATTGGCAGGCCCCCTTGTGCCAGTGTGGGAGTCCTTCACCCACCCCAGCTACTGCCCCCAATATCCATTCTCCTGTCCCCAAAATCCACCCCCAGCCCCCAATACCCACTCCCTTTTGTAGCGAATGGGACCTGAGGTTCCTTGAGGTGATAAAATCCACAG
>ML682254.1:44270-106175 GCA_007922195.1 Podocnemis expansa
TGTTTCGACAGGTAACGAGGTTTAAGTTATTTCGCAAAGACCACGGCCATTTCGAAAGAAGCGGTTTGCTTCTTTCGAAATGGCCGTGCGTCGTGTGGCCATGGCACTCCTTATTTCGAAACAACCTCTGTTGTTTCGAAATAAGGAGTGTGTGTGGACATACCCAATGAGTTATTTCGAAATAAAGTCCTTATTTCAAAATAAGTTAATTCAAATTATCAGGTTGTTAATTCGAATTAAGGGAAAGCCTGCTTTTGAAATAGCTGTTGTTTCAAAATGGTTATTTCGAAACAAGGCCGTTTGGACATGTTGTTTCGAAACAATGTATCCGAATGCCATTGTTTCGAAACAATGTATCTGAATGCCATTGTTTCGAAACAAGGATTTCGAAACAACAGCTATTTTGATTAGATGCGCGGTTTAACGGTTTCGAAATAACGGTGCATCATGTGGACAAGCCGCTTCTTATTTTGAAACAACCTCTGTTGTTTCGAAATAAGAAGCCTGTGTGGACATACCCTTGGAGAGTGATGAAGCACTGGAATGGGTTACCTGAGGAGATGGTGGAATCTCCATCCTTAAAGGTTTTTATGGCCTGGCTTGACAAAATCCTGGTTGGGATGATTTACTTGGGATTAGTCCTGCTTGAAGAGGAGGGCAGGACTAGATGACCTCCAGAGGTCCCTTCTGTCTCTCATCTTCTATGATACTTCTCTGTTTCTATAACTTTTTTCAGAGAGACCATGCTTCACTAACATGATGGCTGATAAGTTCCAAAGAGGTAGCTGTGTTAGTCTAGCTCAGCAAAACAAACAAGGAGTCAATTGCTGTTCTCCACTGTTTGAAACTAAACAACTGCTTTGATTTGCTGTCACCGTGTGACCTGATCCTATGACTAACACTCCCCTGCATTTATTTGCTCCCATTCTTAAATTCCCCATCTTCAAGTGTATGACAAAGTGGGATTTTCTCTCACAATAGCTCATGGGATAAATACATTTGTTAGTTTTTAAAACTGCCACCAGACTTTTTGTTTGCTGTGATCAGTGAAATTCAGTGTTGATCAATGAAAGGTAAGGCACTTTGCAAGGACCAGTTAGAGCTCTTCAGAGAAGTTATAGAGTTCTAACTTAACTGTCACTAATAAGAAAAAAGACCACGCATCACTGTACAGAGCTCCATGAAGACATTTGCTCAATATGCAGCACTATTTTAAAGAATGAAGAGTTAGGATGCAGAAAAGAACAGAGTAGAAAAATTCCAGAGGGCTAGTTGGGTTAGTTTAGTTCAGCAAAATAAACATGAAGTCTGGTAGCACTGTTAAAGGCTAAAAAATGTATTTATTGCATGAGCTTTTATGGGTAGAATCCCACTTCATCAGATGCACAAAATGGAAACTACAGTACTGAAATCAAACAAGGAGTCTGGTGGCACTTTTACAGACCATAAATTATAAAACTATAAAGTCTAAATTTGTTAGTCATTCCAAGTGCTACCTGACTCCTTGTTTGCATTGCTGGACTAGAGTAACCTGGCTGCCCCTTTGGAACTTGGCATGATACACTATGGAAGGGAATGCAGAGAAGGGTAAGTCACAAGATCAGTTCAGACTTTCTCAGCAAAACAAGCAAGTTGTTTTGATTCAAACAACATGGAACGGACAAGGTTGGAAGCTTAAAAGAGAGGAAAATCACCTTTGGTAATGGGTGGGTCAGCCCAAATCTCTATTCAGACCTAATGCAATGGTGTCAAATATGCATATAAATTCCAACCCTGCAGTTTCCAATTGGAGTTGTGTTTTAAAGTGTTTCTGTCGAAGCATGTAACTGTCAGGTCTTTCACAGAATGTGCAGGGGAGGGTTTGTGAAACCCCCATGGATGCCTGCTGGGCCTATCTAAGTACTGAAGTGAGAGACCCTCTAGTTCAGGGTTTGGCAACCTTTGCCAACCCATGTGCTGGTTCTTCCTCCCTGACCCTCAGCTGGTGCTGGCAGCCTTCTATGCTGAAAAAATGTGGTGGCTGCCTGAAAATACAGCAGCAGTCACAGCTGGAATGGGAACACTTCCCAGGCATGCCATGGAAAGAAGCAGCTCCTTTCAGGGGTTCCCAGGCATGTTGCAGAAAGAAGATTGCTGGAGTGGCTCTTATGGGGAGCATCACACTACGGAGAGGACCCGCTCCGGACAGCTTTTTTCTGTATTACACACAGGCATAGGCATAGGGGGACAGTCTATGTCCCAGCTACACTGGAATGAACCTGCCCAGAGTGACTTTTAGTGGCAGGAGCGGCAATTTCTGTGGTACTGCAGAGTGTGCCGCGTGCTGCCCTGAATGGGCTCGGGTGCCACTGTCGGTACACATACCAGGGGTTGCCTACCCCTGCCCTGGTTAAAGAATTGCCACATAATTGTGCCCTAAGATCTAAACTCACAGGCTGACATTCTGTGCTGGGAACATGCAGCCCAGGGGCACATAAGAGTGACGGTCACTTAAACACTCCACCTTCCCACATCCGCCTTATCCAGGTACTAAAGCAGCTCCCGCTACCCCCTGCCAGTAATTTGGGGCTCATCTGCAGGGGAAGGTTACACCAGCATATGGCAACCTTGACAACAATCCCTCATGCTTGGGGCCAGCCCAAGACCTGAGGTGCCCCTAGATGTGAGGAAGTGAAGGGCCCCTCGCACTGTGAAGACTGCTGCTGCCTCCACTTCTGGGACTGGTGCAGAGCACACAGCGCCCCCCACCACCGAAAACTGCCACAGCTGCCTACATTTTCAGAGGCAGGAGTGGCACATTAAAGATAATTGCCCCCCACCAGCTGCCAAAAAAAGCTGTTATCGGTGGCACTTTGCCTGTGGAAAGGCCAGGACACCTGCGAGGGATCCCAATACTGGACACTTCCCAGGAATGGGCTACTCAGAGCCTGGGTTCAGCATGCTGATTCTGTCATTTCCAGGATGTTTCTTACAACAATTGGGCCCTTCACCTGCAGATCCCATCTGTGCTGGTGGCAGCATCCCTGAGCTCACTGCTGGGGCTCTGGTGCTGATATGGAGACACTCCCCATCACCCATTCAAGCACCAACACGTTATTTGCAATTATTCCAAACCAAGTTTGTTTTACACTTCCCCCAGGGGACACATGTAGCCTCCTCCTGCCCCATCAGCAACATCTCTGTGCAAATACCTTTCCCCCCACAACTGAATGGGGGGGATCTGCCGCATTTCCCACCCCATCCCTGCTCCCCACAGCTCTGCCATGTCTCTGCTACAGGCTCTGTAGCCCACAGTTTCATAGCCACAGCCTGAACCATCACATCCCAGGGGCCCTTCAGGTCCAGTCGTGTCTCTGGGCTGAGTGAGGGAATCCCTAGCCTGGGAACATCTTTACATTGTGTCACAGCCCCACTTTGGCTTCAGTCAGTCATATATATCAACTTTTACATCAGTTAATGTAAGTGGCCCTGACACTAACATCTTTCCCTCTCCAGTTCATATTGCAGCGTCTCTAGGGGGAGAAAAGGGGGAGAAGTGAGATTCCTTTTGTATTTATGGAGATAACTATTACATTAGTTAAGGTAGCTGATCCAGAAAAAGTCTGGCCTTATTCACTTTCCACTTCAGATAGCAGTAGAGAGGGAGATGAGGTAAGATTTGTATTTATGGAGATAACTATACCATCAATTAAGCTAACTGATCTAGACAGACTCTTCTCATTTCCAGTTCAGATTGTAGCACCTCTAGGCAGTAGTTTTCATCTTTTATCCTTTGTGGAGTTCTAAAAAATTGACAAATAGTGGTCCAGACCCCTTTGAAAATCTTAGACATAGTCTGCAGATTTCCAGGATTTTGTGGACTACAGGTTGAAAACAATTGCTCTAGGGGGAGAAAAGGGTGAGAGATGAGATTTCATTCTGTCATGTTTAGGGTGAAGTTCCTGTTATTGTTTAATGCATCTGGGCTGTTGTTATGAAACAGAGAGAAACAAAAAGTCCATAGGGCTGGATGAACTGCATCCGAGGGTGCTGAGGGAGCTGGCTGATGAGATAGCAGTACCGTTGGCCATTATCTTTGAAAACTCGTGGCGAACAGGGGAGGTGCCAGAGGACTGGAAAAAAGCAAATATAGTACCTATCTTCAAGAAAGGCAAAAAGGAGGATCCAGGGAATTACAGACCTGTCAGCCTCACCTCAATCCCTGGAAAAATCATGGAGCAGCTTCTCAAAGAATCCATCCTGAAACACTTGGAGGAAAATAGAGTAATCAGGAACAGTCAGCATGGATTCACCAAGGGTAAATCATGCCTGACCAACCTCATCGCCTTCTATGATGAGATGACTGGATTTGTGGATGTGGGAAGAGCCGTTGATGTGATATAGCTTGACTTTAGCAAGGCTTTTGATACGGTTTCCCACAGCATTCTCATTGGCAAATTAAGGAAGTATGGGTTAGATGCGTGGACTATAAGGTGGATAGAAAACTGGCTAGATCAACGGTTTCAGCATGTAGGAATCAATGGCTCCATGTCAAGTTGGCAAGCAGTAACAAGTGGTGTGCCCCAGGGGTCGGTCCTGGGGCCAGTTCTGTTCAATGTTTTCATTAATGATCTGGATGATGGGATAGATTGCACACTTAGTAAGTTTGCAGATGATACCAAACTGGGGGGAACGGTAGACACCCTAGAGGGCAGGGACAGGATTCAGGGAGACCTAGACAAATTGGAGCAGTGGGCCAAGAGGAATCTCAAGAGGTTCAACAAGGACAAGTGTAAAATCCTGCACTTGGGACGAAAAAACCCCATGTACTGCTACAGGCTGGGGAGTGATCAGCTAAATAGCAGCACTGGAGAAAAGGACCTGGGGGTCATGGTGGATGGGAAGCTGGATATGAGTCAGCAGTGTGCTCTTGCTGCCAAAAAGGCCAATGGCATACTGGGCTGCATCAGAAGAAGTGTTGCCAGCAGATCGAGGGATGTGATCATTCCCCTCTATTCTGCACTAGTGAGGCCACATCTGGAATACTGTGTCCAGTTTTGGGCTCCCCACTACAAAAAGGACATGGACAAATTAGAGAGAGTCCAGAGGAGGGCAACCAAAATGATCAAAGGGCTGGAGCACAAGACCTATGAAGAAAGACTGAAGGAACTAGGCTTATTTAGCCTGCAGAAGAGAAGACTGAGGGGGGATTTGATAGCAACCTTCAACTACTTGAAGGGCTACTCCAAGGAGGATGGAGCTTGACTGTTCTCGGTAGTGACAGAGGGCAGAACGAGAAGCAATGGTTTCAAGTTACAGCTGGGGCGGTCCAGGCTGGATATTAGGAGAAACTTCCTTACTAGGCGAGTGGTGAAGCAGTGGAATAAGTTGTCTAGGGAGGTTGTGGAATCTCCATCTCTGGAGGTGTTCAAGTCCCAGCTGGACAAAATCCTGACTGGGATGATCTAATGGGAGTGGTCCTGCTTTTTTTGGCAGGGGGTTGGACTAGATGACCTCGTGGGGTCCCTTCCAACCCTATGATTCTATGATTCTATGAAATAGACGGAGAAATGAAGAGACACAGAAACCTCTGGGCAGGTCTACACGGTGGCAGGATTTCAACAGGAGCTGAAGGGAGATTTAAAATACGTCCAGTTCCAACTTCCACAATTAAAAAGCACAGCTCTTTTTTGCTTCTTTGAATTATTTGCTTCTCTGGTCACTGGAAAATCATTTTAACAGACTTTTCCCCTTCCTAGTTCTTCCTACACTTACAAATTTCTACATAAAGTTCACAGCCTTCAAGGGAGAAACCTACATGGGAGGGGGACATTCAAGGATACCGTGGATGTTTAAACATTGATACTAGTTAATTTAAAACAAAACTGACTATTCAGACCTCTCAGCCAGCTTTGGAAATCCTGGTTCCCCATAAACATACAGAGATCACTGGAGGCCAATTTCTGTCCTTCACCACCAGATTAAAAGCTATGACCGAGTCCTTACACTGCAATAGAGAGTTCATCACCCTGTTTCCTGTAGCAGAATCTCAGGCTGAGATAAATGAGATTCTCTCACTGTAAATAAGGTCACTGTTACCTTTTCATTTGTACAGCCACTGCTCTGCCCATCCACAGCTCATACTTAAGTAGACTGAGAAAAGAGGGGATGCATGCACAAAGTGAGAGACAGAACTGGGTCTGAGAAGCCCCTTCTCTCCTCCTATTTTGCTTTCTGGCTTTCCTGTGAGGCCAAATTTTGTACGTTGGAGCTCCAAGACCTGCTCGCTGAGCCTCATGTTTGTGTTTCAGCTGGAGCAGTGCTGTGCCCACACGACAGCTCAGAGTCACACTCCATTAGGTGGCTTAGGGAGCTCCCAGGGGATGAAACCATGTCCTGTTTCTTGGTTCAAATGTGACGTCATAATTTGTTCAGCTCCCCCTTCACCTTCAGCCCAGCTCCCATTGCCTGAAGCTCCTCCAGACTCTGAATCAAAGACGCCTTAATCCTTTTGCATGAGCTTTCGTGGGAGAAGATCCCACTTCATGCAAAAAATAAATCTGTTAGTCTTAAAGTGCCACACAACGCCTTGTTGTTTTTTTTTACTGGACTAGACTAACACGGCTATCCCTTTTGAAATTGCCTTAATCCTTGTCTCTGATTTTGATTTTGTTTTTAAATTTCTTGTCTGTCTGCCTCTCCCTCCCTCTCACAAAAATCCATGTCCACCTCACTTTGTTACCTTACCTTTCGCTTGGTGCTGTCTCCAGAAGGAGTAACCGGCCAGGGCAATGAGAACAGCCAGGAAAGCCAGGATCAGCCCCAGAGCCACCATCCAGGGATTCATCCTAGGGAAAAATGGCTCTGCAAGAGAAAGTGTCACTGACTAGCTGGAGCCAGACACATGCAGTACGAAGACAGGACACGGGCACTGGTGGGCAGATAAAAGACTCTCACAGCGATGTACACACTGAGATGTGTCTCCTTCGTGCTTTATTATTAAGCCAGTGAAAGTCCAAGCTTTACTGTCCTTACTTTTTACTGACTATGGTTAATTAATGGGAGGGGGTGTGTTGGGGATAGGGAGGGGGCAGAGGGCACCTCTGCTGTGCTCAGTCTCCTTGGTATTGGTTCAAATCCAAGGTTCCTTTATGTCCATCAGCTGCTCTGACTAATCCAAAGGCTGCAACTGGTGCAAACTGGCCTTCTGGATTCAAGCTGTGGCTAGGTTCCCAACCCAAGAAAGTATGATTAAGCGTCTAATGAATGGTTTTAATGTAAACAAAACTTGGTCCTGGAAATTTAGAGTAAGTCCTCCTGATTCCTGTCTCCAGAGGCGACCTTAGGGATAGGCAAAGCTAGGGCCCTAGGCGGCAAGAGGCCCTGTTCCCACCTACCCCAAAAGCCATGTCTGCCTTGGAAGAGTAAGCTGGGGTTGTGGGAGGGCACCAGGGCCACAGAGGGGGCCAGCCACAGGGCGCTGGGGCTGGAGTGGGGAGGGGACAGCTGGAGCCGTTGGCAGGGGCTGGAGCCATGGGTGGCTGGCTACAGTGTAGGACAGGGCTAGGGAGCCCTGCAATGGGTCTTTGCTTATGGCCCCCTATAGCCTATGGTCACCTTTCTCTGGGCCCTGGAGCAGTAGTTGACTAGAGAGTCCTTTGGTAAATGATCAGTGTGGTGTACTGAAACTGTGTAAAAATTACAAGCAGACACTCTAAATCGGAGAGGATTCCTGGTCATAATTTAGGCTAAGGGGCTCTGTAGGGAGTTTATTTCTTCTTCCTCCACAGTCAGTCTGCAAAGAGCCAGAATAGAGCAAGGTGGCTAACATCTGTTCCTCTGCCTTAGGGAGCAGCCTGCTTTGTCTCTCTCTGTATTTGGTTGTGGTGTGTTCAAGTTCTGGATTCATGGAGCTAAGGATGTGTTACACTGGAGCCTTACAGGAAGAGTATTTATGTTTTCTTTTACATTCTCTATCTTCATTCTGGGAACATAACCATCACGGTATCCTGGGCATATCATAGACTAACCAGCAGTACCACGCTTTGAGACCTCAGATGAATAGGTCTTTACACCTGCCAATTTCAAAAGGGATAGCCGTGTTAGTCTAGTCCAGTAAAAAAACAACAAGGAGTTGTGTGGCACTTTAAGACTAACAGATTTATTTTTTGCATGAGCTTTCGTGGGAGAAGATCCCACTTCCTCAGATGCTTCGAAGATGGGTGAACTTACAGAAAGGAATGAAACCAAATGTAAGGGGGTGTAAAACATAGGATCAGGTCATAAACTAACAGCATAAAGTAACTGCTCTGATTTGCTGTTACTTTATGACCTGATCCTATGTTTTACACCCCCTTACTTTTCGTTTCATTCCTTTCTGTAAGTTCACCCAGCTTCGAAGCATCTGAGGAAGTGGGATCTTCTCCCACGAAAGCTCATGCAAAAAATAAATCTGTTAGTCTTAAAGTGCCACACAACTCCTTGTTGTTTCTTTGCACCTGCAACATTTTTATTATGATAGAGATGAAATACTCTGTATTAACTGAGTAATTTAGTAGCTAATAATACCTAAAACCAGGACCTTTTATTCTCCTTAAAAATGAAGATGCTCTTAGATAATATTTTGTTTTTGCATATTTTGGGACTGAACTTTTATTATTGTTATGTTCATCTGTAATCCAAGTAGCAGGGCTTAGATCATATCCGGGGCTTTCTTTTGCTATTTGGGGAAAATGACTTTTGTAGCCAGATTTTCATAAATGCTCAGCACCCAGCAATTGTCCTCATGAACAAGGGAGAAATCCCAACTTCACAGCACAAACAGTGAAATTAGTAAAAAAAAAAAGAGATATGTACTCTGCTGGAAGGTTGTGGTCCAAACCCTCTTTATTTCACTGGATACCCAGCTACTCTGAGAATCTGGCCAAAGGTGTCCCAGCCTGCAGGGTCCTAAAAATCCTCTTCTGATGCTGGAGTGAGAGAATTGAGGCTGCTCAAGACTTTCAAAGCAGCACTCAGCATCTTGACTGTTCAGGTCAATAATGAGAAGATACAATTTTAAATATTCTCCACCCATGTCTGTAGTATCTCAGTCAATCCCTATGTAGCTTGGACAGGCACTGACCTGCTATGGTAATCTGTGACTCCTTCTCCTGGTTGAGTCGAAGGTTCCTGACACAGCAGGACACTTTCTGGTTGGACTCCTCTCTTAGAACAATGACAGTCTCTGTCTGAAACAGGCCATTGGCCTCTTCGGATATTTTTTCAGAGGTTGATTGTAAGAGCTGCCCCTGCAGATCACTCCACAGAACCTCGGGCTTTGGGTACCATCCAGAGGATCGACACACAAGCCGGATCCCTCCGTCCTGATGTCCTTCCACAGAGATGGCAGGAGCAGAGCCCAAAGCTACAGAAGAAATAAATGGACTTGTGATGACCCTACACAGCCCAGGAATGAGACAAACGTTTATACATTATTAACAAAAACAATTTCCAAATTAAACTAATAACTGAATGTGAGTCCATTGGTGTGATTGATTAGTTAAAGTGGATAGAATCCAATTTTATACACAGTAAACTTAATAAAAACAAGCAAGGAGTCCTCTGGCACTTTTAAAGAATACTGTTTGTAATGAGAAAGCCAGTTCATCTCTCTATTCAAACCCAAGTTGATGGTGTCAATTTTGCATATGAATTTTAACTCTGTAGTTTCTCCATGAAGCTTTGATTTAGAATTCGCCTATTGAAGTACTGTAACAGACATGTCTTTCCTGGAGCGATCAGGCAAATTGAAGTGTTCCCCTATTGGTTCTTGAATGTTGTGATTTCTGATGTCAGGTTTGTGCCCCTTTATTCCTTTGCACAAAAACAATTCAGTTTGGTCAATGTATAAGGGCGGGTGTCATTGTAGGCACAAGATGGCATAAATCACATCGGTGGATCAGCAGATGAATGAGTCCCTGATGGAGCAGAACTAATGTTAATGTCAGGGGTGTTCTATGGACAAACTTGTTCCAGTTTAGTTAAAGTAGTTTAGTTAAACCGGTGCAAACCTCAGTGTGGACATTCTTAACTCAAGAAGGAATTGACTCAAGCTAAATTAATACAAGTCATTTCCAAACCATTTAAAAGCATCCACATAGGTTTTTGCACTACTCCATTGAAACCAGAACGTCTGTCTCTAGACAAGCCCTAGATTAATTAACTACCAAAACGCTTTGTTACCGGTGAGATCAGCATGTGTTTGTAGTCGCTACTGCCACTCCAGAGTGCAGAAGTTGGTAACAAAAATTTGGACTCTTGTGGGAGCCAGAAAACAAACCCACAAAATCCAGACTTTTGCTAACAAAAAGATGCAGGGTGAAGTTAATGCCTCGCACCCCAGACCACACTTTTACTGATGAGCTAAACTGGAATAAAATTATCTTAATCTGCAATAAGAGGTTTCATTTTACCCAAAGACCTGAATTCAAACTGATTTGGTTATTTTGGTTGCCACTGCTCTGCAAATAAGGCATTAAAATCTTCAGTAATTTTAACCCAGATGATCCTCCATGAGGAGGCAGAGAAGGGACATGGGTCTGGAACCTTCCTCACATGGGACTCTTTTTAAAAAATAAATATTTGTACTTGTATTGTTTTTAGTAAACACATAATGAAGAAAACATACATGTACAAATAATCCAAAAACCTGCATTGGATGGAAATAGCAGATAAATATCATCAAACAAGGGCAGAGTTCATTGAAGACAGGAGGAGGCACTGCCTCCCCTGATTGGCCACCCTCTGCCTCCCTGCTGAGGCGCTTTCAAGCATCTGACAAAGTGGGATTTTTTTTCCCACAAAAGCTCATAAGATGGATATATTTGCTAGTTTTTAAAAGTGCCACAGGACTTCCAGTTTGTTTTGCTGAATTAAACTAGCACTGCAACCTCCATGGAAATCAAGCAAAAGATTCCCAAGATACAGACTGTGAAAAATCCAGCTGTTCCCAAAGTTCCCAGATTCCAGCAACTCTCAGGGACAGGTGAAGGCAACATCTCAGCAGGAGTCCTCAGGCCAAGGGTAGTGGGCTGGTGACATTGTACAACTCAGGGCCAGGGTAAAGTGCATGGAGCAGGCTCAGGGTTTGAGTGCAGGCCAAGTGTTCAACAAACGTGATCTGAACCTCATGTCATGGCTGGTTACAAAACTAGCTGCATCTCTGTCCCCTCTCTGCCCTCTCTGACAGCACCTTCAGGGGCCCGAACGCCTGCCTCTCCCTATCCTAGATGGAGAATTCCTTAGTGTTTGCATTCTTAAACCAGGCTCTGGGCTACGGCACCCTGTGTTATCCTGTGGAGCCCAAACACCAGTGCGGGTGGATCAGCCATTGGTTTCCCCAGATGTGCACAAACAGTTGTAATAAACACACCTTACCATCACCTGACTGTTTAGAGGTGTTTGTGTTAATGCCTTTATGTATTTCATTGACCCTTCTGCGTAAGTTATTAACCCTTTGTTCTAACAACCTCCAATTTTTGGGCCAGTAAACCTATCCCAGACTAAAACAAGTCACAGCAGTGTTCAAGACAACCTGATTAGGTGCCTGGATATCAGAGACCTTAGAAAAACTGGCTGATAAACACTAAACTAGATTCAAACTTATCCAGGGGAACGCCACTGACCCACCCTAACATTAAAAGTTGTTCGTTTAGTCACGAGCCCTCTGACTCCACCTATAACCCTGCTTAATGCATTCAAACATCAGATGAAGTCACTGACCTGCCACCTGCAGTTCCAATAAAGCTTCTTCATAAAAGACACCAGAGTGAAAATAACACTTGTGCTGCCCATCATCTGATGGCCGGACGTCACGTATTCTCAGGGAAACACTCCCATTGACAATGTTGTCTTTCAAGAGCTCTGTTCTTCCTCGATATGCTGGCATCTGCTGTTGATGCCGATCCTGCCCATCACTATACAGGTGGACAATTGCACGAAACTGGAATCGGAACCATCTCACCTCCATTTCCTTAGCATTCATTGTTGGAGAGAGGTGGCAGGGCAGGGTGGCCTCCCCACCGACATATGCGGTAACTGGATGATCAGGTCCACTCACTGTGAACTGTGCTGTGAAAAGTGCAATGAAAAATGTAAATTAAATTAGCAAGTGGCTGAGATTGGCATGAAATCACCAGTAAGATTCACAGTAAGACACAACGTGTGTTAAAAGTGAGCACCACACAGCCATGCAGTGTTCTAAGCCTTGTCTGTACTGAGGGTGGGATTGTAATTCAATTTTAGGCTGTTGAATTATAGACGGTGAAGGCGAGTGATCACAGCAAACTGCTTACTCAGGGTCTCACATCCCCAGTGCTCATACAGCTTCCTGAAATGTATTACACTGTGGGTTGTAGGCACAGAGGTTTACAGAGAGGCAGTCTTCCTCCACTGACTCGCCTTCCCCCTCTTCTCTTAAAGAAAAGGGTAGGGGGGCAGGAAAAGCTTCCCTTGCTCTTTCTGTGCCACAGACACAACAGACAGGCACAGTGCTGCATATGTAGAGAGGAATTAATTGAAAACGTCCTAGGGCTGCAGGCAGGGGAGGATCTATGTTGCTATGAATCAGCAGACTTAGGAAACCGGAAAAGCAAGATTAGCACTACTCTCTGGCTACATGAGCCTAAATTGGAATCGTAGATTTTGATCTCAGGGCTACAGTGCTTGCGGGGAGAGGTGCGGACCTAATTACAGCACCATTTAATTCAAATTTACTATTCCATCAGTGGCGACTTGGGCTGCAGGTCGAGGTGAGCAGCATTACATTGAACTTCACTGTCAGTGTACACCAAGGCCTAGACATGTACCTGAATAGAGTGGACTAACAATAACCAATCAAATGTCTGAACACGTTACATTGATATCAAAAGATTCTCACTTGGCACATGGGACTCTCTAATAGATGCCAAAGTCTTTTAAACTTTTCTCTAAGGCAGTGGTCCACAAACATTTGGGAACTGCACCCTTTAATTGGTCTGCACCCCACAGGAACTGCAAATGGGAGTGAGGCCAAAGCTGCATTTGGGGGCTCAAGCTGCAGCTGGGATTGGGGTGAGTGCTGGAGGTGCAGCCACAGGGCCCAGGGCCATAAATTCATCTGCATGGCCCAGGGCCATGAATAGCTGGTGATGCAGGGGAATCAGGAGAGAGGGGAGTTCTGGGGCTGGAGAAGGAGATGGAGGATGAAGAGGGCAGGATAGGAGGAAGTATGGGGTATCTGGAAGGAGGATGAAGCGATGCAGGGGAATCAGGGCAGGAGCATTATGGGGCTGGGGAAAGGAGGCTTCCTCTGATTCCACTCTTATGAGAGCTGCTCCAGGCTCTGCTGAGCCCCCTCTCCCAAAAGTTCCTCCGTGCCCGACTAGCTGGGCACGCCCCACAGTTTGTGAACATTTGCTTGTCAGAGGGTCTGTCTTCTTGGTTACTGGGTAATGTCACCTTCTAGTCCAAAATGTCAGGCTCTGGTCAATTTAAATCCAGCTTTATACCAACAATCTTTATTCTCCTGGGACCTGGTCAAGTGCAGGTCATTCAACTCTCCAAGGGGTGGCACTTCTCTGGAACTGTTACCTGCCCCAAGGTTTGTAGATCCTCCCCTTGTGGATTGATTACAATCCCAGATTCACAAAGATCCACACAACATGTAAAGATCCCACTGAGAGAGGTGACACAAAAATAAACAGAACAATCGTAAAGTGAATTTGATGGTCTGCAAAATACCACATGTGGCTGGAATATCTGTCACTTGGAGTTCACATGTGAATGTTATCTCTGAATAGGGTTTAAATGTCTCATGGCCACCCGCATTAACGCTACTCTATACAGCAGAACAAATGACCGCAATGCATACCTGCCTGGCTCCAGCTTACGCCCGGGACACATTACACGATCCATCGTCTAGACCCAAGCTTTAAGGTACAACCAGATCTGCTCCGATCCCTCAGACAGAAGCAACACCTAAAAGATCTCTACCAGGCATTCCTGAAACTACAGTACCCAGCTGGTGAAGTCAAAAAACAAATTGTCAGAGCCAGACAGGTACCCAGGAGCCACCTGTTAAAGGACCGACCTGACAGAGAAAACAACAGAACTCCTCTGCTCATCACCTGCAATCCGCAATTTAAGTCTCTCCAATACATCATCAAAGATCTACAACCAATCCTTAAAGATGATCCCACACTCTCTCAAACCTTGGGAGGCAGGCCTATCCTTGCTTACAGACAGCCTCCCAACCCGAACCAAATACTCACCAGCAACCAAACGCCATACAACAGGAACACCAGCGCAGGAACCTATCCTTGCAACAAACCCCGTTGCCAACTCTGCTCACGCATGGACTCCAGGGATACCATCACAGGCCCCAACCACATCAACCACACAGTCAGGGGCTCATTCACTTGCACATCCACTAATGCGATATATGCTATCATGTACGAGAAGTGCCCCTCTGCCACGTATATTGGGCAAACCAGACTGTCCTTGCATAAAAGGATAAATGGACACAAAATGAATGTCAAAAACAACAACATACATAAACCAGTAGGAAAACACTTCAACCTCCATGGACACTCAGTGGCAGACTTGAAAGTTGCCATACTCCAAAAAAGAAACTTCAAAAACAGACTTCAGCGTGAAACTGCAGAGTTGGAGCTAATTTGCAAGTTTGACACCATCATGCTAGGTCTGAACAGAGACTTAGAACGATTAGCACATTACAAAAAGTGATTCATCTGTTCATACATTCTCTCCCTTTGATCTACTGGTGTGGATGGGCCCCATCTGCTCTCCGAACTGATTTTGCTAACGCTTGCCCTCTTCCATTCTGGCATGTGTATATATACCTCTCCGCTGTAGCTTCCACTTCATGCATCTGACGAAGTGGGTTGTAGCCCACGAAAGCTTATTCTCAAAGATATCTGTTAGTGTATAAAGTGCTACAGGACTCTCGCTGCTTTTGCTACACACAGAATAACACGGCTACCCCACTGGAAAATTCTACATGAGGATAATGGTGCTGAAGGCCTGGTTCTGATATCCAAGGCCATTTTGTGCTGCTCCAACACCTCATCTCCAGCAGAGATGATGTAAAGGTTGGCAAGGAGTAAAGATATGAAAGCACAACATCACTGCTACACAACTTTCCTCACATCCTCACTGGGGACGAGGTTTAGCTCTGAGCCCTAATCGGACGCGTGTAGTGCAGTATGACTACTGGGTTGTTACTTCAGAACTGGAGAGTCTGGGATTCAGGACTGGTTCATGGCCAAAGATCTGATCTGTGACACGTCTGGTCTGGCAGGGCAGTGTATGGAGAAACTGGGAAACTCGCTTTAAATAGTTTGTGAGCCCTGCCATGACAGTCAGTGGGTTCTGTGGTTTAGAAGCTGCCAGGAACCAGCCAGAGCTGCAGGATGGATGTAATGTCTCAAACTGACAAGGTCACATGTAGCTACTAACCATGCTTCCTGGGGACCCTGCTGTGCCCTGAGGTTTCTCCATGTGGCCAGTTGCTATGTAAAGAGAAAAGCCAGACCAGGCGGGTGGAGCAGCTGTGGTTTATAAGACAAAGCTATGATGTGAGAGGGAGGGTTACAACCAGTGATAGCAACGAGGTAGGAAACCCAGGGAGAAGTCAGAGCTCCTACCTGTCACCAGCCTGTGAGGCAGCAGAGCAAGGTAGAGAGCCATGTAACCGGGAAGAGCAGAGCTCACTGTGGTGCCAGAGGAGGACAAGGGACCCTTCCCCCTCATTGCAGCTTGGCCTGGGGAAGAGAAGAAATAAATCAGATGGTGAGTGAGTGGGATGCAGCGACTTCAACTTCGCTGTCACCTGTGAAAAAGTAAGATAGCAAAACAAAAAACGTGCAAGAAGTTCTTAGAATGTGTTGGGGAAAATTTTTATTCCAGAAAGTGGAGGGTGTAACCAGGGGAACAGCCATTTTAGAAGAGATTCTGACCAAGAGGGAGGAACTGGTAAGAAATTTGAAGGTTGAAGGTAAAGTGGGTGAAAGTGATCAGGAAATGGTGATATTAATAGGCAGTAGTTTTAAAACAAATAAAAAGAAGTATTTTTTCACACAACACACTATCCACTAGTGGAATACATTGCTAGGGGACATTGTGAAGGACAAAACTATAACAGAGTTCAAAAAAGAACTAGGTTAAGAACATGGCAAGTAGGACCCTCAATGGCTATTAGCCAGGATAGTCAGGGACACAACCTGATGCTTTGAGTGTCCTTAGCCTGTTTGCCAAAAGCTTTGAGTGGATGACACGGGTTGGGCCATTTGATGATTGTCAGTTCAGTTCATTCCCTCTGAAGGGCCTGGCATTGGTCACTATCAGAAAACAGATTACTGGGCTCAGAGGTGGTCTTAGGGATTGTGGGTCCAGGGCAAAAGTCAGGAAGGTCCCCCTTGCCTTTTGCCACACACCCCTCCACCGCACTGGGATGCCCACCAGCCACCCTTCTGGCCCCCTGACCTCCCACCTCCCTTGCCAGCCCTGCAGCCCCCTGGTCCCCTGGGGAAAGATGCTGGCTGGGGGGCTCACCGAATGGCTGGGTTGGTGCCTGGGGAGACCACAATTGGCCTTTGTCTCAGGCACCAGCTAGCCTAAGGCTGCTTCTGGGAAAGGAGGGAACAGGACTGTCGTTAGAGAGAGCGAGCAGTTTGGTAAGCCTTGCGCTGCCCCCGCCGTGGACCCCACGCCAACTTTGATGGCATTTCAGGGGCAGTGGCCCACACAGGTCAATTCGCCTTGGGTCACGCCAACCCCTAAGGACAGCCATGGGAGAGGAGTGCATCTGGGAATGTTTCCTACTCTACTCCTCGCCCCCTCACTGTGGGACAGCAGGGGCAGCCAGAAGCAGGAAGGAGAGGGCCAGATGTCCCTGGGCCACCTAGCTGCGGGGGGGCTTTGTTGGGCTCTGGTCCTCACAGCTCCCTTTTTGCACCCAGCACTGGAACAGGCGGGCTGGGAGAATGTGAACTTTCCTGCCTCTGAGTCAGCTGCCAGCAGGACCAAGCTGGGGTCGACACTCATCGCCACAGCAGGCCCCTGACCACCTGCAACCACATAGGGCAGCTCCTCAGATGAAGATGCGGCTGGCAGCTCACCCAGGCTGGTGCCCAGGGGCATGACCCCCCAGCCTGCCCCCTTGGTACCCTTCTGTGGGCAACTACTATCTAACGTCACTAAATTGCAGAGGAGTGAAAGAACAGGAGGGAGACCAGAGCTGTGCCGGCGTCCTGGTGTCCGCGTATTCAAACTTAGAGAGGAAGTTCTGAATTGCAGGGACGTTCCCCAGCCAGGTTTATATTCAGACTCAGGAGGTGCCAATTTCTCCATGAGAATCCCTTTAGCGAGGCCCATTGCTAACAGCAGCTCATCTCCAGGACAAGTGCTGTGCGTAGGGACACCTCAGACTGAGTCAGGTAGCTGAAGATCCAGGACCCAGAGCTCCTTTCTGCCAGTGCATAGCAAGGAGGAAGACAGTGGAAGCCAGGTTTCCAGTTTCTGGCCTCGGGGAGGGGTGGTTGCACCCTTCTCTGAAGAGCCTCTCCACACTGTTGCAGATGGCAAAGGCCCTGAGCCCACACCGACACCACTTCAGAGCTGCCGGAGGCTCACAGGAAAATTGTGGGGGGAAGTGAGCTTCCTCCGGGCACCTCCAAATCAATGCTTGGAGCAGCGATGGAGCGACAGGGAACAGAGCCTCTCATGTGGTCCCCTGCCCACATTGGGTGGCCCCAGGGGTATCTGCCTCTATCATTCCCACGTTCAGCTGCACCTGCCAGCCCCACCTAGCAGGGGCTGGGTGGGGAAGAGCAGGAAACAGCTGCAGACCCCATCCCCTGTGGAGTGCTGCAACCAACAAGAGGCACAAGTGGAAAAAAAAACAAAACAGACCCACGGAGAGATTACAAAGTAGCCAGTGAGTCAGGGGTGTGCAAATGTAAGTAATGCGGCCCTGCGTGCCAGTGACCCATGGTACGCTACAGCCCTGAGTGCTGGGTCCTGGAAAGAGGCTTTCTTTGAAGCCAGGTTTGTCTCTCCCAGGGGCCCTCAGTGTCTCCCTTTTGCCAGGTAGAGCTGCCCCCTCAATCCCCATTTCACTTACTGAGGCTGCTGCATTTGCTCCGGCGAGGGAGTCATGAAGCCACAGGGTTGGAGACAATTTGTTACATGCTTAACTTGGTTATCTGGGCCCAGCACCCTGCCTGCCTGCCAGTCCACTCCCTTCCCAAATGAAAATGAAAGTACAAAACAAAACTGGAAGTACAGTAAGGGTTTTCTGTGTCACTGGGGGACTGTTGCAAAGGGACCAACTTCCTCTTAAAGAAACACCCCATCCGCAGGGCTGCAGGGAAGGGCCGGTTATGCTGGCAGAGATTGAGGTAAGGCAGCCAGGGGGTGCCAACACAACCTCCCAGTCTGCTTTTTCTGCTCTCTGTGTGCACGATGTTTTTAGAAGTGCAACGGGACTCCTTGCTTTACAATAAAAATAGAAAACCGCAGCATAGCATTAAAACAAACAAATAAACCCTGTTTCAGACTTTATTTCCAAAAAAGGTTCAGCTTGAGGAATATGGAGCAGAACGGAAGGGTAAAATTAACAAATGTACACGACACATAGCAGCAAGGGGCTGATTTACATTGAATCAAAATGAAAATGAGGCCCACACAAACACACATTTTATTTATCTGTATTTCTCATGCAGAAGCCCCTTTTGGATCAAGCCAAACAGTTTTAGAAACACACAGGAAGATGCAGACCCAGGACTTTTTGGTGTCTGACACCTCATGGCAGTCTTTGCACCAGGGCAAAAACCATGTAAAATATTTCCGTTCTGATGGGGTCAGTGTTACACTGACTGTGCTCACATGGGCAGCCTCACTCTCACTCACACCTGTTCTACACTGCTACAGCCAACACGGGCAGGCTTACTTCTGATTTACACTGGGTCAGTGAGACAGGAACTGACACAGTGAGTCTAATGGAGTTACACATCTTTTACAGAATCATAGAAGCAGGAAGGGACCATGAGAGGTAATCAAGTTCAGTCCCCTCCATTCATGGCAGGTCCAAGTGTCCTCTTAAAGCATCCCTGTCAGGTGTTTGTCTACCCTGCTCTTAAAAACTTCCAATGATGGAAATTTCCACAACCTGCCGAGGGAACTTGTTCCAGTGGTTAATCATCCTGACAGTTAGGAATGAAACCTCCCTTGACATGATTTAAGCTCATTGCTTCTTGTCCCATCATCAGCTGTTAAGGAGAATAATTTTTTTCCCTCCTCCTCGTGACAGCTTCTTACGTACTTTAAAACTTATCATGTCCACTCTTGGTTTCTTCTTTTCCAGACTACACACAACCAGCTCTTTTAATCTTCCCTCATAAGTCAAATGTTCCAGACCTTTAATCATTCATGTTGCTCTTCTCTGCACGTTTTCCAATTGCTCCACATCTTTCCTGAAATGAGGTGCCCAGGACTGGACACAGTACTCCAGTTGAGGCTTAATCAGCACTGAGTAGAGCAGAAGAATTACTTCTCATGTCTTACTTACAATATTCCTGTTAATACATCCAAGACTGGTGTTTGCTTTTTAGCAATGGCATTACACTGTTGACTCATATTTACTTTGTGGTCCACTATGACACCCAGATAACCTTTCTGCAGTATTCCTTCCTAGGCACTTATCACCCATTTTGTATGTGTGCAATGGGTTGTTCTTTCCTAAGTGGAGTATTTTGCACTTGTCTTTTTTGGATTTCTTTCTGTTTACCTCAGACCATTTCACCAGTTTGTCCAAATCATTTTGAATTGTGATCCTATCCTCCAAAGCACTTGGAACTCCTCCCAGCTTGGTATCATTGGCAAACTTTATAAGTGTACTCTTTATACCATCATCTAAATCATTGATGAAAATAGTCAACAGACCTGGACTCAGGACAGAGCCCTGTGGCACCCCACTCAATATGCCCTTCCAGCAGACTGCAAACCGCTGAAAACTACTCTCTGGGAGCAGTTAACCAACCAATTTTTCACCTGTCTTATAGTAGCTCCATCCAGGTTGTACGTCCCTAGTTTGTTAATGAGAAGGTGATGCAAGACCATATCAAAAGCATTACTGAAGTGTAGATATACCACGTCTACTGCCTCTTTCCATTAGTGGCGCTTGGGGCCGGCGCCAAGAAGTGTGCCCTTTAAAGGATCGGCTCTACTGAGCTGTTCCGGCGCGTCCTGGGCAAACCCTGTCAGCCATGCCGTAGTTACGGGCCTGCTACTGCTTCCCCTTCAGGGACATGTGACTCTTTTCATTGTTCAGGGGCAGTGTTTCTGCACCATTCTTAAGCCTGAAACACCATTTCTGCATAAAAAGATATTAAAGTGCTCTAAAATCCACATATATACTCAGCCTGGCCTGACTCCCTCAAGCCAGAAGCACAGCTGGGCTGGGCTGGACGGTGCATCCCTGGTCAGAGCACACTCTTCATCTGACCTCTCATGCTCCCCCTTCCTCCTCAGCACCTCACCTGGCTCCTGATCCCCCCTTCCACAACTATTTCCCCTTCCCCTGCCCAGCAAAGGCTCACGTTCTCACTGGAGCACAAATGGGCTAACCCACAACCACCAGAATATGCTCCCTGATCACCCCTGGGACTGAGTGGCCATTTAAGTTTTCAGCTGCAATCTCTTTCTGCATGACTTCCAACACATCTGCACCACTGCTAAAGGGCTTCTGCCTAGAAATCTCTGCAGCTGGTTCAGAGTGGCCCTGGCAACCTCCTGTAACACTCCTCTGGCCAGGGGCTTGCTGTCCTGCCGTTTTTCTGTCCTTGAGCTTCAGTCCCCAGTGAGACTGAATTGAAGTGTTCCTATTCCCTGCCCGCTGCTGCTCTTCTTATCTGGACCTGCTTAGCCCTGACTGGCCACTCCTCTCAGCCCATCTCTGATTGCCTGCCTCCTGCACAGCCTCTGTTGAGCTCTGTTATCCCCTTAGTGCAGAGGCCTCATCACAGTAGCTAGAAGTATAAAATTGACATGAAATAGTCTAAGAGCAGTTTGAGTAATATTATTGTATAGTCTTGCCAGCAGCACTGTAATGAGTGATTTCCACGCCTGAGTGCGTCCCACCCGGAGCGTACCCCTTGCAAAAAGGGGCATCTGGTATGAGCAGCGTGGAAAACTCTCTTTGATAGAGTGGGTCAATGGAGCTGCTACAGGGCAAAGCCCTGTTCCACCTGCTCTAGTTAGGGCCCTGAACTGGAGATCTGCCTGGAGACTCCCTCCAACCTAGGCTGGGACTGGGCAGATGATCAGGGGAGCCACATTTTCACCCACAATGCTATCAGGACAGAAATAAGGGCGGAGGGTGCCAGAGAAGGTGTCAGTGAAAGTGAAGAGCAGGGACCTGTCTGTCACATTGTAAAATGAGACCTTGCCTGCCTCATAGTCCAGGAAAATCCCCACCCAGCTGGGCCTGACACTCATGGGGATGGAGATTGAGGGGCAGGTACCGGCACTGTACTCACCATGCCTCAGAATGAAGGCCCACTATCCATTCCCAGGTGTGAGTGAGAAGTCCCCCTTCCTGATTGCAGATTCTGTACAAATCCCCAGGTCCCAGTCATTCTTGTCCCCCACCTCCACCTCCCAGTAACGCCTCCTGCCCGTGAACCCCTCAGCGCCCAGCACACAAGAAAAATCATCAAATCTCTCAGGGTTGTCCGGCACATCCTAGCATGTGTCTCCATATTTCACACATTTCCAACCCTCAGACAGGACAAGTTCGGGATGAGCCGTGTCTGGATCTAGCGTCACGTCCTCTGGGGAGAAAGTTACAGTGGTATGGCTAGGTCCAGGGTCGGGGCTGATCATGGAAATCAAAGGGAAATTAAGACGCATCCTTGTTAATGGCTGTGGTTGGTCATTGCCCATTAAGGGAAGTCAGGGCCCCTCTACCGCATGACCTTGAGGGGAAGGACAGCAGGAGTGTGGGGTGGAGAGGGTCTGGGGAGGTGTCTGTGGGGCAGGGACAGGTGGCAGCTCCGGCTGATTTTGGGAGAGGGAGGGAAGAGGCAGGCACAGTACAGCGTGGGCCAAGGGAAGGATGGGAACCAGGAGGCCATAGGGGGGTGGAGGGAGGGGCAGGTTACAGGGGGTTGTGGGGGTGAGGGGCACAGGAGGAGCAAAGGGAGGGGCTGGCCTGAAGGAAATAGAGACAATGTGGGTCACAGGGGTCAGAGGGGTGAGGGGAGGGACATGGTGGGTGGGAGAAAGAAGGGGCTGTTGTTGGGGGATGAAGGGAGGGCTGGGGGCTAGAACAGAAGAAGAAAGAGACAGGCACCAGGCAGGCGGCATACTGGGAGTGAGAGGCAGGCATCAGAAAGCAGAGGGGGGCAAGGGAAGAGGTGGGTTTCAGAAAAGGGGGAAAGAGATAGGTGCCAGAGAGACGGTGGAAAGGAAGGGGCAGGCAAAGGAGGTGAGGATGACAATGCAAGCAGTGAAAATAGGGGTGTGCACCAGGAAGGCTGAGGGTGGGGGACTCATTCATGATGGGGAGAGGAGGGTAAGGAGAGAAGGGCACCAAGAAGGAAGGGGGTGTGAGGGGGTGGGTGCTGGTGTGTGTGTGTGACAGTCTCGTCTCTCATGTTCACCCCTTTACAAGACTATGATATGTTTCGTACAAAGTGGGTCTTACGAGGTATCATCTGTGGAACAACGTTCTCCTGGCACAACACAAGGGGTCACACCGGGTGTAAAGCTGTAAGATTCTCCTGTAGTGCATCACTAAGTTCAGAGAAGCCAGCACAGACAGACAAACAGACAAATAAAAGGCAAAGGAACAACTCAGCCAGGGTTGACCATAATCCAAAGCACAATCTCCTGAGCCACCAATCTTCAGCAGGCAGAAAGGGTGAGCGAGACATTGACATATTGGCAAAGACACAGCTGAGGGCGCCCGTCCCACAGACCTGCTGTCGCCTGAAGCCCAGCTCAAACTACTCCTCAATGAGCAGAAAGACCTAAAGAAAGGAGACTAACCCACAAATTCCCTCTCCTCTCCTCCCTTCCTCTCTGCTCCTGGCATGGGCAACAAACAAACCAGAAAGAAACCTGACCTGGGGGAGGTCCTAGATGGAAGCATCCAGCCAGAAAACAGCCAAAGCCTCCAACGAGAAAGGCCTCTGCTCTCAGTTCTTTTGTTTTACATCCTTTGTAGCCAATTCTAACTTTCATGCGTCGTTCCTTTTAATGCATTATTAACTACACAACTGAGTGAACCATTTTTTCTAAACCAGTGTGTTTGGTTGAAATGTTTGGGACCCTTCACTGAGGTAACAGGGTCTGCTTGTGCAGCTTCTTGTTAGTGAAATGACAAATATTCTATGAGCTTGTATTGGCGAGGAGAGCGCTGGGCAGCACAAGATGCACATTTCTGAGGGTGAAGTTTGGGACGGGGAGTTTTGCTGGTTTCTCTTGCAATGTAACAGAGCCATGGTTCGCTATAGCACTCGGTCTGTATAGCTGGAAGCAACTTACATGCTAGGGACCATGTGTGAATGCACAGGGGTAGCTTTTCTCTCAAATGAAGTGTGTAAACGGCACTCCAGGTTGAAGAACTGAGGGCACACAGCTCTTCGACAATCCAGACTGGATCCTGGCTGAAGTCCCATGGAAAAGGGTATGTGTCAGGAGCGTAGAAGGGGAGCAAGGTAAAAGGCAGGTGCCTGGAGGACTGAGGGGGTTGAAGACAGCGGCAGACACAAGCGGGGAGGACCTGGCACTCCGGAGGCAGAGGGAAGGGTTGAGAACCAGGGAGCAGAGAGGGGTGAAGAAAGTGGCAGGGGCCGGGAGTGAGTTAAGAGATGGGGTGGACACAAACCGGGTGCCTTTGGTAAGAGTGTCTCAAGACCCCTCCCTGGAAATCTCCCTGCCTACTGCTCATGTTGTTTGGCAACGGAGACAAGCGACAGCAGGTCCTGAAGCTGTGCAATGGGATGGAGTGTGAGTGGGTCTCAAGTTGGGGGTGCTGTCACGGAGAACCCAGAAAAGCCTCTTGGATCCCCTCTGTTCACAGCCCACCAGGGATTCTGCTACGGTGGAGCTTTCTCAGGGTCTCCACGCTACCTGTAGCCAGCTTCCCAAATCCAGGCCCAGAGAGTCCGATCCTTGCTCTGTCTGGTCTCCGTTGGGGGGGGGGGTCCTCCCCCTACGAGGGTCCCAGGTGTCCCAATCAGCAGTGACACTCAGCCAGTGTAGCAGTCAGAGGGTTTATTAGCAATCCACTTAGCACAGCAGCTAGGACAGTTGGCTCTCAGATCACCTAGGAGGGCAGATAGTAAACCCCCAGGACAAGCCCCGGAGGTCCTGCCCCTCCGACCTCCATCTTCCTTCTTCCCCTCTCCCCCTTTGTTCTCCTCTCTATCCAGCTGCCCTGCCCCTGGTCTAAACTGGCCACAACCTGTCACCCCCAGGGGGTCCAGGTAAGGTCGCACTAAAGCCTCTCCCCCCCTACTGGTACCTGTAGTTATCACACCCCTGTGTCCCATCACCAGAATACCATCACCAAAGAACAGGAACAGAAAAGAACCACAGTAACCCAAGAGGTTTTCTTACTTCATCACAGGTGCAGCAGGAGGAAGGGATGTGGCTGAAAGCTCCCTGAAGGCAGGAGTCACATGACACGCATGGAAAGCCCCCCCACCCACCCACACACCGTGTGGCACTCAGAGCAGGAGCGGTCCATGGAAGCCAGTTTTTTTACACAGTAAAATATGGCCCAGATCAGACCTCAGCAGCCTGGCCAGCCCCTCTGCTGGCCAGGAAACCTGACCAGCCTTGGGTAAGAGCTCTGACAATGCTGAATGGAGACCAAAAAAACAGAGCCCCAACTCCCCCATGTCCAAGGAGAGACACATAGACACATAATCCATTATTACCCCGTGCAGCCCCCAGCACATTGAGTCCAGTCAGGCCTTACACCCCAGGTTCTGTGACACCCATGAGGTAAGGGTGTCAGACCCACAATCAGGGGGTGTAAATACAGTAAACTCCCCAGTGCTCAGTGCCTCAGCCTCCAGCTACCACAGCTCCACGCCTGGCTGCTGGGTCCATGTGTGGGTTAAAGTAAGCTGGAATGACCCAGAAGAGCCCAGAAATTTGAGGGTCCAGTTTTCTGGGACCCCTAAAAATAGGAAAAGCAGGTGGAATGCAGAGTTTTGCCCAGCTGGGAGCCGCAGCCAAGCTGGGGAGGGCAGTTTTTCAAATCTCCGACCCTGAGCAAGCTCAGATGGATGCTCAGGGTGGGAGCAGCCTGGCCAGAGAGCAGCTCCCATGGTGAGGTGTGGAGAAGTGGGAACCCTCTGCTAGATTAGTCAGGGAAGACACGGGTGTTGATCCTCTATCTTTTCTATTTGGGTGATGGGACACAGGTGGGTGATATGAAGTAGAGCCACTAGGGGGCAGGGGGGTAGTGTTTAGGGAGCCTGTACCTGGGGACCCCCCCCCCTGCTGGTCACACTGGATTCAACTGGTTGGGCCAGGGGGTGGAGAGGTGGGCAGAGCTAGGAGGGGAACAAAGGACTGGGGGGAAGGAGGGAGAAAAGGGAAGATGGGGTCCAAGAGACAGGACCCTGCCCTGGGGTGTAGCCCTAATCCCCTGGGGGTTTCACGTGTGGTTGTTCTGAGGATGCTGATACCAACTGTCCTTGCTGCTGTATGAACTGGTTTGCTAATAAACCCTCTGATTGCCACACTGGCTGAGAGTCGCTGCTGATTGGGACGATTGGGACCCTCCTGGGGGGAGGAAATCCCCTCCAAGGGAGACCGGACAGAGCAAGGATCTGACCCTCTGAGCCTGGAGTTGGGGGCTGGCTGCACGGAGCGTGGAGACCCGAGGTGCTGGACGGGAGGAGACTCCACCGTGGCAGAGACCTGACTGGCTGTGGACAGAGGGGATCCAGGAGGCCTGTCTGGAGTCTCCATCACACGAGGTAAGGGAGGGCAAGAGAGCAGGCTGGGGAGTTGGCTGGTGGGGCAGGGCAGGGGACATTGTTGGCATGCAGGGCATGAGCCCGTGTGTCCCCAGCAATGCCTGAAATCGCGACAGCAGCCCAGGCTCACAGATCCTGCCTGCCCAGAGCTGTGAGGAGTTGCCCACTCCTCCGTCTTGCACCCTGTAGTCAGGACAGGGAGAGAGGAGAGGGAAATTTAACTCAGTCCTCTCCTCCGGCTCAGGCAGCGAATGCAGAGTTTGTAACAGCTCTGCAGGGGGGCAGCATGTGAAGCCAGGTTGGGGCTGGTGGGGTGGAGGAGCAGTGTGTGAGCCCAGGAGAAGGGATGGGGGGCAGCGAAGGCAGAGTGTGAGGCTGGGATCGAGGTCAGGGAGGTGCAGACAGGTGGAAGGGGCAGCATTTTTATGGAGTGATAACCAATGTGCATGGTACTAAGACATGGTTGCAAATGCCTCCCTGGGCTGCGTCCTCAACTGCATGAAGGGGGCTTGGACAACAGGAGAGAGGGGGCTGGAGATTAGGAGGGTTCCAGGGCCCATCAAATTATACTTTAACCACTGGCTGTATCCACAGCCCCAGGCACAAGATAGCTGAATGACTCAGTAGCTTCCACTCAGCCCAAAATCTCTTCAGCATTTCCTTCATGTCAAGATAAATTTTATACTTCTCCTTTAGGTCAATAGAAATGGTGCCAGGTTTCTGGAGTTTCACACTCTGACTGCTGTGAAGAAAACATCCCATTATCACCCAGCTGCTCTCTACACATCACTGCAAAATTGTCACCGATAAGGTAAAAGCAATGAACATGGGGAACATACCTGGACAACGTGCTTTTCACATCCTGGAAGGGGATAGAGAATTGATGTCTGAATTTGAATTAAAATCACATGCAGAAAACAGGGAATTTTCACTGTGCCTCTACCTTCCAGCTAGAAAAGAGATCCACCTTTCCAGGCCTCACTGTTTCATGGTGAAAGCTCATTTGGCATTACCAGGGTTCAGCTGATGTAAGTGAGACAGTAATTTAGCCTCTTCTCACAGGGCCCTGTGCTGTCATTGCACATCTCGGGATCTGTGTTTATAAACATTGCTGGGCCCAGTGCTGTGCAGTCAGAGCAACGTGGACTTACCCATTAATATTTTTATATCAAATACTCCATCAGCCCTGGTCGCACTGGGTCTCCATGATCAGAATTCCAGTTTTACAGGCACCGCAATTGTTTTGAACTGATAACTCATAACTAAGAACGGAGACAGCATGACAGTACTTTGAAATCAACACTGAATTCTGACAGAACATTGGCTGTGGACAATATTTATTTAACCAAAAAACCCGCGAAAGGATGTGATAGAGGAGATTTCTGTACGCAGGGAAATGCATTTGTGGCTGGGGACTGGGTTTTGTTAATGAAGCTGAGAAGGAGAACAAAAAAGGGAGGGTCACGTCTTTATTGCTGATCTTAAGGTCGTTGCACAGGGGTGACTCACCCCTCTGGAGCTGCCTGCTGCCATTCTGGGGAGTAGGTTTGCTAGCCAATGTGCCCTCTTTGGGTCGTGCTTCACTTGTTCATGTTCTTGTCCCTATGTCTGTCTCAGAACCAGGGTGTCCTGTTCGTGAAATGGCCCTGTCCTGATCTTCTGTACTCCCCACTACCAAGGACTGTCTCTGCAATCTTGGTCCAGTCACTTCCCTCAGTGCCAACTGCAGTCTACTGTCTGGCCACTTCGCCACTAGCAAGGGGAGACCTAGGCCCACCTACTGCTCCGGGACCCAGGCCAGGGGGCCTTAAAGAAAGCATCCTCCAAGAGCATTGCTACATAAGAAGAAGCTTCAGGACACAGGCCCCCAAACGTGCCCCACTCAGGCAGGGACCCTGGCGTCTGTGCATTAAGCAGCCCCTCTGTAAGCCAGCCTGGCCCAGAGCACAGTGGGGCTGGGCAGCTTCCTCCTGCCCCAGCTCTGGTGTGGAGCCATCAACAAGTTCAGGAAGCTGCCTCCACCAGTCCCTGCCACTCCCTTCAATCCAGTCTTCTGGGAAATCATGCACTATTCCGTGGGCACCCCAAAGGGGCAATGCTTCCCTGCTTGCATGCACCAGTCTGAGTGTAGGATGCAGAACTTATAATAGTAATAAAAACAGAATGTAAAAAGCCCAATAACCAAAATCAGCACTGATCTAGAGAATCAGTGCAAAGCGGGTTCCCAGTGTGATCCCACACAGCATAACAGCACACCTGAACTAAATAGCAAAACCAGCACTAACCTGAGGGATGAGTGCAAAACAGGTTCCCAACAAACCCAGGGCAGGTAGGGAATGTCTCACGCCAGCTCTCCACCAGCTTCACCTGCTGGTCACTCACACTCTCCGGGCCTCTGCTGGCCACTTGTGCCATCCATTGGCTCTGCCCACAGGTCGCTCATACTCCACTCTCACCAGCCGCTGTCCACTTACTCCATCACTGCTCCTCTTCAGTGACTTCGCTCTGAGACTCTCTCTTCTCTCAGTGATTTCAGCTCAGAGAGATTTGCCCTGCTCAGTGCTTTCAGCCTTAAACCTTACAGAGCTGCAAACAACTTCTTCCATTAAAATTACAAAAGAAGGTCTTCACAGGAAGCCTGGCCAGATCTATCCTTTAACAGTGGGACAATTAGGTGAGGCAAAGCCTCATGCATAGCTCTAAATTAAGCTAAAGCTAAACCCTCACCCCTGCCTTAACTTCACCAGGCTAGAAGGAGGTGACCCCTCTTTTAATATTTTTTTTGCTAAGGGTAGCTTTTATCCTTTAACCCACCAAAACAGAGATTGAACAAGCAAGAGTAGCACATTACAAAAGACAGTATTTCATGTTTCTTTTCAGTAGAATTAGATAGTGATAGATTTGCGATCAGATCAACCCAAATACCGTTACCCATATTGCCCTGCACCCATAGTTTGATTCTGCTAATATGATTTTTGTGCTCATGCAAATAAAAAACATACAGATTAGTTGCCCTCCCCACCCCCAAAGCTACTAGGCACAGCTTCTAAACCTACCTTACATTTTTAATATTTAGGTCAAAATGTTCGCAGCCCCTTGCTCTACTCCCCCAGGCCTTTGATGAGTGACTCCCCCTCATTCTGCCCTTCCCGCTGAGTGAGAGAGGAGGGCAGGTTATAAACTTTATTGCTTAGCCCACCACACACTTTACACCTCTCACTTCCCAGCTGGATTGAGCCTGAGGCTTCTGCTCACATTTGTGCCAGTTTTGCTTGGTCATGTATGTTTTGTCAGGGCAAACCTGCTGTCCCCAGCCTGTGCCATGCAGCCAGTGTGACCCTGCCCAAGCACGCAGCCTCACTAGCCAGGCCTTGAAATCATGAGATGGCCCCCAAGTCCTGAGATTTGCACAATAGCTAAATCCCAGCAAGCGTAAGGGGCTTGGTGTTTGCTGCCTAGTTTCTGGGCAGCCACCTCGATGGGAACCATCATTTGTCATCTCCCAATAACTACTAACACAGAGCACGACAGTGTCTGGAAATCAACATCAGATATCGACAGAACATTGGCTATGGACAATATTAATTTAAAAAAACATAAAGGATGTGATAGAGGAGATTTCTGTATGTAGGAGAATACGTCTGTGGCTTGGGACTGTCTTTTTATAATCAAGCTAAGAAGAACAAAAAACGGGGTGGGATCACGTCTTTTTTACTGATCTTAGGTCACTGTACAGGGGCAACTCACGAGTCTGCAGCATCCTGCTGGCCATTCTTGAGGGTAGCTTTGCTAGTCTGTCCATCCTCCTTGGGTGGTGCTTCTCTTGTCCTCACTCTTGTCCCAGCGTTAGTGTTTCCCAACCAGTGTGCCATGGCACACAGGTGTGCCATCAGGCGTGAAAACGTGTGCCACATTTTTTGAAAACACACTCAAAAGAGCTCTGGATTGGGACCTTGGCTCATGAATATTCATGAGGTCATTTGGAAAGTATATGGTGATGTGCCTCAAATTAATTAAAGGTAGCAAGGTGTGCCACGCAGTGAAATTATTGGGAACCACTGCCCTATGTCAGTCTCAGGATCAGGGTGTCCTATTTGTGATATGGCTCTCTCCCTATCTGTGCTCCCCTCTGCCAAGAGTTGTTTCTGCAATTGTGGTATACATTCCTTGCCCGTCTTCTGATGCCCCCCTACCTCCTCCAGCACCTCACTCAGCTCCTCTTCCCTCTCCCCACTTCCCCTTCCCTGCCCAGCAGGGGACACTGGAGCACAAAGAGGCTGACTCACAGCCACCACAACCTGCTCCTTGGTGAGCCCTGGGGCCACATGGCCATTTAAATCTTCTGTCCTTGCCAAAGTACCTGTGTGCAACACAAGATGGGAAATTTAAGAAAGCCCCACTTGGCCCCAGCTCCCTGGTATGCGGGTGAGCAGGGGAGGGCTGACAGTGAGGCTGAAAGGCCACACTTTGAGGTACTCCACAGTATACTGAGGGCACAGGCCTGTCAGCACCCGGGGACACCCCAGCGTCCTCCTCAGCTTCTCAGTCCATTATTCTGGGCCCCATTTGGCATGGCCTCCAGCCCCCTCTGCCCCATTGCTCTAGGGCCTCAGCCTGGAAATACCTTCATGGGGGAACAGGGGTTATCCTTAGCTGCTCTAGTTCCTGTCTACACTATCAATCCTCTGTACAGGGGGTGACTGGCCTCAGCCTACAAGACAGCAAGTTTTCCATCCTTCAGGACCAGCCCCCAGTGGGACTGAAATGCAGTGATGGGATCTCCTTCCCTCCTTGTCCTCTTCTTATATGGGACGGCTGGGCCCTGACTGCCCACTCCTCTCAGCCCATCTCTAATTAGATGCCTCTTGCACAGCCTCTCTTGAGCTCTGTTAAGCCTTTAGCGCAGAGGCCCCAACAGAGTAGCTAGAAGGATAACCATGATGTGAAATAGTTTAATAGCAGTTTATAATCCTGTCTGAATTTTTTGCACAGTTAGTTCTCAGGCATCATCTTTTCACCTTAGTACTTTGCAATGGCACAGCATCAGTCCTGCTGAAGGCAGGTGCAGACATGATGCCTGCCAGCAGGAACCAGCCAAACCTATACAGAGCTGGAGAGCGAGCAGTGACACAACATGTCCAGCTGGGATATTTATTACACATGGTCTGTATGACAGATGTTGAATTCAATGACCTGGTCTGACGCGTCTGTGATTGTTTTGTTAGGATAAATATTTTGCTATTCTTGTAATGATCTTGTCAAAATACCAGTGATAGTGTTTGAAGAAGTTACATTTTAATATACATGTGAGTGAAAACAAAGAATAAATGACAATCCCAATTCCACACATCTGTTTTGGAGGATGTTGTTGGAATGTGAACACCTGATTACAGAAATAACACTCTCGAAATTAGAACCAGCTCTCTTTCCTTCTCTCCAGATTTTACGCTGAGACTTCATAGGGGTAGAAATTCTGACGCGATAAACTGATCCTGTGCATCACCATCTGCTGCCCCTGATGCAGATAAGTGGCAACATATCATGATGGGGCATCAGCAGACACAAGCTGTCTGTCTCTATTTCGTTTCAGCATCACCCTGGGCCAGGAGCCCTTTCTCACACTGCAGTGGAGTCGGGCAAACATTGTTGAGCTGCCTGTGCTCCTTCCTGTGATCAGGTCCCTTTTACCCAGCCTGGCCCCACACTCACAGAGTCCTGGGGCTGGGCTCATACTGGCTTTCTCCTGCCCCAGCTACTGAATCCCCTTCCCCACCTCAGGTCTTTCCACCCTCCATCACACTGGGACCAGCACCCCCAACACAGGCCTGGGGACTGGTCACAGCTGGGAGGGACAGTCTGTGAGAGGGACACTGGGCAGGTCAGGGCAGCCAAGCCACAGTCACGTTGAATTTCCTGATTGACAGCTCTGGTGTGTGAAGTTTGAACCTTGAACATCACCCTGGTGACTGGGTAGCCCTGTCTCAAAGGGAGATCCCTGCCCTGAACTCAGAACACAGGATTAGAAGTGACATACAGAAGTTATTGCAAATAATCTCCTTCTTAATGCCTGGGCCAGTGCCAGGGAAGGGGGCTGGGACTGTTGACCTGCCTGGAGATCCCCTCCGCTCTGGGCTGGGACTGGGCAGATGATCAGGGGAGCCGTGTTCTTACCCCCGGCATTGTTACAAGGACAAAAATAAGGGCGGAGGGTCCCGGAGAAGGTGTCAGTGAAATTGAAGAGCAGGGACCAGTCTGTCACATCGTAAAATGAGACCGCGCCTGCCTCATAGTCCAGGAAAATCCCCACCCGGCTGGGCCTGACACTCACGGGGAGTGGGGTCGAGGGGGAAGTGCTCGCCTTGTACACACCGTCCCTCAGCACAAAGGCCCAGTATCCATTCCCAGGTGTGAGTGTGATGTTGCCCTTCCTGCTCACAGATTCCCTACAGACCCCCAGGCTCCAGTCAGTCTTGTCCCCTACTTCCACCTCCCAGTAACGCCTCCCGCCCGTAAACCCCTCAATGCCCAGCACAGAGACAGTAGTATCAAATCTCTTAGGGTTGTTGGGCAGATCCTGGCACGTGTCTCCATGTCTCACATGTTTCCGATCCTCAGACAGGACGAGGTTGGGATGAGCCGTGTCTGGATCCAGAGTCACGTCCACTGGGGAGAGAGTCACAGAGTCGGGCCAGGTGGGACAGGGGTGGGTCACGGGGTTCACACGGAAAATAACCTGCGTCCACAGCCCTGCGCGGACACGAAAACCTGGAACCGCATCCGATCCACATCCACTCAGTGCTAGCATTGATCAGGTGCATAATCTACCTGCCAGGTTTTAGCTGCATCCCTAACTGTAGCTGCAACTGAGCTTCAGCCTTTGATTGGTTGATTCCCCACATGGATCCCGCCCACTCCTCCCTCTGCTTGTTTGTGGTTCACACGCTGTGCTGCCAATCAGATTGCCTAGTCCACCAATGAAGTCTCCGATTGACAGCAGGGGATGCAAACTGCAAACAAGAAAAGAAGAGGTGGGCAGGGAAAACATGGGGAATGAGCCAATCAAAGGCCAGCAGTGGATCTCCAGGCCCCAGCCTGAGACTCTGATTGGCTGGCAGATGACAGTCAGAGCTGAGCTAGGATTGGCTGGAGGCTTCCTGCTTCCTTTGCCTGCTGCTGACACAGATCAGGGCAGGGGCTGCAGCATCCACCAAGGGAAGCAGCGGGAACCAGGGGGGCAGATGGGGGTGAGGGGAGGGGCAGGTTCCAGGAGGCTGTGGGGGGTGAGAGGAGGGATGGGGTCCAGGGGAGAGGATATGGCCAGATGCCAGGGGCAAAGGGAAGGGGGGGGTATCAAAGAGGAGATGGATATGAGGGAATTGGGGGACTCCATGGGTCATGGGAAAGGAGGAGAGGGGGGCTCTATGGGGAAGAGGGGAGTTGTGAGGACGGTCAGATGACAGGGTGGGGGAATGAGGAGTGGGGCAGGCCCCAGAAGGACACTCAGGCAGAAACTAGGGGGCAGGAGGGGTGGCTGGGGCGGGGGGGGTTACTGGAGCAAAGCAGAGCAGAGTGAGGGGAGAGGGAGGTGCCAGTGGGGTGATAGGAGGGCGGCACCAGGCAGCAAAAGAGGGGTGAGTAAAGCAGAGGACACTGAGGCACAGACGAGGGGAGAGGGAAGGGGTTTGCACCAGAAGACACAAGGGGCAAACACAGAGTCAGAGGGGAGCGAAAGGAGGGGCTGGAAGAAGGGGGTGGAAGGGAAGGAGGGAAAGGGCAGGAACTAATGGCAGGGGGTGTGAGGGGAGGGGCAGACACCAGGAAGGCTAAGGTCAGGTGGGGAGAGGTGGAGACGAGGAGGAGACAAAGGGGGTGAGGGGCAGGCACAAGAGAAGCATGGGGGGGTGAGGGAGGGGCAGGCAGACACAAGGAGGTTTGAGGGGGTAGTGAGTGCAGGGATGGATGCAAGAGGGGCAGGGGGGTGATGGGGCACGTTGGCATCAGGAGGGCTGAGAAGTGAGAACGGAGGAGCAGATTCAAGGAAGGCAGAGGGGAGAGGTCGGGTACCAGGAAATGTTCCTAACTTCTCTCGGAAGGAAGTAGCCAGAGAGCCCCCAAAAAATAAGGAGATGGGGGTGAGGGAAGAGGTGATAGCTAGGGGCAGGGAGAGGAGTGTGAAGGGTGGCCCTCGGGGCACAGAAGGAAATGAAGGGAGGGGTGGGACATGACGGGGAAGATGGTGGCTAAGGGGAGAGGTTCTTCCTGAGAGTAAAAGGGGTGAGAGGAGGCCCAGACAGGTCAAAGCAAGGAGTCAGATGGGGGCAAGGTTAGAAAGAGGGTCTGGGGATGAGAAGAGTGAAGGGGGGGCTGGTGCCAGGTGGCCTGGGGGGTTGAGGGAGGGGCAGGGTCTGGGGGAGATCAGGAAGGGGAAAGTGATGCGGGGAGAGGGATGCGAGGGAAGGGGCAGGTACCAGGGAGTGAGGGGACAGGCGTGTGCCATGTATGCTATGGCGTTAGTGAGGGCAGGTGTGAAGGGAGCAGAGGAGGGCAAGGGAAGAGGCCTAGAACAGTGGGGCGTAAGAGCGGATCATATAGGCAGGCAGAAAACAAGCAGGCAAGAGGCACCAGGGGGAAAAGGAAACAAGAGAAAGGGTTGGGGTAGAGGGGTAGGAGCATATGCTGGGGGCAGAAGGGGAAAGGAAGGGGCAGGGTAAAGGAGGAGGCTGTGCACAGAGATGGGGGTGAAATGTGGGTTGGGCATCAGAAAAGCAGGGCATGAGGGATGTCATGGATGATGAAAGGCAGAGGCTGGAACAGAGCAAAGGAGAAGATTTTATCTCACGGTTTACTCAGACAGACACCCCAGCAATGGTTTTTGTCTCAGAGCTTTCAGACCATGTGGCATAATTTAAGGTAACTAGAAGAGGGTAAACTGAGGCAGGGGGCTTGCAGGGGCTCAGAGGCTAGCAAGGCACAGTTCAAAGACCCTGCCCTAGGACTGAATGTATCAGACGTGTCACCTGTGACTCCATCCCACCAAGGGGGTGACTGAGCAGCACAGCACAGACACTTTCCAGAACCGTGGGACAGTCACCCTCTCACACTGGTTTCTGCCAGGCCAGCAACAACCCTGGCGTCCTGGGTCCCATTTTTGGAACGGACTAGGAGCCAGCAATACAGAGACCACCGAGGCGGTCTATTGACTTCATGGGGTCAGCCATTTGCAGACAGGAGAGAAGGTGGCGCAGACCTGGCTGAAAGTTACACATGACCATGGCCAGGATGGGCACCTGAGTTGTGGCCGCCCCCTGGACAAAGGCTGGTGAGACTGGCCTGCTGCCCCAGGGCACTCACAGACCAGGAGGGCTCCAGTTTCCCACCACAGGGATGTTGGGCCCAGAATGCTGTCATGTCACGGCAGAGGCCTGTGGGACCCATTTGAGGGTGGAATAGTGATGGCTCAGGGATAATTGTCTTCAAATGTGGGGGGAAAGGGGCATGAACAAAGGGGCTGAGCTGCCCTACAAGAACTTTGGACTTTTGAGACAGGAGATGTTGGTGTGGGGCAGTCAGTTTTTCTGCTACCACGTAAAATGGGTGGCCAAGACAGCAGCCCTCAGGCATAAACTTCAGGGGCAGAGACCAGCCATGGACACCTGAACACCAAGGTCACCTTAACCGGCTCCCACAGTCCAAGTATGGGACTTGGAGTAGGTTCTCCCTAGACCCTGAATGGCGACCAGTAGATAATGGTCCAACCCATGGGGAAAAGGTGCTCTGGGCCACAGGAGCCAGGCGAAAAGCTCAATCCGATTACATAATCCTGGGGGTACCAGAAGACATCTGACAAGGTCTCAAACAGTTCAGTGATTGGCAGGCCCAGGTGCAGGCTTTGTCTGGAGTGGCAGACCAGAGCAAACCCCGGTACTAGAAGGCAGGCAGCAGTAGCTACGCATGGAGAAGGAGAGAAGCCACCAGCCTGTGATGGCAGAGAGCAAACGGGCCAGGGCTCTGAGAGGGGAACACGCTGCTCTAGCTCCAAGCAGCCCAGCAGCTGAAGATAAACTTCAGCTCCCACCTGGGCCAAGGACTGATGAGGTTATTCTAACACAGCAAAAGCTTGCAGCTCCTGGATGAACCAAGGGCTGCGAACAACATCACAGGGGTGAAGTGGCCATTTGAAGTGCCTAGACCCAGACTTAAGGAGACCTGGCCCTAGAGGAGAAGCAACCCCTGGAGAAGGGAACAATTCAGCCAAAGGAGTAGCAAAGCAATAGGGAAATGGCAGACAACAGTCTCAAGACAGCTGAGCTGCAGCCACCTGTGTAGAAAATGTGAAGAGAAAGCTACCGAGGAGCCAAAATTGGCAGGGTTTAAACAAGGCTTGCACCTTGCATATGACACTTCAGAAAGGGCCACAGGATGTGAGCAGTGTGGCTGATAAACTAGACCAGTGTTTCTAGGACATAGGAGCTGCTGTATTGGGTAGACGAGGGAAGCCAGGAGACCATGAAACTGAGGGTACGGCTGTAGGTGAGCTGGGAGGGGCCAGTCCCAGCTCCTGTGGACGCTCAAGCTGCCATCTGGTCTACTCTGGCTACATGCCTACTTTAGAAGCTAACTCAGGTCCGTCTAATCCCCTCCGAAGCTCAGTTTAGTCACAACCTAAGACAAGTAAAGTCACAACTTCTGGAACTAGTTTGGGGTCTCTGAAGATTAAAGGGGAGGGCAGACGTGCAGGTTTTGATGTGTGCGGTAAGAGAGAGCCCAGCACTCAAGTTACTAGGAGGCTGTATCAATGTAGGCAAATGAAGTGAGGCCTTACATACCCTTAAAGGCGTTTTAGGGGGAAAAGCTGATCAGCCAGTGAGGGGCTGGATGCCGAGATGCACAAACACAAAGTGGTGGCTACAAGGGAAGCTACCCTAGTGGCCATGTGCCATGCCACAGGAAACTGTCCACAGATGGACTGGGAAGAGCTAGAGATACAGGCTAAAGCTGAGGGTCCAGGGCCAGCTTTGGCCAGCTGAGCCACTGAGACCCAAGAGCAGAGGTGTTGGACTGAAAGAGGAGATGCTTGGCTCTACAGCCTGTATCTCGGCTGAGAGGGGAGAGCTGCCCCTCAGCACTGAGCAGGCGATGGGGATCAGCAGGGTTTGCTGTCACAGAAGGAGCTGGCTAAGCTCTGGACCCAGCCCAAGATGGAGAGTGGCCTGAAGCCCAGCTCTGAGCTGTGCACAAGGCTGGAGAGACCAGAGACTGGGGTGATGATTGCACTGAAGGAAACTCAGCAACCCCTTGAGTCCCACCGAGCAAAGAGGCAGAATCTGCCCTGTCACTGGATAAGCAACTTAATTTATTTTATGCTGCCCTTGGATTTCCCAGGTGCTCTAGATGTTTATGTTCCTAAGGCAGGTTCCTTGGGCAGGGGCTGGGCAGTGGAGAGTGTTAGAGGTGGTGGTGGGACCAAGGGCCTTAGCTGATGAGGCCAGGGCAGAGAGGGAGATGAGGGGGTATTTTCCAATTTACTGCCCCTCCGTCAGATTAGCCGCACCAGGTGCCAGTCCCAGCTCACACCCACGCGGCTGCACTTGATGTTTGCACTAGGGCACCAACGTGGCTGAGACACGGCTGTGCCAGGGGCTGTCACCCGTCCCATTGCTGTGGTTCTGTATCAATTACAGGGTGACTGTGGCAGGCAACAGAGGGGCACAGAGAGGGTGACAGGTGTAATTCGATAATAAAAGGGAGATAGGGACGGGATGGGGCGGACCCCAGGTGGTCACAAGGGAGCAAAAGATGGGGCAGGCTTCAAGAGGCAGAGGATGTTACGTGTGGGTGCCAGGGCTCAGGGAGTGAGAGAAGGGGCAGGCACTATGATGGTTGATGCGGTCTAATTGAGGGATGGGTACAAAGAGGGCAGAGAGGAGAAGGGCAGGTGCACAGAGAAGAATGGAGGGGAGGTGAGGAAGGAGGTAGGCACAAGGGACCAGAAGAGAGGGGTGTAGACAAGGACAGGCCCTACAGGGGCACTGCAGAGCAAAGAGAGGCATGAGAACCAGGGCGCAGAGGGAGGATAAGGGGAGAGGTGAGACCCAGAGGGTAAAGAAGAGGGGAGGGCTGGGTGCCAGGGGTCCCTAATGTGACAAAGGAAGAGGCCTGCACCAGAAGGCTGATGGGGGTGCGGGTAGGGATTGGCCCCATGGGGACAGAGGAGGTGCAGAGAGAGGGAAGGGGCAGGTGTCACAGGATGGTAGACAGAGCAAGGTAAAGGACAGGTGCCTGGAGGACTGAAGGGGGTTGAGGAGAGGGACAGGCACAAATGGGAGAAGGGCTGGTACTAGGAAGCCAGAGGGAAGGGGGGGCACCAGGGAACAGAGAGAGCTGGAGAGAGTCACAGTGGCCAGGAGTGAGTTGAGAGATGGGGTGGACCCCAGTGTAGAAGAGGGGATCAAAGGTGGGACATATGGGGCAAAGGGGGGGATAGGAGCAGAGTTGGAAAGACAGGGGTGGAAGTCATGGGGTGAGGGGGGTGAACGCATGAGGGGCCCAAGGGTTCAGCGGTTGGTTGGGGTGACAGGCAGGAGCCAGGATGATCAGACAGAAAGTGAAATTTGTCTCCAATCTTTTGCTCTGTGTTGAGTAATTTCAGGAATTCTGAAGAGGGGAAACTGAGGCAGGGAGCTTGAAGGCCCCTCCCCAAGGTGCTTCTACAAAACTGGCCCCTATAGAACTGAGCTGCTGCCCTTCCCCCATGCAGACAGACACACCCACCCCCAGTCTGGCTGTGTGGGGATTTCATGCCATGTCTGACCGCAGAGGAGCCAGCGCCAGAGTAAGAACCTGGCATGAAGCTGAGCACAGGGTGTTTGTGCCCCTGCCCAGCTCCCAGCTCCTTGGCTGCTCCCACTGCCCCATAGCCTCTGGCTCCCTCCCCTCTCCACCCACTGAATCTGCCCCTCCAGCCCCCAAGTTCAGGCTGCTCCTACCCTGTCCTGTGCCTGTGGGTCTGGAGCCCCCTCCTGGCTCTGTGCTGAATTGGGGGTGACCCAGGCCCCATGGAGGCAGCAGGGTCTCTGCAATACCCTCTACCTGACCCAGACAGACAGACCCAGGCTAGGCCCAGGGGGCAGGGAAGTGCCCACTCCCTGCCTGGCAGGTCCCAGTACTCCAAGGGACCCTGGCACATGGCACAGCTCCTCCCCGGGCAGGGTCAGGAGACAATCAGCGCAGGTGAGGGTTTGCAAATGGTGCTGAGGGGCTGACTGTGGGGTCTCTCCTGGGATGGGGGAAAGGCTGGCATGACTCCGATTTTACCTCCTCCTGTGTCACCTCTGAAAAGGCCTAGACACGAGCCAGGTGCCGTTGGTGAGAGTGTCTCCAGACCCCTTCCCAGAGATAACCCCTTCTATTGCTCATGTTTTTTTGGAAAGAGAGATGAGCAGGGGTAGATTCATTAGGTCCTGAGACAGAGCAAGGGGGTGGCGTGTGGATGGGTCTCAGGGTGGGAGTCGAGCAGGCGGCAGGGCCACGGTCCAAGCCTCCCCAAGGGCAGGAGTCACGTGACATCCATGGATCCTGCATCACCCCGTGCTTCACTCAGAGCAGGTGAAGGGTCCGCGTGAGTCAGTTTGTTATGCGGTAAAGCACAGCCCAGCTCAGACCACAGGAGCCAGGCTGGCCCCTCCTCTGGCCAGGCAGCTCGACCACTCTTGGCTATGAGGCCTGTGGCCAGGAGAGTTGCTGACCACAAGAAAGGGTTGGGGCCCGGGCTCTGCCCCCAACCCCACCCCATGATCCAATCCAGCTCCAGGGGCCTGATCTGCTGTATCTAGCACAAGACAGCTGAATGGCTCAGTAGCTTCCACTCACCCCAGAATCTCTTCAGCATTTTTCTCACATCAAGGCAGCGCTCTGGGATTTTATAAACATTCTTCAGCTCAGTAGAGATGGCACCTGGCTCCTGCAGTCTCAAACTCTGACTCCTATGAAGAAGACGTCCCATCATGACCCAGCTGCTCTGTAAACATCATTGCAGAGCTACCACCAATAAGGTAAAAGCCATGAACATCAGGAACATACCTGGACAATGTGCTTTTCACATCCTGAAAGGGAAAAGAGAATCGATATCTGAATTAAAATCACATGTGGAAAACAGCGAATTTTCACTCTGAGTCTTCACCTTCCAGCTAGAAAAGACAGCCACCCTTCTGGGCTTCACTGTTTTACAGGGAAAACTCACAGGTCATTTTGCATTACCAACGTTCAACTGATGTAGGTGAGACTAATTTAGCCCCAGACATTATCCCCAGTGGGGCCTTGTCCTGCCATGACATGTCTCAGGATCTGTGTTTATAAACTTTGCTAGGGCCAGTGCTGTTCATTCAGACCAGGGTGGGTTTAACTCAGTGGTTTTCAGACTTACGCTGGGGACCCAGTAATGCGCAGAAGACTCTCATGTCCTGGGTCACAGGGCCCCCTGCTCTGCCCACTCAAAGATGTAATTGTTGGGTCACTGGCATAAATTATTTTATTATTTAGTATTTTATTATTAATAATAATTCATGAATTTTTGTTTGAAAGTTTGAAAACCACTGGTTTACCTCATTAACATTTTTGCATCAAACATTTCATCACCCCTGGCCCCAGTGGGTCTCTGTGAACAGAATTCCCCTGTCATGGGCACCGCAATGGTTTTGAACTGACAGTTTTTAACTAGATGTTCTGTTTGTCCATAAAAACTACAGAACACATTTCCTGTAATTTTTGGAATCAAGGCCCCTGACTCTGACCCTTAACTCCAGACAGATGAAGAATTTTGATGTTGCCTGCGTCTCACCTTCAGCAGCTCAGCAGCCCTTTGCTGACACTTCTTCTCTATCTCTGTGATCAGCTGCTGCAGAGAGGAGCTTTGCTGGGAGAGTTTGGTCACATTTTCCTGAAGTCTCTGCAGCGTCTCCCTCTCCTCCTCCGCCAGTCTCTGCAGAAGGAGCTCTTCCTCCTCTCTCAGCAAGGTGTGCAGTCTGTTAAATTCACCTGTGATCGCCTCCCTCTTCTCCTTTACCTTTCTCTAGATACACAAAGAAGGAAGGAAGATTGAAAGCAGGAGCTAGATGTTAAGTCACAGCCTAGGCCTCTGTCCACGAAGCAGGGAATACGAAGTCAGCGTCAGGTTTGTAAGGAGCTTTACTTCTTTGGAAAAGTGTGATAAAGGTTTGTTTGAGTTCACAGTTAAGATGTCCAATACCTGGTCACTTGAATGCTGTTTGGGGTGAGCTGGGATCTCTGCGCTAGGGACCCAGCTAAGCTCCCAGAATGGTGGGTTGGCTGATGCCAGCTGTGTCCCCACCTGCCCTCTGACAGGACCACCCAGGGATAATGATGACCAGCCACGGCTGGGACAGAGGCTGGCTGCCCTGCACTGGCCTCTCTGTGTCCCAGCAACTCAGCACAGAGATGCTGGGAGGCCCTAAGGGGACCTGTCCTGCCCTGTGCTCCCAGATCCCTCACCCTTGAGACCTAGAACGTGAGCCCTAGTCCTTGCCCCCAGCCCTGCCCTGCGCTGGCCTCCCCTTGCCTGGGCAGGGCTCAACCCCTCCCTAGCTCTAGCCCCGAGTGGCAGGAGGGAGAAGCTGCAGAGCAGTCAGCAAAAGGCAGCTGTTTCTGGGCTTTCGCTTCTGCCTCCTGCCTCTGCCCCTGCTAAGCTGAGCCACTGAGCCGCTCTCCAACCCCCTGCCAATGGGGTTCGGGCACCGTCCATCCCTGACCACCCCACCCCCACCCCTGCCTTGGTCCTCTGTAAAGGAAGTTTAAAGATGGAGTAAGTTTGGTCTGGAAGTGCTGTGTCTGAGGCTCTGTGTTTGCTTAGACAAGTTTATTAAGGCATAAGTCAGGAGAGCTAGGGGTTTAGATTGATAAGAAGGTAGACTGTTTCTATAGATACAAGAGGTAGTCCACAAAAGTTGATTCTAAGACCTGTCTGGACCCTGATGGGAAGCTATCAACCTAGTCTGGTAAACAGGTTGGCAGGGGCTGGGTAGCTGAGGGGTCACAGGAGTCTGGCCACTCTCATTGGTCAAGGACAGTAACTGTTACCCAAATAAGCTGTAAACAACAACAGA
Source organism: Podocnemis expansa (assembly GCA_007922195.1). Lineage (NCBI taxonomy): Eukaryota > Metazoa > Chordata > Testudines > Podocnemididae > Podocnemis > Podocnemis expansa. The sequence goes on from ML682254.1 coordinate 86,410, forward strand.
GGCGGGCTACCTATATGGTGCCTGTTAAGTGTAATCTAATTATGTAACCTGTATATTAAAAGTAGTAATACCATGTAGGGATTTTAGGCATGATGTAACTTGTTGTATTATGCATGAGCTTGTTGCATTATGTATATCGTATTTTGCATGTTAGAAGGTACAATTGACCAGTAACCCCTATACTGGGGGTTCTTGCTCAGAGAGGCTAGCTTCTCTTTGCTTCCCTCTGATGCAGTTCCTTTTATTATTCAGTTGAATAATAAACTCTGAACCACACCTCGTTCTCTGCTCATTGGAGTCTCGGCTGGGAACGGGTCTGCTTCATTGGGAAGGCTCTGGTGTGCCTCTTTCTGAACTTGAGGGCCAGAGTTAGATTTTTCCCACACAAATTTGGCGACTGTGGCAGGACTTACCCAGCTCACCCCAGAGGTGCTGCCATCCAGCCCCAACCCCGGCCGGCCAACAGACTGGGTGAGTTCACCTATGGGAACTTGGGGCAGGACGGTAACCCCTTTGGGGCAATAAGGTGACTCCTTTGTTTGTTATTCTTGTGTGGTTCACATTTTTGTACTCTGGATAAGTCGTCCATCCTGTCTGAGGCAGTCTAGAATTCTTGGAGAATTGTTCCTGCCCTTTCCAGGTTGGGTAGGCTAGGCTGGGCCAAGAAGACAGGCTTTGGGAAGAACTGGACCCGTTGGACGGGTCGGACCTGTTGGACAGGTCAGATCTGTTGGACAGATCAGGAAAGGGATGTCCGCCTAGGGTGACAATGGGACAGGGTCAGTCCATCCCGGAAGAAAGTCCCCTAGGAAAAGTTCTGGTAAACTGGAGTTGACTCATGGCCACTGGGGTTTTGAGGAAAAAAACAAACAAACAAAAAAACAAAAAACAAAAAACCACACACCAAACAAATTGATTGATCTTTGTCACATAAACTGGCCATGTTACACCCATGAACATCCAAATTTACAATGGCCCCAATTATAATGGGACGTATGTGATGACAGCACGTGTGGACACAGCCCAGCTAGCTGTGATCTAGCCAGCTCTATGCCTGGCACCTCTCACTTAGCCTCAGTATCACAGACTGGAGAAGCCCCTAAAAACTCTGGTAATTACTCGTGAGGTTATCCGCACCTAGCTGTTGGTGCAGTGTACATGGGCCCTCAGGGGCATATTTTCCAGGAAGCTCAGCAACCGCATTCAGGTTTGATGCTCAGAACCGATTAGCAGCCAGCATGGACCCACCCAGCCATTTTGTACCTCACCCCTGGAGGCAAACCCCCCATGTAGTTCCCATCACCAGTATCCGTGGCAGGCACTGGGCAGATGCAGTGCAGCGACTGTGGGATGGAGAAGGGGAGCGTGAAGGGACAACCCCTGATTCCTCCAGGCTGCGAAGAAACGGTGGAGCTGTTTCGTGCACACTACTGGATATCCTGATGACTGTAGCACCCAGCACACCATCCCCATCCACAGGAGAGAAACAGGAGCCAAGCAAGAGTGAAAACCCTGCCCCCTGTACTGAGAATTATTTGCCCCACCAGACAGCACAGGGGTCAGTCTCCACCACGGCACACGGGCCAGGAACTGCCCCCTTCTCCTCCACCACCTACAGGGGGTGCTGTGCGGAGATCCCCAAAGACACAGCCTGATCCTGCCAGCACTTCGCTTGAGTCACACAGCAAACAATCAGAGCAGGTTCAGAGCCTTGACCTGGAGTTTTACAGCCCCTCATCCCTGGGAGCCCTGCAGGGGAAGGGCTCAGGGAGGATCAACCCCGACACCCACCTGCCAGTCTGTAGTTTTCTTCTCCTCTTCTGACGTCTGAGCCAGGGCCTGCTCCAGCTCTTCCTTTAGAGAGCCCAGGGTTCCCTTGAGTTTCTCCTGTGGGGGCACCATGTATGATAAACATACATCAATCTGCCTGTTGCATGAATGGGGAGGACTGTACATGCTGCCATTTCACACACCAGCAGTAAAATACTCTGGAAACAGCCAGTAGACTAGGCCATGCCATCACTGGAGGCATGACAGAAATGCCAGGACCAGAGCAGGACGCTCCGCTTTATGTGGACATTCAGGACTTTTCCAAAGCTGTGTTTTACCTGATGTTTCCCATCACTGAGCTCAGGTGAAACAGCTGGGAAGGCTGTGAATGGTCCTTCACACTGGAGAGAGTGAGGAGCTTGGAAAGTTTCTCTCTCTGCTGTAGCCCAGGCTAGGCCAAACGAGGAACAAGATCTTTCCCTTTGACCGCCTGTCATGCCTTCACCTGGTACAGCAACGTCCAGCCTTGATCCAGGTAACACCCGTGGCTGCTCCCAGAAACCTCTCTAGTCCCTTGAGAGTGCCATCATTTCATGCTTTTTCTTTTCCCTGAGCCCTCGAGCTCTCACGTCCTCTCTGCCCACAGGCCAGGGCTGCTGCTCAGACATCCTGGGTTGCTGCTGGCCTCACACCCCTGCCCTGCTGCCTCAGGGAAGCTCTGAGCGAGGGGCCAGGAGGGGCTGGTGCAAGGATCAGCAGCGCAGGGTCAGCCACCCACCTGTGCTCTCTCAGCATCCCCTTCTGGCTCCCTGGCTATCTCCTCCAAGAAGCCAGTGTGTTTCGGGGACTCTCGCCTGGCCCCTAGCACTGGTGGGGTGTGTGCAGGTGGTGTGCTTTCCCTCTGTCCCTCCCTCTGCCGGCAGGGCAGAGCAGCGCTCCCCACCTACCCTTAGGCGGCTGTCCCTCCCAAGAGCTGCTGGCAGAGGGCTGCAGCTTGCGGAGGTGGGGCCCTGCAATGGTCCCTCCATGGAGTTTGGGCTGCTTCAATCTGGCCGCCCCAGGTCTGAATAGAGGACATCTCACCCCTAGGCCCTGGATCAGGCCCATTCAGCCCTGGAGGGCCGGGTCAAAGTGGCCTGAACTCCATGGAGGGGCCATTGCAGGGCCCCACCTCTGCAAGCTGCAGCTCTCCACTGGCCGCTTTGGGAAGGACGACCAGCTGCGGGTGGGCAGGGCAAGTGCTGCTCCACCCTGGCAGTGGAGGGAGGCAAGGAGAGAGTGTGCACCGTCTGCACAATCCCCACCAGTGCCAGCAGGCCGTGACACAGCCACTGGGCTGGCTCAGGCTCATGCGGTTGTGTTGGGAGGGTGGGACGAAAATGGCTCTTCTGCTCTGTTGGGTTGCCAACCCCTGAGCTAGTGAGAAATGGGAGAAGGAACCTTTCCATCCCGCAAAATAGCTTCATACCAGAGACCCAGGAACATCTGAGGGAGAGGATGCTAGAGAGACAAAGGCAGCTGGGCTCTTTGAAACTCTGCCCATACAATAAGCTCCACCCATGTGACTCGTTAAAAGGAGACTCTGTGGCCTGTTCACAGTAAATCAGGCATGGCTAAATTATAGCTCGGCAGCAACAAGTGGCTCTTGAATGAAAAAGTGTGGCTCACGGAAGAACATCAGCAAATCAATTCAGTAGCTGAAAGTATATGGCTATCTGCCTCAGTGTGGCTCCTGAAGGCTTAATAAATAACTTGTGTGGCTCTTGACTTCCATAAGTTTGGCCACCCGATGCTGGGGAAGGGGGAGGAACCCATCATTGACTTTTGCCCAGGGCCCTGGAATCCCTAAGTCCACCCCTGGTCATGTAGACACTGCCTGGGTGGTCTTAGGGTAGAGAATTAGCTCAGTGGACAAGGAATGTACAGGAGAAATTTGGGGAAATTCAGGCCAAACTGGGATTGTCCATCAGTCTGGTCTACAACCCTGAGACTCTGGAGGAGGAACGCTGAGGTTCCCTGCCCTCACCACAGGAGAGAGGGGAGAATATGGTCAACATTAAGAGCCATTCTCAGGGTTGCAGACCAGACTCATGGACAATCCCAGTTTGGCCTGAATTTCCCCAAATTTCTCCCGTATATTCCTGACAGGGGATGGGAGCACTAAGATGTTTCTTTAATGTAGTTCCAGAACCACGATGTCCCACCCACGCTGCCAAAATCCAACTGTGTTAAAAATAGCCATGGTCTCAGGCTTGGCCGACAATTAGAGCACTATTGTACTCATAAGACATAAAAGCACAGTGATCTTTATCAGACAATTACAAAACAAAGGTGTGAAACAAAAAGAGCAGGACACAGTATCAGCTGTGGGCCTCTGCACACTGACATGCAGGGATGTGACAGGACTCAGACAGTTTGGGAAGAAAAAGAGCTGTTAGTATCAGCCCTGTTCTCTCTGTTAGGCCTTGGAACTTGCAGTGTTGGGGCAAAAAAGTTTAGATCTTTCTTCATTACGAACAATCCCCAATGCTCAGCCTCTCTGAAAGACCCATCCCTTTCATGTAGGTGCCCAACTTTAGGCAACCATGTTTGAAACTCTGCTCTTGTATTAACAGGAAGATGAACCTGGAGTTTTTAAGGGGTTTAATTAAGGAAGATCAGTTTCCTACCTTGTAATCATGGGCAGCTTCCTCAATGGGAACCAGAGGGTGAGACTTGTGATCCCGGGATTTCTCACACACCAAGCAAATGGCTTCTCCGTCTTCCTCACAGAAGAGTTTGAGGTGTTCCTCGTGTCTCTCACACAGATCCGCTAATGATTTTATCCCCAGTTGTTTGATCTTCTGTACTATATTGTTCAGCTGTGTGTTGGGTCTGAACTCCCCTTTCCGGAAGGGCGCTCTGCACTGGGGACATGTCAGCTTTGGCCTTGTCCACTTTTCCCACTCCTCACAGTGCCGGGTGATGCAGCCTCGGCAGAAGTTGTGTGCACATGGGAGAGTCACCGGCTCTGTGAGGTACTCCAGGCAGATGGGGCAAACAGCTTCATCTTGTATTTCTGCTGCTGTAGCTGGGGAGGCCATTGCAGCTGGGGGAGTGTCTGGTCGTCTCTCTACTCTTCAATCTGTAGGATGTGGGGTTGTGTGTAGACTCAAAGGGGTCACCTGCCAGGATCAGCTGTTCTCAGCCAAAGGAGAGAAAAAAGACAGAGAAGGATCCAGGAAGGGGAGGAAAGAAAAAGGAAAATGGAACTGAATGAGAAAGGATGAGGAGGAATGAGGGGAGAGGGAACAGACCATGAATGGATGAAGCTGGGAGGATGTGTGGGCAGTGTATCCTCTGCCCCACGGGCACATTTTTTTTTGTAACTCTAGCCTACCAGCACTTGGATTTCCTGTTACAGTCTGACCTGGTCCTATGAAACATTTCCCTGCATTTATTTTCCTCCCATTCTGTAAGTTCCCCCATCTTCAAGGCATCTGACAAAGTGGGATTTTCTTCCACAAAAGCTCAGGCAATAAATAAATGTGTTAATCTTTAAAAGTGGCACGGAATTCCTTGTTTGTGTTACAGGTAAAGGAAGCTTCAAATTGCAAGAGATGGAATCTGCCACTTAGGGAATCCAAGACTCTCTCAACCTTTGACTCTGTTGTGCTCTATGCAAACAGCTTAGGGGTAAAATATTGAGGGAATGCAACAGAGTCTTTCCCAGCACTGGCACTTTCTGGGCAGGGGTCAGTCACATGAGCCTTCTTGCTGCTCAGGTGAGCACACACTCTATTGCAGCAGGAAGGTGTCTCGGGATGCACCTCCCAGAGTCTGATCTGTGCAACTTTTCTGTTCATCTTTCCAATGAAATTGTCTGATTAGATGCCAAATGTGCCATGCAAGGAGTTTCTTTTGAATACTCATAACATACATTGCACTGCTGTTAAAGGACCATGTTCCCTGCAGCATCATATATGTTTACCTACATGAACCATGTCCCCATTATTGCACAGAGCTCAGTTGGAGGCAGATAAGCAGAGCTGTCTCCCAGCACATAAACAGTCAGGGATGCAGACAGACAGCCAGAGGAAATAACAGATGACACTGAACCAGCTAAATATCTGTAGCCCCTTGGCTGGCGAAAGAAGATCTCTTGTCCTTTCTAAACAAAGAGTGTGACCTAAGCCCTGAAAAGGTGGGTGGGAGGGTTAAGGGAATTTTAAAAAGGAGTGACTTGGAAGTGTTTAGGCTTTTGGCCAGAAAATCTCCATCTTGCAACAGCTTCATCTTCAAGCAAGGACTGAAATGTCCATGTGGCCAGGAAGGCCAAGCTGCAAGACTGCCAGAATTCAGCCATATAGGTAAGATAGAAAGTAGACTATTACAGTAAGGTTTAATTCAGAATGTGTCTTATATTTAATCTGATGCTGGTTTACTCCTGACTGGTTGTTAATTGATTGTGCTTTTGTTTGCTATATACTCACTTAGAATCATCCTAAGCGATAAACTAGTGTTTGTTTTATCTAAAGCTGTGTGGAGTTTAGAGAGTGTGAAGGAGCACAAGCTGTTTGCATTTCAGTTTCATTGTTAACAGGGGCGTTGCTGCCATAAAAATATTTTGGGGGGGTCAGCTCCAGGCCTCACCCCCTTCCCAAATCCATCCCCAGGGCCTGATCCAGCTCCAGTCACTTCCAGCCAGTGTCTCATGGCCCAGAGCTGTATAAGGAGCTGGCTCCAGCCGCTGTCAGATGTTGATCCCGCATCCCTGCAGAGGCAAGGCCAGCCCAGGGACATGCAGGGCATGAGCCCTGCGGGCCCCATGGCAGTGACACCCCTGATTATTAAAATGATGAAGCAGAGTAAATGAACCTGCAGTGATCTGGAAAGGGTCCTGATCCCTGTATGATGCAAGCTCACAATGTGGCATCTGGGATCTACGGATGCTCACTGGGATACCATCCCCTGCATAGCTAGTGAGTGCAAGTCTACTGCCTGGGATCAATTACATGCTGGAAGCTGGTGGGGACTGACCCATAAGTGGGGGGTCCACCTAGCAAAGTAGCGTAATTCAGGACCCAGGAGTGGGTTTTCAGGGAGGCACAGCAGACACCAGACCACAATGCTGGAGGGGAACATCACAGACCCTGCAATTGCGGGCCGGCAGACCCAGCTGGCCATGAGGCGAACGCATACTGCAGCAGGTCAGACACTTCCTCGATAAATGGGGCGATATCTCCTGCCACACCCACTGGGCTGGTGCAGCTCCCCTGGCGCAACCACTGGTTCACTTCCACTATTGTCTCTGAGTGAGACCAAAGGACACCAGCCTTAAGGAGAGGGCAACAGGGAATCCAGGGTATTACAGAGCACTCAGGGGACCTGGAGCTAAATGAGGAAAGTCTTTGTCATATCTCCACTTAAACATTGTATAATGGCATATTTTCCTTCCATTTTCTCATATTACTGAGAGAATTTTCTTGGAAACTAACTGTGGGCACGTGAAAGAACAGATAGAAACTGGCTTTTGTTCTGCGAGGCCTTGTCTACACTACAGAAGATACATTGATATTCAGCCACCGCTATTATAGCAGGACATCCGCATTACTCTCTTTGGCTATGTCCACACACAGGGAGTAAAATCGATTTAACTTGATGCAATTTAAGTTAAATTGATATAACAATCTTTATAGCGATTTAACTTAAATCAATTTAACAGGTCCCCATGAAAAAAATAAATCTACCTAGCATATCCAGGAACAGCACTTGCTGTTTCAATTTAGGAGAGGGGCACCCTGGGAGGTGGGGCAACATGGCCCCGTGCCAGGGCTATACTGCCACCCAATGTCCTGCCTGGCTCTCCCCAGGAGAGCCCGTGACAGGGTTAAAAAAGCCCCTACTGGCTGCGGGCTCCTAGAGGCCAGTGGGGTAAAAAAATCCCCCCCAGATTGGCAGAAGCCTTCTGACTCAGCCAGGCATGGGGGAGATAGGATCCCATGCACCTGGCTTCCCCCTTGCTAACCAGGCAGCATGGGAAGGGATCCCAATGTGCCCGGCTTCCTGTGCAGCTGGCCGGGTGGCGGGGGAAGAGATCCCCACATATCCAGCTTCCCCTGTGGGGCAAGGGTTTCAAGCAGACCATTTCCTGTTCTCCCCCACTCTCTCCTGTTACAGCAGAAGTAGCGTCCCATGGGGAAGGACAGGGCCGTTGTTGGAGGGGGTGAGCAGTTTGGCAGACCTCGTGCTGCCACCCTCCCCAGCCAGTGGCCCTCATGCCAAGGGGCAGGGACCCAAAGAGGGCAATTTGCCCTGTTCCCCATCCATCTGTGAGGATAGCCATAGGGTAGGAAGCGGATCTGTGGGCATTTTTCCCACCCTCCTCCACTTTCCCTCATTGTGGGGGCAGCAGTACTGAGGAGGAGGGAGGTGGAAGCCATGCCTATAGTTTCCCGCCTTGGTAGAAGTGGTTGCAACATCCTCTGCAGAGCCTCCCCACACTGTTGAAGGCTTTTGCAGGTGACCATGGCCCTGAGCCCATGCGGACGCCACCTAAGGTCTGCCAGAGACCCACAGAGAAATTGTGGGGGGAAGCAAACTTCCTCCAGGCCCCTCCACTCCCAACACTGGGTGCAGTGATGGAGCCATGGGGACTAGACCCTCTCATGTCCACCCCTAAAGACCCCAGGGCCATCTGCCTCTATCACTCCCCCATCAGCCTAACTTGCCAGCCCCACAGTAAGGGCAGGGTGGGGGAGAGCAGGAAACGGGCCTCAGATATCCTTCCCTATGGGGTACTGCTGCCAAAAAGGGATGGAAGCAAAAACCAGACTCACAGAGAGAGAGAGAGTGCAAAATGACCCATAGACCCACGCCCTCCATGGGATGCTTCTGGCAATGTGGGAGTGGGGGGGTTGCAAATATAAGTAATGTGCCCCTGGGCACCAGAGACCCATGGTACACTACAGCCCCTGCGTGCTCGGTCCTGGAAAGAGGCTTTCTATGAAGCCAGGTCTGTCTCTCGCAGGGGCCCTCAATATCTCTCTTTTGCCATGGAGAGCTGGCCCCTTAGTCCTCATTTCTCTTACCGAGGTCGCTGCACTCACTCCGGCCAGGGAGTCACGAAGCCACAGGGTCTGAGACGATTTGCTGGATCGGTAACCCCGTTGTCTGGACCTACACCCTGGCTGCCTGCTGCTTCTCCTTCCTTCCCAAATGAAATCAAAAGTACAATACTAAACTAAAAGTAAGGGTTTTCTGAGTCACTGGGTGACTATTGCAAAGACAGCAACTTCCTCTTAAAGAAAGGGAAGAAGAGGGGGACGAGTAGCACTATATGTAAAAGAGCTCTATGACTGCTCAGAGCTTCATTATGAAGGTGGAAACAAGCCAGTTGAAAGTCTGTGGGTTAAGTTTAGAGGGGAGAGCAACAAGGGGGATGTTGAGGTGGGTGTCTGCTATAGAAGGAGGAGGAAGAGGAGGCATTCTATGGACAACTGGCAGAAGTTTCTAGATCACCAGGGGCGTCTCTGGGGCGGGGAGGGACCAGGGGCACGGGCCCAGCCCCTGCACCCAGAGGGCAGGCCCTGCCCCCAGCCACAAGGCCATGCCCCCTGGCCCGGGATAGGGCCAGGGGGAGGCCGCGCTGCCGCCGGCAGCTAGGCTGCGGTGCGGCGCAGCGCAGCTTGGCCTAGCCTGGCCCGGCCCAAAGCGGCTGCTGGAGCCCGGGCCCGCAGCTGCAGCCCTGGATCCCTGGCCAGGGACAGGGCTGCCGCGGCCGCAGCCAGGCCTCGGATTCCTAGCATGGGATGGGGCTGCTGCAGCCGCGGGCAGCCAGCCGGGCCCCGGATCCCTGGCCTGGCCGCCAGTGGCCGCAGCAAATCTGCCCCCTGCCGGGGATCTGGGACCCGGCCGGCCACCCACGGCTGCAGCAGCCCCGTCCCCCACTGGGGATCTGGGACCTGGCCGGCGGCGGCCACGGCGCCCCATCCCCAGCCGGGGATCCAGGGCTGCGGCCGTGGGCCCGGCCTCCAGAGGCCGCTTCTGGCCAGGCCGTGCCGCGCTGCGGCCTAGCTGCTGGCAGCAGCGCAGCCACCCCCTGGCCCTGGCCAAGGGGCGGGGCCTGCCGGGCAGCCAGCCAGGCCCCAGATCCCTGGCCGGAGATGTGGCCGCCATGGCCACGGACCGCCAGGGATTGGACCCTGGATCCCTGGCCCAATTGGGCCAGAGATCCGGGGCACCAGCATTGGGACCCGGGGCACATGCCCCGGGGTGCCCAACGCCAGCGACACCACTGTGGATCACAGGGGCTGGTTCTCATGGGGGACTTCAATTACCCTGACATCTGCTGGGAGGCCAATACAGCAGTGCACAGGCAATCCAGGGAGTTTTTGGAGAGTGTTGAGGACAACTTCCTGGTACAAATGCTGGAGGAACCAACTAGGGGCCTTGCACTTCTCGACTTGCTGCTCACAAACAGAGAAGAATTGACTGGGGAAATAGAAGTGAATGGCAACCTGGGTAGCAGTGACCATGAGATGACTGAGCTCAAGATGATGATTAAAGGAAAGAAGGAAAACTCAGACCCTGGACTTCAGAAAAGCAGATTTTGGCTCCCTCAAGGAACAGATGGGCAGGATCCCTTGGGCGGCCGATCTGAAGGGGCAATGTGTCCAAGAGAGTTGGCTGCATTTTAAAGAAACCCTGCTAAGGGCACAGGAAGATACCATTGCGATAAAGAGAAAGTACAGCAAATGTGGAAGGCGCCCAGAGTGGCTTAACAGAGAGCTCTGCACTGAGCTGAAGCATGAAAAGGAAGCTTACAGGAAGTGGAAGCTAGGACAGCTGTCTAAGGAGGCGTATAAAGACATTGCTCAGGACTGCAGGGATAAAATCAGAAAGGCCAAAGGACAAATGGAGTTGCAGCTAGGAAGGGATATGAAGGATAAGAGGAAGGGGTTCTACAAGTATATCAATAATAAGAAGAGGATCAGGGATGGTGTAGGCCCCTTACTGAATGGGGCAGGTATCCTCATGACAGAGGATGAGGAAAAAGCTGAAGTGCTCAATACTTTTTTTACTTCAGTTTTCACAGGCAGAGTCAGCTCCAAGCCCTCTACACTAGGTACGGTAGATTAGAGAGAAGAAGAGAGGCCCTTGGTGACAGAAGGTCAGGTTAGGGACTACTTAAAGCTAGGTGTGCACAAGTCCATGGGGCTGGATGAACTGCATCCAAGGGTGCTGAGGGAGCTGTCTGATGAGATAGCAGTACCGTTGTGCATTATCTTTAAAAACTCATGGCGAACGGGGGAGGTGCCAGAGGACTGGAAAAAAGCAAATATAATGCTGATCTTCAAGAAAGGCAAAAAGGAGGATCCAGGGAATTACAGACCTGTCAGCTTCACTTCAATCCCTGGAAAAATCATGGAACAGGTTCTCAAAGAATCCATCCTGAAACACTTGGAGGAACATAAGAGTGATCAGGAACAGTCAGCAAGGATTCACCAAGGGTAAATCATGCCTGACCAACCTCATCGCCTTCTATGATGAGATGACTGGATTTGTGGATGCGGGAAGAGCTGTTGATGTGATATACCTCGACTTTAGCAAGGCTTTTGATACAGTTTCCCACAGCATTCTCACTGGCAAATTAAGGAAGTCTGGGTTGGATGAATGGACTGCAAGGTGGACAGAAAATTGGCTAGATCAACGGTTTCAGCATGTAGGAATCAAAGGATCCATGTCAAGTTGGCAACCAGTAATGAGTGGTGTGCCCCAGGGGTCAGTCCTGGGGTCAGTTCTGTTCAACATTTTCATTAATGATCTGGATGATGGGATAGATTGCACACTTAGTAAGTTTCGGATGACACCAAGCTGGGGGGAACGGTAGATACGCTGGAGGGCAGAGACAGGATTCAGGGAGACCTAGACAAATTGGAGCAGTGGGCCAATAGAAATCTCATGAGGTTCAACAAGGACAAGTGCAAAATCCTGCATGTGGGACGGAAAAACCCCATGTACTGCTACAGGCTGGGGAGTGATTAGCTAAGTAGCAGCACTGGAGAAAAGGACCTGGGAGTCATGGTGGATGGGAAGCTGGAAATGAGTCAGCAGTGTGCTCTTGCTGCCAAAAAGGCCAATGACATACTGGGCGGCATCAGAAGAAGTGTTGCGAGCAGATCGAGGGATGTGTTCATGCCCCTCTATTGTGCACTGCTGAGGCCGCATCTGGAATACTGTGTCCAGTTTTGGGCTCCCCACTACAAAAAGGATATGGACATATTAGGGAGAGTCCAGCGGAGGGCAACAAAAGTGATCAAAGGGCTGGAGCACAAGACCTATGAAGAAAGACTGAAGGCACCAGGCTTTAGACTGCAGAAGAGAAGACTGAGGGGGGATTTGATAGTAACCTTCAACTACTTGAAGGGATGCTCCAAGGAGGATGGAGCTCGACTGTTCTCAGTAGCAACAGAGGACAGAACGAGGAGCAATGGCTTCAAGTTACAGCTGGGGAGGTCCAGGCTGGATATTAGGAAAAATTTTCTTACTAGGCGAGTGGTGAAGCATTGGAATAAGCTGCCTAGGGAGGTGGTGGAATCTCTGTCTTTGGAGGTGTTCAAGGTCGAGCTGGACGAAACCCTGGCTGGGATAATCTAGTGGGAGTGGTCCTGCTTTTTTGGCAGGGGGTTGGAGTAGATGACCTCGTGGGGTCCCTTCCAACCCTATGATTCTATGAAACAGCCACCCACAGGACTGCAGGGAAGGGCCCGACCCAGCACTCTGTCAGGGATGGTGTGAAGTGAGCCAGGCAGCAGGTGTCAATGCTGCACGCCCACCTATGGGTACCCCACCAACTTGTCCTTTTCCAGGTTTGGGTTTGGACCAGGAACCGGAGGAGATAGACCCTGCAGGTTCCTGGGTCCGGGAAAGGGAGGGTATTGTCGCTCTTGTCAGCAGGGGGGCAGTCTTGATTTGGATAACAGAGGTTTCTGATCCTCTGTGCATGACCCCAAAAGAGCTTTCTATAAGAGGATAATTGTTAGTGCGAGGAAGGACAAGACAAGTAACAGTCATTTTCCTCTTTATTGACAGTGTGAGGAATTACAGACAAGAAAATGCTTAAGTATATGACAGTCAGAAGTATTGGTCTATGACAATTCCAAGGTAAAAGTAAAAGATTAGTAAAAAGACTGCGTCAGGCTAATACTGGCCAGGTTTATTTCTATTTAGTTCCCTATTTGACTGTGTTTAGTTCCTATCTCCTATTTTATTTCTCTCTCTCTTCTGTTCAGCTTGTTTAGTTTCTATTTTATTTAGTCTATATTCTTACCCAGTCTGTGAGAGCCGGTCCTGTTCCCCAAAAGCTGGGTCTTTTGGTTTAGGTTGCCGGTAGTCTCGTTAAAATCAGCTCCGAAGATCACCCACAATCAGGTTTTCGGAGGTGCGCGCCACACTGCCAAGCAGGGGGCTAGCCTTTTTCTTATATCTGAGTGTCACACTGGGAACCATGACAAAAAGCCGAATTTTGTAACTGTGACAAAAAGGTCAACGGTGACACAAAGGTCAACTGACAGTTCCTCAGTTTCCCAGAATGGCACACTTACAGTTCCTCATAGGACGAGGTCAACTGTGAGTTACTTACAGTTCCTCATAAAACTTGAGGCACTTAGACAGATGTTTCTACAGTATCTAGCTGGTTTTGTCTGAGGTTTATTTTGCTGACGTGGTTTCTTTCTTAGGGTGTCTGACTTTCAGCTTACCAGCTTGATTATTTTGATTAAGACAGGCATTAATTGATTAATTGTTATTTAAGACAGGCAAATGCCATCCCGGAATGTGCTTTTCCTGCTGTGTACTATGGTGATACCAATAATTTCCCTGCACACAGCATCGGCCACAGTTTTCTTCAACTGAGAAAATAAAGCAACTCCAGCTAAAAGTGTAACCCATCTGCCTAATTAAAGGCGCTGTTTCTTTTAGTGATCTCTTGGGGCTGAGCCATGTTGCTGGACAGGTTTAGCTGCTCAGATCCGGAAGCTGCTGGAAATTAAGTGGGTCCTTGCACTGAGCATGCTCCACTAGGTATTTCTGTTGTGCTGTGGTCCAACTCCATGAAAGCAGCAGCCAAATAGAATTGCAATGAGACAAGTCCATGTGCTGTGTGTGTAGTAGGAGAAGCTGAGCCAGGAGTGGACAGCAAGATGTTCTCTCCTTACTCTGGAGCATTTTGCAGCAGAGTTTTCTCATATGTGATTCACCCCTACCTTAAATCCCTGCCAGCAAAGAAGAGGAATGCTGCTTCTTGCAACTCAAGCCTTTGGACTTGAATAGAGATTGCAACTGACCACTGTTTCCTCTAATCTGTGTGTGTGTGCACACACACAAATTGTGAAACCTGCGCACACAACAAAATAAAACGTGCACAAAAAAAATTCAACAGTGCAAATATTAGCATATACAAAGCAATTTTTTGCACATACAAAGCAATTTTTTGTGCACACAGCCTATGAAAAATGAGAGGGAACATTGCAACCGACATATCGGTGAATGCCACCCAGGGCCATCCTTGGGGGGCTGAACAGGGTGACTGCGCCAGACCCCACGGTTAAGTGAGCCCCACGCTGTCCACATTGTGGTGTTTTGGACTACCTAGAGTTATTGGGGTTGTCATAGTGATAAATGGGAGAGTCATTCAGGTGCTAGGAAAACCTGTCTGTCTCCTCTCTCTCTCTCAGTTCTCTTTCAATAAAGACTTCTTATACAGCTCTGAATATGCTGTCCTCCTTATTGGATTATAATTTCCCTTAAAACTCTACATCTGGCGACAGAGGATGTGATATATGATGGAGTGGCTATCCTCAACAATCCTGCCAACTTTGGAAAATGAGAATGCAATGTAAGAAGCAAAACTTTATTTTACTGCTTGTATGGGGGTTGGGTTGTAACTGTGAAAGCTGATCTGTTGCCTAAGGGCTAGCCGGCTATTCTGAAAGCTGATCTGCCTGTTGTTAAGCTCAAGGAAGAGATAAGGCTGGCTGGCTATTCTGAAAGCTGATCTGCCTGCTGTTAAGAGAAGAGACAAACAATAACCACAAGAGGGCATCATGGCTTTACTTACTACAACCTTTGAAGCACATGATCATTCGGCAGATTCCTGGCAGACATATACAGCCCAATTTCAAAATTTTGTAATAGCAAACGACATAACTGATGAGAAGAAGGTACCAGTTTTTCTAACGGTCATTGGAGTTAAGACTTATAATTTGCTATGTGATTTGCTTTATCCGGAGAAGCCAGAGCAGAAACCTTACAGGGACCTAGTGGAAGTTCTGGGAGCACATTTTTCCCCAAAGCCACTAGTAATTGCAGAGAGGTATAGGTTCTACCAAAGGAACCAAGAGGCAGGTGAATCAGTTGTACAATTTGTAGCAGCTCTGCGGAAGCTGGCAGCACACTGTGACTTCAAGAACATGTTAGAGGATATGCTGCGTGACAGGCTGGTGTTGGCCTGCACAGTGAATCAACACGAAAACGCCTATTGACTGAAGGTCAACTCACCTTGCAGAAGGCTGTGGAAACTGCAGTCTCCGTGGAACGCGTCACCCAAGACATGCAACAGATTGGGGTTGGTGTCCGTAAAGTATCCCTACAACCTGCCGCCAGGGCACCAGGGAGACAAGAATGTTACCGGTGTGGGAAGCAGGACCACCTCGCATCTGAGTGCTGGTTTAAGGAACTACTGTGTCGACAATGTGGTAAGAGAGGGCACATTGAACGTGTCTGCAAACAAAGGAAGGGTGAGGCAAACAGAAGACGTGGACCTGAGAAAAATGGGCCGTTGGTTTGGTGGACTAAGAGGGAAATTCTGCATGCAGTAGAGCAGAATGCAGGTGATCATAGTGACACCCAGTTGGAAGATGAAGATTCACTCCATGTTTTGTCTATAACAGCTGGCCCACATAAATTCTGGGTAACACCTGTGTTGGAAGGAAAACCTATATGCATGGAACTGGCCACTGGCACAGCAGTTTCATTAGTTTCTAACCTTGTGTATGAGAAGGACTTTAGACATCTGCCACTTAAGCTGACAGTAGTCGTTTTGAAGACATATACTGGAGAGACTGTTCCCCTGTTGGGTACTATTGATGTGAAAGTAGAACTCAATGGACAGACCATAAAGCTACCACTGTTTGTGGTAAAGGGGAATTACGCAGCCCTAATGGGAAGATCTTGGATCAGGAAGATCCAACTTGATTGGTCACAAGTGCATCAATTGACTAAAGAAGAAGTGAATCTAGCAGCGGTACTAACGAAACATGCTGCTGTTTTCGGTGAAGACTTAGGCAGCATGAAGGGAATCACTGTGAAATTAAATATAAAGCCTGATTGCCAACCAAAATGTTTGAAGGCCAGGATGGTGCCATTTGCCATCAGACCCAAGGTGGAAGAAAACTTGGAGCAGTTAGTCAAAGAGGGAGTCTTGGTGCCAGTTACTCACAGCCAGTGGGCGACACCCATTGTCCCAATAGTGAAGAAGGATGGCTCCATTTGGATTTGTGGAGATTTCAAGGTCACTGTCAACCCAGTGTTATGTGCAGAACAATATCCTCTTCCCCGCATTGAGGACATCTTTGCAGGTTTGGCTGGAGGACAAAAATTTAGCAAGATTGACGAGTCAAGCGTACTTACAGATGCATGTTGAAGAAGAATCTCAAGAATTGTTGACAATCATAACACATAAGGGGTTGTACAGACACTGTCGTTTACCTTTCGGCATTACTTCAGCCCCAGCTTTGTTCCAAAGGGCAATGGATCAGATTTTGAGTGGTTTATCAGGAGTACAGTGCTATCTGGATGACATCCTGGTTACGGGCAAAAATGAGGAGGAGCACCTTACGATCTTGGAAGCTACTCTGCAAAGACTGGAAGAGTGTGGTCTATGTGTTCACAGAGACAAATGGAAGTTTTTCCAGCCCTCAGTTGAATATTTAGGACATATAATTGATGCTGATGGTCTCCATGAGTCTCCAGCCAAGGTTAAGGCTATTGTGGATGCTCTGCTACCTCAGAACGTAAGCCAACTTCGCTCTTTTTTAGGCTTATTAAACTATTTTGGCAAGTTTATTCCACAATTAGCGACGCTCCTGAAACCCCTACATGAGCTTCTGGGGCCGAAAAAGGCCTGGAACTGGACTGAAGCCTGTGATGTTGCATTTAATGAAGCTAAATGCTCACTGGTAAACTCTAAGGTTCTGACACATTTTGACCCATCCTTGCCCCTACAGTTGGCTTGTGATGCCTCCCCTTATGGAGTTGGGGCTGTATTGTCACATATTATGCCTTCTGGTGAAGAGAGGCCTCTTGTTTTTGCTTCAAACTCCTTGACTAAGGCAGAAACTAACTATGCCCAAATTGAACGCGAAGCACTGGGCATTGTTTTTGGTGTTCGGAAATTTCACCAGTACCTGTGGGGAAAGAACACACTTCTCACTGACCATCGACCCATGACATCAATTTTGGGGCCACACACAGGCATCCCACATTTGGCTGCTAGTTGGATGCAACGATGGGCATTGATACTTTCTGGATACACATATGAAATCAAGTACAGGCAATTCTCTTTGCATTGCAATGCTGATGGCCTTTCAAGGCTACCCTTACCAGCACACCATCAGGATCTGGGCCAGGAAGGACTCTTTTACTTTGAACAGGTAGAAAACACACCCGTCACGGCTTCTCAAGTGAAGAAAGCAACACGGGTTGACCCAGTACTCTCACAAGTTATGGATTTTGTGATGCATGGAATGTTCTTACCTGACTCTCAGGTCTCTCTTGACCTCCGCCCCTATGTGTCTAGGAGGACAGAGTTATCGACCCAATCCGGGTATTTGTTGTGGGGTATGCGTGTCATTATCCCACCTTCATTAAGACCACGTTTGTTGGAACAGCTCCATTCAAGTCACTATGGCATAGTGCGCATGAAAGAAATTGCACGGAGCTATTTCTGGTGGCCGGGCTTAGACAGGGCCATTGAAGAAACGGCTAGAGCTTGTACCTCATGCCAGAGCGTCCGGAACGCACCTCAGTTGGCACCTCTTCACCCATGGGATTGGCCCGAAGGGCCATGGCAACGTATCCATGTTTATTTTACTGGCCCATCTGAAGGATGTATGTTTTTAATTGCTGTGGATGCCCATTCAAAATGGCCAGAAGGCTCGGTAATGCAGTCCACTACTACGGAAGCCACTATTCAGACCTTGAGTGGCTTTTTTAGTCATTACTGTCTTCCAGAACAGCTGGTGAGTGACAATGGACCACAAATCGTTTCTCAGGATTTTGAAACTTTTATGAAGGCCGATGGAATACATCACATCAGGTCAGCACCATATCATCCTTCCACCAATGGACTTGCTGAAAGGTTTGTACAGACTATGAAGCAAGCTCAAAAATCTGAAAAGGGACATTCACCTCTTCGTAAGCGTCTGGACAACTTCTTGTTGTCCTACAGGAACACTCCACAGGCTACAACTAAGGCATCTTCAGCTTTTCTTATGATGGGACGGCAGTTGCGCTCTTGCTTTGCTTTGTTGAAACCACGAGACACACGGCAAGTGGTTCAACACCAACAGCAGAACCAGGTCAGCAGACATTCACCAAGAACAAAGGGCCGCACCTTCAGTATTGGACAGCCAGTTCTTGCGCGAAACTATGCTTCAGGAGCTAAATGGGTCCCAGCAACGGTCATTGCCCAGACAGGACCTGTTTCCTACTCTGTCCAGACAGCTAGTGGTCTAGTTTGGTGACGTTATGTAGATCAGCTGCTTCTCCATCATATCCACCCAGAAGATGCATCTCCAGCAGACATATCTGACTTCACACTTACTGATGATACAACATCAGAGCGTGAAACTACTATTTCTCTCTCTCCTGCTCCAGCCACCCCTTCAATGCCTTCAGCCTCTCTGGACCAACTGGACACAACATCCTCTCCGGTTCCGGCTACTTCCTCAGTACCTGTGATCCCACCACCACCACCAGTACCAGCTTGTGGGGTGGGCACACCGGAAGTTCGCCGTAATCCACCTCGCGACAGAAGGCCTCCTAATCGGCTGGATCTTTAGCTAGTGGTGACCAATGTTCCCTCTAAGGTTTGGCGGCTTGTGTGCAAAATTTTCAACCTGTGTGCAGGACTTTTTCTGAATAAAATTTTTGTGCAAATTCACATGATGGAAATTATTGAAAAGTATAGAACAATGAAAAATTAATACATTATTTAAAATTGTTTTTATTAATAATTTGAATGTATTCTATGCTTATGTGACGTCTCATCAATTCTTCAGTACTGTTCGTCTGCCTTTGTCGGTTTTCCAGAATGAATAAGCACATAAAAATGAAAGCAACTAACTTGCCTCTTGTTTTTCATTTTGCACAGCAGCCCATTTTACAATTTAAATTTTTTTTTCCAAAATTGCTAGTCAGTTCAAATCTGTCCCTTTATTTATTTTACTTAATTGGTCACTATTTGTAATTTTAATCATGGTATACATTATTTTCCTTCATTTTGTTAGTGTTTGCTATATATTTTTTCCCCAATTTAGCTCTTCGCTAAGTAACAGGAGGCCAAAAGTTAAAAAATCCAACCTAGGACTTGAACCCATGACCCTGATATTATAAGTTTATTTGTCTACCAACTGAGCTATGTAGAAACCACCTAGTGTTTGTTAAAAAAAAAAAAAAAAGACTTCTAGGAATAAAAGATAACTGTGTACGCCACTGCCCCTTGATATTTTTTCCCTTCCCTATAAACTGCTCTTTGTTTTTTCAGCATTCTACTTATCAGAAATAAAAACCTGGACAATCACCTATTTTTAGAATGCCGGGGGGAGGAAGGTCATGAGGGTAAAAAGGAGCCCTTGGATAGCTCAGGAATAGCAACTGCAACACCCCCCCCAGCTGAGCTTCAGGCCTGCCCCCTGCCCAACTTCAGTCACTCTCCCAGGCTGCCCCCCCCCCCC